>JBBMJZ010000137.1:24458103-24469013 GCA_037833815.1 Zingiber zerumbet
TGCTTTGGCATGGGATAAAGAAGGAAGGTGGGATAATATGTGTTAACCTAAATTAAACATATTATCAAATATCAAAAAAGGAGAGATTATTGGTACAATTGTCCTCGTCGTGGTTGAACAGTTTGACTAAGCTCGAGTTGGCATGACCTTGAGTTTTGATGTTTGACAATAGGTGAAAAAGAAGTCAAGTAGGTCAAGAGATGACTGAATACTTGTCTAGGGAAGTTCTAATTGGAGGGTAGGCAAGTGAAAGTCATAACTTAAGGGTAGGCAAGTGAAAGTCCTAACTAGTGGTTAGACAACCAAAAATCCTAACTAGTGGTTAGGTAACGAGAAGTCCTAAATGGAAGTTAGGCAATGTGAAGTCTTAACTGGAGGTTAGACAATAAAAAAGTCCTAGTGAGTCAAGCTAAGCAGTAAAATCCTTAATAAGTGAAGCTTGGCAATGAAAGTTCTAGCAAGGCTAGGCAGTGAAGATTTAGTTGAGAACTAGGCAGTGGAAGTCCTAGCAGGGCTAGGTAAAGGGAAAAGTACAAGTGGGAGTTTGATCAGACACTTAGTGTTCGAAAGTCCAACGGGAAGTTGATAAAGGAAAGTCCAAGTGGGTCAAGGAGAACCAAACACTTAATGAAGAAGTCCTAATAAATCAAGATTAATCAGATGTTAGACAACAAGAAGTTCCAATGAGTCACGGTTGACTGGATGTTGGGTAAAGGAACCCTAAACTCTGATTCTGGATATTAGGGTTGTACAATCGATTATTAATTGGGAGATCTTCTCAAAGCACAGTAGAGTTCAGAATTGATAAAGTAATCAATTACTCTAAGGCCAATCAATTAGATAGTGTTTTCATGAGAGCACAGAAAGTACTTGAATCGATTAGCTAATTGATTCATCGTACCAATCAATTAAGGTAATAGATTGGGGAGGTTTTCGCAAGTAAACAGATGGTTGCTGAATTGATTGGGTTAATTGATTCAGCATTGATTAATCAATTGGGCTAATCAATTATGAGTGTTTTCTCATGAGAACAGAAGCTTCTGAATCGATTGGATCAATCTATTAAAAGCTGCCAAATCGATTGGTATGACTTACTAATCGATTAAATGAGTGAAAAAGAGCTATTCTATAGGTTTTGAACGATCAAATGGTGTCGCAATCGATTAGGAGAAAGTCTAATCGATTATGAGGTATTTTCCAGCCTGAGAGAAACCATAGAAAAGGAGGTTTCACAAGGTGTTTGAGCTATCGATTCTTGGTGATTTTGAAGCGAAGTGCTATTTCATTTCCAAGTGAACAAGAGGCATTTTTGTACAACAAGAGATCAAAAGAATATGTTTATTGTATTTGTATTTATTTCCTTATTTTTGTTGTATTCTTGTGTCCTTTTTTTATATTCTCGTGCTTGAACTTGTACGAGACTTCTCTGTCTCATGGAAGGAGGTTTTCATAATATATCTATGAGAGTGAGGAGCAAATCCTGGGATTAATTACTTCACGAAGATGGATACTAAGTAAAACAAGAGATGTTATCATTGCTTCAAGTTTTTCGTTGCAAAACAAGTTTAAAGTAGCGATCAAAGCTATTCACCCCCTCTAGATCTCTACATGTCCTAATAATTATACTCACCCCAGGGGCCCTCACAATCCATCCTCAAGTTATGTGAAGGGAAGTAAATTATAGAGTTAGAGTTGACTGCCAAATGATTAGAAAATGGAAAGAATATTTTTTTTTGGAGGATATGTGCTCATTACAAAGTAATCCTTAAATATTCGATCACAAAATGAATATAAAAATAAAGGATATAAAATGTAATCTGAATATGATTCATTAGTATCCTTAGGGGTTGCTTGTTTTGAGGGTTTGATAATGGGGAATGAGAAAGGAATGAAAAGTAGGTGGTTGGTTCGAGGGTTTTATATTTCCATATTAGTGGCATTCCTTATTTACGAGTAATCATCCATTCTCCACTAAAACCACTATATTGAAACTCATTCGTGAACAAAAAAACACATGGAACATGTTTTTTCCCACTCCTTTTTTTCCTACCGAATCACTGTCTTCTTTTATTAGCTCATTCCTATTCTCAGATAGGATATAATCAAGTAACATCTTTTATAGTAATGCTCATTCTCCTTACTAAACCAAGCAATGCTATTAAATTAATGATATCCATTATCATTCCCCATTAATATCATTCTTATTTTCCTTATTAATGGCTAGTAGTGACCCGTGATTTACATTCTCCATATTAACATGGGGACGAATTAACAAAAACGATATAAACATCACCTTTTTACATCTTTTTATTCCCCTTACTTAACCAAGCAACCCCTCAGTATACCACACTGGGCCCTATTATTCTTCGTCAATGTTTTAATTTTTTTAAAAAAAATAATTTATAGAGGAAAAAAATTTCAAAAAAAAAAACTATGGGACCATAAAAGTAAAAATAATAGACTATAAATTTATATGTTTATCCTAAACTATTCTATAAATTTTGTTTCCATGCGTATCATTACTCAATAAAATTTTCTTATTTCCCATTAAAAAAAATGGTAACGTATGTCTAATTAATTATTAAAGCCGAGGCGAAAAAGCTGCACCATTTTAAAATGGTTCACCTGTAATTTTTAACAATTTACTAGAAAAGGAAAGAAATGATAACGTACGTTTAATTAATTACGGAAAAAAGCTGCCACCTTCCCAACGGAGACGAAGAAACTTGTCCTCTTCCGGTCCATCCCTTCTCACGCCTGTCGACCTCTGCATCGCCCTGCGCTTCCAACGCCGTCTCTCTTCTTCCTTAAACATCTCTCAACCCATCGATTTCCACATCCATGGCCCGGACTCGCGCTCTGCTCCCGCTCTTCATCTGGCTCTCTGCCGTGGCAGCTGCACCCTCACCTTCCCCCACGGACGACTGCTCCTCCGCCTTGCTCAGCCTGTCCGGCTGCCTCTCCTTCGTGGAGCAGGGCAGCAGCGAGGCCCAGCCACATAAGCGATGCTGCTCCGGGCTCAACGAGGTCGCCGGAGAACAGGAGAGCTGCCTCTGCGTGGCCTTCAGCCAGGGCGCCGCCATGGGGTTCAGGATCAACATGACCAGGGCCCTGGCTCTCCCTTCTTCCTGTGCCGTCTCCGTCCCTCCCCTCGCCGACTGTAAAGGTGCCTGACCCTTTGCTTCTTCTCGACCTCTCTGTTTCAGATACATTTACTAAACTGTTCATCTTGTTGCAGTTTCGCCTCTCGGTACCAGTGGAGGACCTGCCGGAGCTCCCTCTCCCTCCTTGGGAGCCGCCATTGCACCGTCTCCGCTCGCCGGTCAGTCGTCTAACGCAGCAGCTGCATCAGTTAGCGTCGCAGGCATGATCGGAGTGGCCACTGCTTTGATCTTTTCCAGCTTGAATGTTTGATGATCTTTTCCATTTTGGTCCTTCTGCATGACTCTGTTCTTCCGTTTGTCAACCTAAATCAGCATTGAAAAAGTGAATGAACAGGTCAGATGTGCGCTTCATCAAGTCAACTAAGACTTCAAACTCAAGATAAAGCTAATTTAAATCTTTTTAAACGCACAAAAATAATATTCTTAAAGTCAACTAATTAATTTCAGACTAGGCTAATTCCCATGAATCTCTCAGAAATTTTAAAGAAAGAACACGACGAGCAACTTCAATCATATTTATTGCGCGCCAATTCCATGGAAATTCACATGATTCTAATATATAAGCAATAATATATACATGGTCGAATAAGAGACGCGCCACTAACTAACTTTCTAACTTGCAAAGTCTTTGCGGGCCCCACCACCCGAGGTGCTGTTGCGGACGTGACGCTGCGATTAACTGGATTGGACTCGGCGGGCGTCGAGTCCCTGGGTGGGGACACGGGCGCCATGTGCCCGGTCCGCTTCCCGGGCCCCACATTCCTCACCCGCCGCGCACCCGCAATCTCGGTGGGCCACTGTCTCTCGCGCGTGGCGGGCCCCAGTTGAATGGGACGAGCCAACGAATTTCTCGCTGCCGATGTGCCGCGGAGGCGAGGAGCGCCATTTAAAGGCCCGGGCGTCCGTCTCCCCTCCTCGCCCATTCCCAAATCGGAAACCGAAGCCAGTGGCCGGAGCAGGAGGAAGAGCTCGATTCCAGTCTGTTCGATTCGGTTTCTCGGTCTTTAGGCAACGGAAAGTGTGTTGAAGAAGATGATGAGGTAGGGATTGATGCTGTCGGAGGATTCGCCCTCGCGGTGGTCGCCGCCGCGAACAAGGTCGCTCGCTTCCCCTATCCGGCCACCGACTCCATCGTCAGTTACCTTGGTTGCAAGAAAATGTTCCGCCAGATCAAACTCGGCCTCGGCGGCAGACCCAGTTCGTGGATCCAGTCCATCCCGGCATCGTCTCCGACTCAGATCAGGGCAGGGGTGGCGGCGTTGACGGCCTCTCATGGAGGAGGAGGAGGAGACTATCAAAGATGACTGGTGAGTGTTACTGTTGAAGATCGTTGGATTTTTTTTTTCTCTATAAATCAGCCGTGGAATTTGGCCCGGGGATTGAATTGGGGGAATTTGCGCGAAGGAATTGCATCCGTCCGCATTGGACAATTTCGAAGAGGTGATGATCGCATCCAAGGGGAATCAGATCGTGATGTTCCTCGACTATGATGGCACCCTGTCTCCCATCGTCGACGACCCTGACTGCGCCTTCATGTCCGATGAGGTGAGCTTGCGAAATGCTTGGTAATTTCTTTTCAAAATCTTGACCTGGTCAATTACTTCTTTTGAACTAGATGAGAGAGGCCATGAGAGATGTAGCAAGCCATTTCCCAACTGCTATCGTCAGCGGGAGGTGCAGAGAAAAGGTACGTTACTGCGCTCGCACAGGAATTCTTGCAGTCAAGTTTCTTCCATTGCCTTCGACATTTGGTTCTGTGGACGGTCCATTCTGGATCAGGTTTCCAGCTTTGTGAGGCTATCAGAATTGTACCACGCTGGTAGTCATGGCATGGACATCAAAGGCCCTGTTCATGGGCACAAGCACACAAAAGCCAAGGTGGCTCTTCTCTTTAACTTCTTCTGTCTACCCACCACCTTTCTTATGTTGCTTTGGGGATCCTTAATTTACCTTGGTGTCACAGGCAAAATCTGTTCTTTTTCAGCCGGCCAGTGAATTCCTTCCCATGATTGATGCGGTGAGCTTGTTCGTTCCCGGATCTCAGTTAAAAAACGCTCCTTTTCTAAAGATTTTTTTTAAAAAAAATAAATTGCTTGGATGGTTTGCATTCTTCCCCTTTCAAGGTCTACAAGAAATTGGTGGAGACTACGAAGAGTGCCCCTGGATCACGAGTGGAGAACAATAAATTTTGTCTGTCTGTTCACTTCCAATGTGTCGAAGAGAAGGTAAACATGTGATACACATCCTAAACCACTTACAAAATAAGCTAACTTTTGCCTTCTTAATCTCAGAAATGGATTTTCCTATCAGACAAAGTCCGATCTCTTCTAAAGGAGTACCCTAAGCCGAGGCTTACTCGTGGAAGAAAGGTAAAACATCTTAACCATTAGAGCCTCTACAATGAGAATACTTAGAGTAAATATTTCTTCAAATATTCCCGGATCTCAAGCATCACTTATTGGAAGGGGATATTGGGGAAGAGATTTGAAATCACCGGGCATAGAGTTCTCTCTTTATCTTTTTAATAAAAAGAGTTAAAAATATATATTTAACGGTAGAATTTAGAATATTTGAGAGTGAAAATTTAATAGATCAACCCCATAAATATTTAGTTTGTGAGATATTTGATTGTGATATATTTGAGGAGTGAGATATTTGATTGATGATGTGTATGTGGGGATCATAAATATTTGAGAAAAATATTTAATGTTATTATGATGCTCTTAGCTTTCAACATTTATTCAACAACATTTGGCTACATTCAATTTCTATGAAGACTTGATGGATGCTTCTTAAACTTTAGGTTATGGAGATTGGACCGACAATTAAATGGGACAAGGGCTCGGTATGCTTTGTGACCCAATGTTATGTGAAATTATTACTAAACAGTGAAAATAAGTTTGTTTTTTTGCTCAACATGATGGAAACATGATCATCCATGGTTTAGTAACCGCAATGACGTACTGCCTTTGTACATTGGAGATGATAGTACAGACGAAGATGCCTTCAAGGTGTGTGTATATATATATACTTGGTTAGAGGATGACAGACTTATTACAATAGGATAAGGGATCAATTCTTGATATGTTACACGTCTCTGATGCGCACCGACCCATGTGGCAGTCAACCTTGCCACGTGGGCATATGCTGTCAGGTGGATATCTACCTAGTTAGAGGGTGACAGACTTATTACAATAGGATAAAGGATCAATTCCCGATACGTTACGCGTTCCCGATGTGCACCCACCCATGTGGCAGTCAACCTTGCCACGTGGACATATGCTCTCAGGTGCACGTGCACTGGGGCGAATCCTCTCTCGATATATATAGTTTTGTTACTCTCATGGTTCTCTCAGGTGCGCATGCACTGGGGTGAATCCTCTCTCGATATATATAGTTCTGTCACCCTAATCAACCATGTATGGACAATTCATGGACATCTGTTGTTAAATTTTTTATTTTTTAAAATTTTTACTTCATTTATATGAGAATTGAAAATCCGATTTGGGTTAAATCTCATCTCTAAACCCTAAAATCTTAAAGCCTAAACTCTAAAACCTAATTTTTTTTTCCTAAAATCCTAAACTCTAAACCCTAAACTTAATTTTATTTTTTTTAATGCTGAGTCAATTTGCCACATGTGTCCCTGGGTCGCCCATATATGGATGAGTAGGGTAATATATATACTAAATCACACGTTCATGTTTTGAGATTTTTCATTTCACATACTTAATTTTCATAATACTAAAATCACATAGTGCATTCTCATTATACTCCTTTTAATTCTCTCAAAAGTTTCTCATTTTCAAATTTTTATTCTACTCATTCAAAAATTTATTACGTTTAATTTATGCGATCGAATTTATGAAAGGGCAGGGATACATTAAGGAGGCTTCTAAGAATATATTGGTATTTGTTTGAAGTGATTTAATGTTTTTTAGGTTCATAAGTTAATTTCATCCAAACTAATTGATGTACTTTGAGAACTTCATTTTTAAATAAAATCAATGTACTTCTAGTAGCATCTTCAATGTATCTAAGTAGCGTAAGAATAATTAATTTTTAAATTTAAAAGACTTGTAAAATTTGGCATAAGTTTATTATAAGGTATAGGACAATGATGCTCATTAATCAATTCCACCAATAGGTTTCTAGGACTCATCTAATTTGAAAAAAAAAAAAATCAAACTTTTGAATTTTTTTTTTTAGTAGGTTGACAAAATTGATTGATGAACATAGAAAAATTCAAATTATTTAAAGTCAAAATCAATTCATGTCTTTAAGCCCTCTTAATATATCTATGACTTAAATAATTCTGAATTACTTTAAATTAAAATTAATATATTTTTATTTTTTTTAATATATGTTGTCAGATCGTAAATTGAATCTTTTTTTTTTAATGGATAGAGGAAAAATTGAGAGAAAAGAGATTTTTTTTTTTTTTTTGAGAGCAATGAAAGGAGGGGTATAACACTGCATGATTTTGATATTATTAAATTTGGTACGAGAAATGATTAATTCTTAAACTTACATGTGCGGTTTAGTAAAATGCCGATATATATTTATCACCATTTGTTGTCGTATGAACTGACAATAAAATTAGTGTTTGATCAAAGAATTACCTTCTGTTTAGGTATTGCGTGATAGAGGACAAGGATTTGGCATCCTTGTTTCAAAGATTGCAAAGGAAACAAATGCTGCTTTTTCTCTGAGAGAGCCAAGCCGAGGTTTGCAGCAACTTACTAACTTCAACTCGTCTCTCAGTTTGATTTCCTCATTTCACAACTTCGTTGCTAATATCATTAATTTGGGTTATTTCCACAGGTTCTGACGTTCTATTGTGGAGTTCAACCGATGATCCACAGTGTCTGATTTGAGGAACAACATCTGAAAGCCATGGCCTTTTTTGCCATGTCCATAGGAAAATACAAGAACAGGTTTTTCTCCTTTCGTCCATTTTATTTTTCTTTTCTTCAATTTTTTTTTAATACATTCTGGGAGTTGGCTCGAGACCATTATTTTCTGGTTTTCCTGCCTCATTTTATCTATGTCACTATATGTAAAGTTGATATCGCCAACAGTGAGGAATTGTTATTCTTCATTGGCAGAAGAAAATATATATGAGATTCACAATTAGATTTTGTGGGCCAATCGGACGGCCCATATGTTCTCAATTATTTAGTTGGGCTCTTAGGAACCGCCCCTCAGAGTTCTATAAATTGCAATTCCATTTTACCTCCGTAAATTGCCACTTTCGATTGAGTATAAGTTATAACATAGATTTCATTGGCGAACCCCACTCAATACTCAATAGGCAATAGACACATGATAAGGATGTGGCCATGCAGATAAAGGCAGTTTGCTTTGGCAGTGACAGCAGTCTGCCTGTCTGTAGTGAAAACTAGCTTGATTTCCCTTGTAGGCCACCTAACAATACACAACCTTTAAGTTCCCCTCACAAGGACCACACATATACCCATCAGATATTGTCCTTCATATATATATAAAATTAAGTTTCAGTTTGAGTGAAGGAAATGAAAGTCGATGATCATGTGGTGTGTCTTCTTATCTGGACTGAATCAATTGTGTTTTATTGGCGTTAGGTGACGTGCTTAATAATGATTGAATGAATCAAAAGGAATGGTGGCAGTAAGTGTGCATGTGGGACGTCATAATCTGGCATTAATTGATCCTTATTCCAGTGTGGACCTGATCATCTCTCTGGTACACACAAGGACCACGGCCGCCTAATCGCTCCCAATTCTCGAATGTTACGTAGTATAATAAGACAGAGGAGACACAAGCAAACATAACATAGCGGGGAGAAAACTCATGTGAAGTATCTTTCAAGGTGTGGGGTTTATGCCGTGAGCATATATAGCACGGATAAGACTCATCTGAAGCGATGGTGGAGTATTTACCCGGGTTAATATTGATCGACTGTAATATATACCCAGGTTAATCATCTATCTAGGACCGATTGTAGATGAAAAATTTATCTGTTGGTCCATATTATTCAGAATACAATTAAAATTACATAATACATAGAAAATATCATAGATTTAAAAGATAAAAGATATCTCTATTAATATGATTTTTTTTTTGATAGAATAAAAAAAAAATCTATGAGAACTTAGGTCTAAAGTAGATAATATCATATCATTATAGAGATATGCTAATTCTTTTTGTTCTAACAAATAGTGTCAGAGGCATGATCCAGATCGAGCCATGTGAATGGAATAATGATTTTGAATGAAGGAGGTGAAAGCTACCAGAGGAGTTAACTCTAAGTGAAAAGTCCAAGCATGTTAAGGGTGACTGAATACTGTTGGTGCAATCGACCTCCAAGCTTTTAATGTCCGATAAATATGTTAAGTAAGTTTAATAGAGCTCGATTATAGAAAGTCCTAGTCGTGGCTAGACAAGGGTGGGAAATCAACCGAGTGACTAGTCCTAATTGCAGTTAAGCAAGGGAAGTTCTAGTTGCAGGCTAGGCAAGGGAAATCTCGGTAAATCGTGTTGGCACAACGGCGGGGCCGGTAAGAGGGAGCAGCGTCTGTTGAAAAAAAAAACAACAAGAAGAACCTTTCTCTATTTTCAACTTAGATCAGTAGCAATATCCCAAAAATTATAAGCAGAAATAAACAACTAATAAAAAGAAAGAGGCAAACATATTTGACTTGGTTACAACCTAGGTGGTTGTTAATCCAAGGCGGTTGCAAAGCTCTACTAGAAATATCTCCTTCTCTGTATATGGAGAAGCCTCTTACACTCTTTGAAAATCTCTAGGAAATGATTACATTAGTTGTTCTAAAGTTGTTGTATCTTTCCTAGGTCCAGGAGTCCTTTTATAGCTTTTGGAAAATCTTATCTACTACTTGAGAGCGCCTCCAAGGGGCTTGGAGGGCGCCTTTATGAGGCAGCGGATAAAGTTTTATCCGCTGCCAAACGGCTACAAAGACTGGGTCGAGGGCGCCTTCCATAAGCATGGAGGGCGTCTTCCATAAGCATGGAGGGCGTCGTCCATACCTTATGGAGGGTGCCTCCTATACCTCATGGAGGGCGCCCTCCACCTGCAGCGTATAAATAGTTCTAGCCTTCCTTTGGATCTTCCGTTGCTCCGTTCGCTTGGGTGATTGCGGCCAACCGAAATAGGGTTCGCCCGAACTCAATTTCCAACCTTCTCCTCGAGCAGGCTTCCGCTCTAGCTTCTCGTCCCTCGAACTTCGTGTATGTTCTTCTCGTCCACCAGTGTACTCTTCCACAGCTCTTTCATCCATCCGATGCACCGAACCCGTTGGCTCCCTTTCCGTGCCATCCTTCTCGCTAGCTGCGTTTTTCGCTCGACTTCCTATGCTCTTAAGCTCCTGTACACTTAGACATAGGGATCAAAACCAAACAGGACCTAACGTAACTTGGTTGATCACATCAAAATAACCACGGGGTCCAACAGATCGTGGAAGTCAGGTGGATTCGATAGGTCTAGAGGACCTGATCCCTGGGTAGCCGAATACTGAGTCTTGGTGAGTGAAGTCAGGTGGAGAAAACCCTAGGGGTGGTAACCTTAGGTTCTGGTGAGTGAAACCAGATGGAAAAAATCTTAGGGAGAGATAATCTTAGGTAACGAGAAGCCTTGGAGGAGTGAACTCCAAGTAAGGTTGATCGGATGGTTTCTGGTCGACCATGCATGGTCGACTGGACCAACAGATCTTGGTGATTCTAAGTTTAGTTTTACCATAGTATTCT
>JBBMJZ010000137.1:24469113-24481114 GCA_037833815.1 Zingiber zerumbet
GTGGAAAAAACACTAGAGGTGGTAACCTTAGGTTCTGGTGAGTGAAACCAAATGGAAAAAATCTTAGGGAGAGATAATCTTAGGTAACGAGAAGCCTTGGAGGAGTGAACTCCAAGCAAGGTTGATCGGATGGTTTTTGGTCGACCATGCGTGGTCGACTGGACCAACAGATCTTGGTGATTCTAAGTTTAGTTTTACCATAGCATTCTGTATTACTATTATTGCTGCTGGCTAATGTGGTATTGTAGGAAAAATATTAATGGATCAGACAATCAAACACTGAGCAGACAAAGTCCAAACAAGTCTGGAGGACCGGTGTTTGGAAGGTAAGTTGAGGTATGCAACTGGAGGAGTGACAATGAGATCGTGTTCCTAAAAGGAATAATCTAAGGTCGCTGATCCAACTGAAGAAACCAGGAAGATTTCTAAGTTGAGATCAAGATAGTTGAACTATCTATTATTATTACTCATGCATTATATATATTATTACTGTGCTAATATATGTTTTGCAGGATTATTGTCTAACACTGTTTTGCAGGTTCGGCCTGATCGGTCGACCGAACCCGATGATCGGTCGACTGAATAAGGCCAACTCAGAGCAGATATCAATTCAGACCAAAACAGAGCAAAGTCCGATCAAAGCTTGATCAGTCAACCAAACTAGAGGATCAGTCGACCGAATCCTGATGACATCACAATTCAGATCGAGCAGAAGCAAAGAAGGAAGAGCGACTGATCGGTCGACCGAACCAGGGGATTGGTCGACCGAACAATCATCACTTAATGATGCATTAATTTCAGATCTCGGTGAACAATGAAGCATCTCTGTTTAGTCGATCGAATAAGGGGATCGGTCGACCGAACACTTATTTGTCATTAAATGCCGAAGATCGAATCAGCATCAGATCTCAGCGAAGATGGAGGGGAGCTGGTTCGATCGACCGAACGTCGACGACTCTTATAAAAGCGAGCTCGAGGACCGAGGCTGGTGTAACGAAATCTAATCAATTTGAAGTTCATCTCTGCGCAAGTTATTGTCCGTGCTACAACTACTCTTCACATGCAAGCTACTACTCCAAGAAGTGTCAACAAGCTGCATACTCATTCTTAAGTCGGTATAATTTTATCAGCTTGTAATTGTACTTATTTATTAGTAAGATAGTAGGTTGTTATTATCTTACTCATTTGTACGCACTACTTCTTTCCGAGGTTTTCGGAAAAAAGAGTTTTAGTAGATTGTCCATCTGTGCGATTAAGGATCGTGGGTCTTAGAGTAGGAGTCGACCTAGGCTCCGAACCAAGTAACTGAATTGTGTTTTATATTTTCCGCTACACGACTTTGATTTAACAAGTAAATGAATTGTTTTCCCCCTCTATCGTACTCTTTCGATCCTACAAATACTCGGCGAAAATCCTAAATGGCAAAAAGTCTAGTTAGTGAAAAAGTCTTAGAGGAGCGGAGCAAGTCAATGGTGACCGGATATTTGAGGAGAGGTCTAATGCAAGTCAATGGTGATCTAATGCTTGAGGGGAGACTTGTAGCAGGTTAATAGTAACCAGATGCTTAAGGAGAAATTCGGAGTAGGTCAAGAGTAATCAGATATTTGAGGAGAGATCTGGATCATAAGAATAATAGTGGTTATTTGTTTGAGGAAAAAATGGTTGAAAATATAATTAAAATTTTATATTAAAAATATATGAAAAAGATTATGGGTTTAAAACCTCCATCAGTATAAGATCTTTTTGGATAAAATTTAAAATTTAGAGCGGATAAAATGTATGAATTTTTTGATCTTAACGCACATGAGACCGCTTGATAAAAATTTGTATGGGATAGCATCTTAAAAAAAACTGTCTAGACTAAAGCCCAAGTAAATTGCCTTAATCTGAAGTATCTTTCAGGGTCTGAGAATCGGGGCTTGTAATTACTTCTAATTTTCAAATATGACATTGAGACACTCGCAAGCAGAGGAGACAGATAGGACTATCTATTAGAATTTGAGATTTAGAGTTTATAATTAGTCCTATCCTCATACATTGTTGAGCATAATAAGACACGACCAAGCAGAAATAATAGATCATTTGAAATATCTTTTAAGGGTTTTTTTTTTAGGGATTATCATTGATAACTTTATAAGTTTAGGTAATTAGCGATTTCTAATAATGAATACTTTTCTCTGCCTAAACAATTAGGGAATATAATCCGGAATTAAAAAATCTTGGAAGCACATGTTTTTTTTACAATTCTAGGGTTAATATTTTTTTTTCCAAAATTATCCTTCACAAATCAAAAATCTCCCTCATGATCTACCTCCCCTAGTGTATTCTACACAGACGACGTGGGTTCATGGCGGGAGGAGGTGCTCCATGGGAGATGGCAACGGCGGCGTTGGACAACGAAGAGGGATATCTTTCGACTTCGGCTTCTTCCTCCTCCCCATCCTCATCGTCAACCACCACAGTCTCAGCCAAGCGGTTCCCTTCCCCGATGGGGACGACGAGGGATCGCTAGGTTCTGCCTGCGGAGGGGATGCGGACAACAACAAAGGGTAATATTAAATTGGGTTATAACATTAGTTAATATCAAACTGATTAAAAAAGTATTTAAGGTTAATTGAAACTTTAGTGAATCGATTAAAAAAATTAATCAAATATGAAATTGATTAAGTGATAAAAGTGTTTATGATTGAACCAAGGGTAATAAATATTAAATTAGGTTATAATATTTGCTAGAGTTGAATTAAATAATATTATGTCATGTTTTATTCACTATAATTTTTGTTATATGATTATCTGATAACTACATAACTTAAATCAAACCCACCTTAAAGTTAAGAGTTTGAAAATTGAGGTTTAGGGTTGGCTGTACGCAAAAAGAAACCCGAGCAACCTAAACACCTAAAAGAGAAAGTACTAAACATTCAGTCGGACTCAACAAAAGCAAAGAAAGTGATAGCCTGAGATCAAATCGATCTCTTAGGCGGAGTCTAACCTACATCATAGGAGTTACCTCCGGACTGGAGTAGCTAGGTGATTTTGTTACGGATGATTGAATATATAGTACTCATTTGAGTGTTTGAAGGTTTTTTTTTTTTTTTGATGATTTTAGAATGTTACTTATATGTACCTTGATGCTCGCTTAGGACCTTTCTCTAGATTTGGTCATTTTAGAACGTTAATATTCTTGGTAAAGATTGGAAAATTATGATTTATGAATTTTTAAAGGATATTGAGGGGTGGATAAGATGGAGGGATCAGATGCGTCCAAATTAATAGTCCATAAAATGAAAAAATTAAAAAAAAAATCCGTACCTTATCGCTGCACTTGATGAAATTATTATATAACATAATTGTGATTGGATCCACAGTGCCAAAATTGATTGGAATTTGGAATATGGCTAGCAAAACAATGTTGTTAATGTCACGCAATGTGATATATGAAAAGATTGGCTACTTGCTCTTGTAAAATAACAAATAATAGGCCATTTGATTTTATTCATGGAGTGTGATTGAGACGGAATTAAAGCATTATATTAATATATATTTGCGAGATAGAAACGTAAATATACTTTTATTTATATGGAATATTCCAAATTATTCCATTCGAATAGGAAGTGTCAATTATAATTTATGTGTGACGTGTCTTATTTAAAGAAAACCTCACTTATATTTTTTACATGGATTCTTATTTAAATGATATCGTGACAATTGGCTGAAACATTGATATATATTTTTTTTTTAAGTTAAATTCATTTTCATTCTGGGATGATCGTAGCTTTTGACAAAAGATTTCTGTTACACGTGTCTATGTACTATTGTATAATTTTAGATTCTTTCATTTTACACTATGAAATTATAATGAATTAACTTTAATAAAAACTATAAAAGGGAATTAAGCTGTCAATGGAATATTTACGGTTCAATATATATTTAAAGGATTTTTTTTAAAATAAGGTACGTAATCATGAAATGTTAGACTTCTGAATTATCCATTATGAATTTCTTAATTGACATAGCCGTCGATGGAAATTTTCATCAGATCAAATTCATCGTCCCAAATTTAATGTTATTTAATTCATCATTTTTTTTTTATTTTCATGTAATCTAAATAAACACCTACGATGCTCATAATACTTGTGGTGCCTACCATCCCTCATGGTCCATTTGCACCTACATGATTTATCCAGTGGCTGAGGAAAATTTACGTGGAATCGTATTAGTCAATCTTTACATAAATGAATAATTAAATATGGACACTGAGTTTTTTTTTAATAAAATACAAGTAAAAATAAATACTTAGACCAAAACCTTGTTTTTGTTTATAGATTATTCATCCCTACCTACATGTGCAATATAATACCAGTATACTTTTTAGCATCACCAGCTAAATGTATTTATAAAAGCTTCTTCTCTCCTTGTAGAGTTGTCAATTTTAAAATATGAGACTAAAGAAAATTTTAAATTTTTAATTGATTAATGATAAATATTTTTAATAATACGCCGCAGTGGAGTCTTGAATTTTATATCACTAATTAATATGTTTGTAGAAATTACTAATAAATGTTAGAATTATTTTTTATGTGAATAGTAAAAAAAATATTAATGTACTTTTATTTTAGACTTTACTAAAGTTAGTTAGTAAAAGAGGGGGGTTTTAATAAAATAATAAGACAATAGTCCGACCTAAGGAGGTAAATTAATTTTATGAGTAAGTTTAGTATTTATCTGGATAAAATTTTATTTATTTTCAACAAACGATCAATTAAATTGATAGTTTATATAAATTATGTTTATCTGTAAATTTCTTATCAATATGATAAATATATAAATAAACTTATAATATTAACATAACTAATTAACTAAATAAATTTAAAATATAAAAATTTTAAATAATCAAATAAATTTGAATCCACAATTTGATAATATCTAAATGAATTAATTTCTAAATCAAATTCAATCTTGTAAATATTTTAACGACTTTATTTATTTTATATTTTTAAATGGGGCATTCTCTTTTATGATAATAATAATTTTTATTTAATTTTAACACTTTTTTGATTTTAGGAATTTTTAAATGTCACACCCATGAGGAGGCAACCTATTTTGTATTTTTAATTATTACACATAAATTTTATTATTTTTTAAATATTAATTATTTTGGAAGAGTTAAATTGAAGCCACAACATTTGTCAAAGATATTCTCAATAGATTTTGGGCAATGAAATGAATACGACGCAGAGAAGAATATAAATTGGAATTGATTTAATTTGGACCCAATTATGATAGAGTACAATATCCGTGCATATCGCTACAAAATAAAATATCATTAAATTTAAAAATATTATCAGATCATTATTTTACAAAAGTAAAATAAAATAATATACAAAAATCAAATCAAAACGTTAACCTTTTTTTCCATCATTTTTTTTAAATTTCTAAAATATTTCTTTTTCAATATTATTATAATAATTTTGAAGAAAATTATTTTAATATCTTGATATTTAAATGTTATTTGAATAAAGGATAATAGGAGAAGGTAGGAAGAAATATAATTATAAGTACTAGTGATTGTGCACATGTGTTGCATGAGCTAGACTCCTTATATTAAGTGGGTCAATATAGGGAGAGATTTGGGAAAAAGAATTGACTTATAAAAAATAGTTTTAATTTTTAAAAATTACCCTTACTTTTTATTTAATATTATACTTGATCTAAGTCAAAAAGTTGAGAAAAATATATTTTTTGGCATCGCTGATCTAAGGTATTTATAAAAGTTTTTATGCTTATGTGTTGTTAATTTAAAATGTTAAACTAAAAAAACTTTAGATTTCTAATAGATTAATAAGAAAGTTTTTTAATAATACGTCGTAATTTAGTTTCAAACTCTAGACCATTGATAGATGTACTTGTAAAATTAATAATAAATCTTAGAATTATTTTTTTACGAATAATAAAAAAGATATTGACGTACATTTATTTTAGATTTTATTAAAGTTTTTTTTTAGTAAAGGGAGACCATCCTTAATAAAATAGTAAGATGCTATATTGACTAAATTTAATAGAAGTTTTTTAATTTAATCAATATATTTATATTTAAATAATAATTTAATAATTGATGTGTATTTCTTTTATATTAATTAAAAAGGGTAAGAATTAAAAAAAAAACGCTCCTGTTTTTTGAAAGCATCACAACAACGTCCCTTCTTCCATTTATATTTTTGATAAATGGATTGTTGATCACTCCATTAAGACATTGTCCTCCGTTACATAGTTATAGCTATAGTTTAGTATCTATTACCATATAAATATTATTTAACTTGGTTAATATAATAATTATAAAATAGTAATTATTATAATATGAGTATTTTTAAATAAGTTAGGTATATTTTATAATAATTATGAAACGGTTTAATATGAATGTTATTAAACACATGTAAGTCTGTCGGTATGGTTCGAAGTTTACATTTGAGTTGGTAGTCAAGAAATTAAAATAAATATATAAAAAGTCAAAATCAATTTGACCTCTAATATTTGGTTAATCGTTGAAAGGATTTAGCCGTTGTACCATTGTCTAGAGGTAAAGAAATATTTTTTTTAATTATGACCGGGTATCTAACTTTTTAAACTAATTAATCTTAGATGACCTATTTAATCCTATAAAAATTTTTCACCGACTATTAAAATTAATCAAGAAACACTCATGTAGAATTGTAGATCCAACTCATAAGTCAGTATCCTATGAGAGGAAAAATTCCCTATAATATATTATAGATTAGATTTAAACCTTACATATTGATTATATATTGAAAGGCTTAACCGTCACACTACTGTCCGGGCCAAAAAAAAAAAAAAAAAAAAAACCCTGATTCTTCTTCACTTAAAATTGATAGGGGTTTAGACAACTGCTCTAATAATTTTGTGGTTTTTTACCATAGAAATATAGTAAATTTAGTCAAAAATTATTATAATAAAATAATATAAATCAATCTAATAAAAACCTAATTTAAATATTAACTTTAGAATAAATATTTTAATATTTTTAATATAAGTCCGAAAAAACATCTTTTTTATTTTAAGGTTTTAAATTTTGTGTATATATATATATATATATAGAGCTACTATTTTAGGTAAATTAAGTGCTAAATAAATCTCATCAGTTATTTTGAAAAAAAAAATTAAAAATGGTAGGTGAAACGGAAGAGAGGAAGCGAGTCCATCCGCGTGTCTAAGCACGTCCATGGCATCGGCCGCGGATCCAGCCTATTTGTAGCCACTTCCACCGCTTTCCTCTTCATTCTCACCTCTTCTTCCTTCCTTCTTTCCTTCACCTCTCGCCCTCGCCTAATCCGCTACCCTCGCAACTCGCACCTCGGTGGTCTTCGTCGCTGCCTCATCTACGTCTCGCCTTGTGGAGACTGGGGTAGATTTAGCAGATTGGCGCAGGTGCGTCTTCCTCTGAGCCCCTTGTCGGTATTTCTATTGTTGATTCGTTGCTTTCGTCGCGAGCTCTTGATTCGCCCTTGTTTGGGCCTGGCGGGCGTTGGCGATCGAATCGTTAAAGATCTTTTTGTTTTGTTTTGTTTTGTTTTGTTTGTGCTTTTTGATTCTACGGATGTTACTATAGATGCACAAGCGTAAGTTGACCTGTTCGTATGGCTGGTGGAATCGCATTAAGATCTTCTCTTTTTTGGATCCTGTCTTACAAAGCCTTCCAAGTGGAGGAAGCAAGAACCATGATATCGGCGGGTTGCTTTCCAATTGTTTTTCCTATTTCTTACACAATTACTGCTTTTGGATCTTCCTGCTTGCGTAGGTTGGAGGCTTGTTTCAGTCGGCTCTCCGATTCTTCATTAATTTCAGTCCTCGGATCATCCGCCGCAACAGAACAATTTGTTTTGTGGTTTAGAACTCCTCGCTTGTTATATATATTTCAAGGATTTGTTGAACACCATTTAATTCAGTATTTAATTGCAGTTGTTTGGCATTGTACCGTTTTTTTATTCTTTCTATCGATTCATTGGATCTCTGTATCTCAAATTTCCCTGTCATTTTCCCTTGAAATAAAAAAGATTAACAGATCCAAACTGTTTGCTAATGATGTATTTGTCGGGATATTGCATCAACAAGAATAGTTTTGCTCCTGTAAATTTAGAAATCTTACTCTTTTTTTTATCTATCTCTTTAGGCTCTGGAACCAGACAAAGATTAAGGAGGCCTCTCAGCCAACACTGTTGTTCTTTAAATCACTCTGGAAGTCACTGAGATACCATTCCCTCGCACCTTGCAAAAGGTGTGGGCTCGGGAGGATGCACTTTTCCCTGTCTCTATTCCAATTTTCACTCTCCTGCTTGTCTGGCTACTCTGTCGTATAATTGAAGGGTCTCCAATTGATAATGGCTAACCCGTGAATCAGTTCCGTAGAAATAGATCATCTCCTAATCTTGCTTTTACTTTCGTAGAGTTTGATAGGTGTTCTTCAGAATCATAGGGAAACAATAGTTGTCAAGTGCTCTGGTATCTTTTGTGTTTACTGCTAGAAAATGGCATTGATCGGTTGCTTTTCCTCACTTTGGGTTGGAAAGAAGAAGTCCAAGGTGAGCAAAGATGGTATTTTTCTTTCCTTTTCTCCTTGATAAATATGGTCTAAGTTGTTGCTCATTTCAACTTTTGCTTGCAGAGATTGCGGAATGAAATCCATTCGAAGGAGGAGAATATAATGGAAGCTTTGCCTATTAAGTCAGAAGCTCTCGCCTATCCGGCTATCCAGAAAGCTAGTAATAATGCATCTTTCAAATACACTGAACGAATACAAACCAATGCAAGCATAAGAGGTTCCACCGAACTGAAACTAGTAGGGGGTGAAAAGAATGATGAGAACTCTATCCAAATAGATGTGGTAGCTGAAGCAGCTTATGAGGGAGGTGACGAACATGACGAGATCATGTCATTCAAAAGGGATCTATCTGACCTTGATTTGCAGGCCCTGGCAGAAAAAGATGAAACCAGTTCCTATGGTTTGAACCAAAAAATGACCAATGGACCTGATGACAAATCTGAGAAAGATGAGGGCATAACACCTGAATTAGTGATCCAGAGTGGGCATGTGAGTGATCCTGGGATGGGCCGCACGACTGCATTTTGGGGCTCTCCTATGTTGAAACGCTCATGCTCTAATATTGAGACAAAGAGATCTAGTAAATTGCTTATGTCCCCAACCAAGTCCCATTCATATGATGACCTCAAAAACTTAGCTGGAGATTTCCCTGGAGAACCACCAAAATGGATCCCAGGTAGCCCTGCATCGGTAATGACTTCTTGCAGTGCTGATAAAGTGATGCTAAAGAAGAGATCTTCAAGCCAGGTTCTTCCTTCGCGAAGTAGGAAACTTTGGTGGAAGCTTTTCTTATGGAGCCACAGAAATCTTCATCGGAGCTGGTCAATGAAACCTCATCGGTATGCTTCCATCAATTATACATCCAACCAGAAGGATGGTTACTGCTCTGATACAGTAGAACCCAATCGTGGTACTGATTGGAAGAACAAGAAGATTATGGAAGCGTCTGAGGCTAAATTTAGTAATGATATATGGCCTCCAAACCAGTGGGTTGCTTTTTCAACAGAATCTTCCTCTTTAGATAGAGTGGATGCTTGGGTGCATAGTCTTGATGACAGCCCATTATGCCCGATTGACGATGGTGACAATGGAGATGAAATTGCACTTGAGTCTGCTACACCCCCAAGTTTTCTAGAGATTGGGGAATCATCCAGTAAAAACAACCATCGAACTGGTCGGCGTGCACTGGAAGAGGTCTTGCAGGCCAACAACATTATACAATCCCTTCCTCCCTTTTCTTCAGTTGCTCACATTGCCGGCATGGGCTTAAAGGTGTTACCCACAATTTCAGCTTTCAGTAGCCTCCGGTCAGTCAATCTATCTGGCAACTTCATAGGTAAAGCTTAGCTACAGGCTTATGTAAATTAAAATAGGAATTGTGTATCCCTATAGGTTATGAAATATGACTTATTTCATGTTTCTGTAGTTCACATTTCGCCAGGATCTCTACCCAAGAGTCTTCACATGCTTGACTTGTCAAGGAACAAGATTACAACAATCGAAGGACTTAGGGAACTAACAAGGCTTCGAGTTCTTAATCTCAGCTACAACAGAATTTCACGAATTGGTCATGGTATGAATAACTATTTTTATCCTTTTATTAGCCAATTTGCTTGTTATGCTCTTTAACTTAGTTCTCTTTATAGACAATAATATCTATTTTTGGGTTACTGAAATACTTACATCTTACAAATTACAATAACCTTCTCGGGAAGATGTGCAATGAGTCCAATTATTTGCCAAACATTGTGCCATCTATGGTCTTTTAATTTCTGTGTATACATTAAATTTAGAGATATATGCTCTTAATACATATATCTCGGGAAGGAGAGCCTTGATTCAATGGTAAAGTTATTGATGTGTGACCTGAACGTCATGGATTCGAGTCGCAGAAATAAGTCTCTTGCAAAGCAGACTGCATACGATAGACCCATTCCCGGGACCCGTATTGGAGGAAGCTTTGTGAACCGGCTGCCCTTTATATGTTCTTGATACAAATTCACAGCTTGTACACTTGCATTCTTGGACTTGAAATTTGTGCCATCTTCCTGTTCTAAACCGATTTGGACCAGATTAGCAATACACACAATTTCCTTCATTGATCTAGCAGCTCGTAATTGAACATTAATGTTACATGATTCTTGAACTTCTCGTCCTCTTTAAAACTTAGTTTTGTTCTAATTATGACTGTTTTTCAGGGCTGTCGAATTGCACCGTGATCAAGGAGCTGTATCTTGCTGGAAACAAGATAAGCGGCGTGGAGGGACTTCACCGGCTTCTGAAACTCACAGTTCTGGACCTTAGTTTTAACAAGATAACAACCGCAAAGGCTTTGGGCCAGCTTGTTGCCAACTACCATTCTCTAGTGGCCCTCAACCTGCTCGGTAACCCAATTCAAAGCAACATCGGAGACGACCAGATTCGCAAGGCAGTCTGTGGCCTCCTTCCGCATCTTGCTTATCTGAACAAGCAGCCAATCAAACCACTGAGGGCCAGGGAGGCAGCCACAGATAGCATTGCAAGGGCAGCACTGGGAAATAACAACTGGGGTTCCCGTCGGAGGTCAGCTAGGCGAGTAGGCAATGGTTCAAGCCCTTTGATCAAGGGCGTTGGCGAGGGGAGGAGCTTCAGAGGCATTGTGAACCCACCAAGGAGTAACAGAAATAGATCAAAGAGCAGAGACCAATACTCCACATCTGCTCGGAAATAAGATCACAAAAAGCTTCACATTCTCGTAGTTACGCTGTTTGGAATAAACTGGAGAAGATTGAACAAGTTGGATCTGAATCGATAAAACATGGTAAAACATGTTTGCTTTAGCTTTATCTAAATCTGTGGTTCTAGTGAATAATGGAAGACAATCTGTTTGGTGTTCATGTTAATTGCATGCTGAAGATTTCGATATCATCTATTGTGCTCCTTTAGATCACACTACAGACTCAGATTACTAGTTTATAGCTGTTTCTTTGTGTGTTTTCAACTTAAACAGAAGTAATGTGGATGTCTCACCAGCTCATTCATTGTCGACATGGCTTATTCTCGATCTTGTTTTTCATAGTAGTGAGAGCTTTTCTACGCGATCGTCCTCTAGATTGTCTTAATCATTCGCAATCGTCTTGTTTATGTAATACCCTAATTAATTCTGACAGGAATTGAATTCAATTCTTATGTTTGGAATGGATTAGTGAATTGAATTCCATTAGGAATTGAATTCTGGCAGGAATTGAATTCAATTCTTATGTTTGGAATGGATTAGTGAATAATAGAATTGAATTGAATTCCATTAGAAATTGAATTCTGGCAGGAATTAAATTCAATTCCTATGTTTGGAATGGATTAGTGAATAATAGAATTGAATTGAATTCCTTAATTTGGAATCTATTTGAA
>JBBMJZ010000137.1:24512331-24523644 GCA_037833815.1 Zingiber zerumbet
TCGGTTTTTGCTGCAGGATTGCCGGAGGAGCGTACCATCAGCCACAGGAAGGAGGTGCCGCGTCCCCAGTTTCCATTATTCCATCGTTCGGGCAGGATCAATATATAGGTATTAACTATCAATTCATGAGCAATAATAGAGATATATAAATCTTCTTGTTGATGTCATTTAAATTTTTTTAATGGGCAAAAATCATAAAAGGCATCCTAAATTATGTAAATCATAAAAAGATATTTTTCTTCAAAAACAAAAATAAAATGACATTCCATCGTATATTTTATCTCAATAATACCCTTACCTTTAGTATTATTATAATAGTTACGACTAATAGATAATGTACAAGTTCTTTTTAGCTTTTATATCACATAACACTTTAATATATATTATTGTAGTATTATAATAACTACTATGTAACTGTTATATTTATTTTAAAGTTATTTGATCAACTTAAAATGATTTTAATAAAATTTAAATAATTTTAATTAAGTTGATAAAAAGTATTTTTAATATAATAGTTTTATATATAGTAATTTTAATTAAAGTGAAATAGTTGGTTGTAACCGTTAGAAACCTCAGTTATCAAAAACTAATAAGAATTTTATTAAAAATGGAGTGAATAAAAGTCGAGATTCAAGCACAAAGTGGTTAGGTTTACTTGAATTAGGTGTGATTTTGATTTATTAAAAAATGGAAATAATAACTATGTCATATTGAACGAATTAACAAAAGTTTCCGATTCTAAATAAAATTTTCACTTTTACTAATTTAAAATTTTTAAAATAAACACTTTGAAATTCACTTGTGGGTCGTTGACAATTTAGAATGTACATATTTACACTTATTTTTCCATTGGATCGATATTTATTCATTCTTAACTCACTACAAATAACCGAGAAGCATGAAATTTATTAAACATCAAATAGTTTTTTACGTATTGTATTTTGATATATAAAAAAGAATCCAGAAAGCTTTGTTCTTGAATGTTTCTCATACGAAATAAAAATATATTCAAGCTTTTTTTATCTTTTTTCACAGTAAAGAAATATAAACAAACTATCAATTTATATATATGATGCAAAATAACTTGGACCGAATAAGTGATAAGCATCTACCAGATTGTGTGAAACATCAGTCATGCAATAATAACCTTCATCTCACTCAAGACAATAGCCTTTGCTTGTCTACTCCTACGACAATCATAATCGATAATCTTATCGAGTCACTGTATGCCGACTATTTTTCCACATCATTTAAGCAATAATTAAGCCTTATAAGAGAACAATCCCTACGAGCAGATCGAATTTGCAATAGGAATCGAATGATACTGGCCCAATCAGTTAAATCTTTTGGTCATCGCAACATCCGATAGCATAAAATTTCGAAGTCGCTTCATGAATAAATTTGGGTGCAGAAGTTCTTGAGATCTCCATCACAAGGAAATGAAGAACAAGTTTATGGGCTGCAGAGGTTCTTTAGATCCTCTTCCTTGGCATAGAAAGTAGGGATGATCCTGGAAGCATAAGGATAGAGATCTTTGTACGAGTTCTTTATGGTGCCTTCTGCAACCCCAGTTGCAAGTGATATGTCTGTGAACCGCAAAATTTTCATTGAGAATTCAACCGAGAAAAAACAGGTATCGAGGGAATAAAGGAAATCACAGTGGAAGATCTACATAACGAAACGAGAAACCTTTGAGGGGTTTTTTTTCATCAGATAGCTGAGTTATCATGTAAATAATAGCTGCTGCAACTGAAATGGGACTCCTCCTGCACAAGTTAAGAAAATTGAAGCTTTGGAAGATAACAAAATACTAAAATGAAAATAATGACAATCTGATTAATTATGAAGTAAAGCACAAAAAAAAATCAGGAATACAGGATAAACGATAAAATTTAACAATCTATTATTGCTAAGATGTGGCCATGGATGACATCAACAATAATAAGTCTTAACTTTTTAGCAGCAAAAAAAAAAAAAATCATATTAATTAAGCCATTCCGAATTAATATACCTTATGTCAAGTTCCTCTGATTTTTGAACTGCTTCCTGAGCTGCTTTAACTGCTTGATTTGTCATGCCAAGATGCGAACAGAATCGTCTCTGTGACATTCCATTGTTTTGTCAAAACGAGGAGACATAACGAGCAGAAATAGAAAAATAAATAGTGATAAAAATGTTATTTAGTTAAGAATAGAGCAAAGACTAACCAAGAAATCTCCAGCATGAATTGTGCCCATCTCCATAGATTGTCCCATCTCAACTTCAAGTTGTTTAACAATGAACTCTTTGGCCCGACCTATTTCCTTCTTTGTAGCTCCATTAGCAACCGAACAAATCTCTAAATGAATGGTAAATATATTATCAGTAATGTCTAGCAATTTGTAGTGGAAGGAAACAAGAATGCAAAAAGAAACTGGAAAAATAGCCTCATACCTTTGACAGTTCGAGGTTTGTCCTCCTGGCGGCAAGCAATGTATAGACAAGCAGCTAAAATTGCATCTTGATTTCGTCCCTTGACAGACTTCAAATCTTCCACCTTCTTATATATTTCATTGGCTCGGTCCTTAAAAGGAAGGAGAAAACAATGAGCTGAGCAAGAACTGATGGAACATGCTAGTCAAGTTATCACACTTTGCAACCATTGATGTTGGAGATGGTATATAGATATCATTTGACAATGCACAGGTAAACTAAACTATCAGCTGAAAACACAAATAATTGAACTTCTGGTTCTAGGAGGTGACAAGGCAGGATCTGAAAAGGTATATGCACAACAAATCGAAAAACATATTCATAGCTTGTGTTTTTCTATTGATGTAACAAAATATAGCAATTTTTCTTCGCATTTTCAGATTTCAATGCTTAGGTTGTGTGTGGTCTTAAGCAGTAGGTGCCAGTGTGGCCAAAGTTCTGAAGCTCTATAAAAGCCTTTTTAGTAACGGTATAAATTGGTCACGTTACAAGAAAGATAGATAATATATTTTTATGTTTCACTCAATATAAATTAGGCTGAAGCCTCAGAAAGGCCCTTAATTTTTCCAAATGCCCTAACAAGGCCCCATCTCTTCAAATATATCCTATTAGGACATCATTTCAATGTCTTCTCAAAGTTAACCTTGGATGTAATCTCCCTGTTGCTTGAGCCAACCAAAGCTCGTCAAAGTTGATCCTTGATTGGCAGACCTTGTTGGAGTTGATTATTGAACACTGGACAGAAACTCAGCAGCAAGTTGACCACTGACCAAATATCAACCCAATCTTGCTAAAGATCATAACCGGCCCTTGCTGAAATTTCAACTCTTGTGCTGTCTATGCTATGTTTACTTTTTGGTGAGGGAAAGGAAAAAAAAAGAAAGGAAATCAATTCCTTCACTGAATCCTTCTGTCTCTCCTAGGTGACCACTTCCCTGTGACACAGCATGTAGCCTCTGCTGCTCCAATGACGGTGCCACCATCAATAGCCCTAGTGCCTGCCATCTTCAACAGCATGTGGCGTCGGTTCCAGTGACAGCAATGCCACCTTCAACAGCCCCCAGTTCAACCTTTGACAGCATGGGTGTCTGCTCTAGCGACAAGGACAACCTTCAACATCCTCCATTGCCACCTTTGACAGTGCACAATGTCTGTTCCAGTGATGGTACCACCTTCAACAGCCTACAGTGTCACCTTTGTCAGTAAGCAACGTCTGCTCTCTGGCCCCAGCCAGCTTGGTATGACCCATCAACAGAGAAGTGGTCATCGAGGCTCCCCACCGAGTTGCTCATCTTCATCACTTGGGATTCACCAGATTTTGGCAGGGTAAAACTTGTGCAACTTCTGCTGATTTAAAATCAATTTGTCCAAGTGACTAGAGAATTAAGGTTATGCTAATTAGAGGGAGCGAGGTCGAGGGAGTGGAAAGAAGAGGGGGCCTAAAAGGCATTTATTTGAATGATTGCATGGAAGGGTGGATTCTTCACATGAAGACTCTTTCATTTACATGAGGGGAAAGGAAGATGATAAGAAAACCAAATATCTAAAAACACCCTCATTTGAACCCAACCCCTCAACCATCTCTCATCACTATCACTTCCCACCCTGCTCCAGCAAAAGATAGTATTAATTTCAATCCTTTAAAAAGTGACAAATGATTTGCTACTTAGCTTTGGAGAAAGGATTCACAGGTGCTCAAAGTTAGACAAGATCCTTAATGGACAAGAGATTTTTGAGGTATCCAATGAATACCTCTATGAAATAAAACTACTTTGAGAAAAATATGGTTCAGCATTATTCTAGTTCAAAAAATATGCAATGTTAAAAATGTTGGTGATGTCTACATATGAGAATGAAAATCAATGGATAACTAATTGATACAAGATCATGATTTGAGCAAAACAAGGCTTTCTAAGATCCTAGTGTCAAAAATAAAGATAGCAATGGAATGCCTTTGTGACATAAAACTAATGATGTTTTAACTAATATATGGTTCTAGACTTCACTAATGGATGAAAAATATGAGAAATGTCATTAGTAGTTTGATGGCATATATACACACATATGAATGGAAGCAAATAGATACCTCTGGAAGGAACTATGTTTTGAAAAAGAAAAATAATGTTTACATATAACCATATTGTATTGGTGTAGTTCTAAATATACTTAAATGAATTAAGTGGCCAAGTTGGTAGCCTAGTTTTGCTTCTCAAAAGTTCAATGGTTCAAATCTCAATAAGGATAAAAAATTTTAAATTTTATTTTAAAAAAATGCCTAACAATAGCCAGTGGAGCCAGTGGCAAACTCTTGTAAAATTTGATCGACTCCAGAAGCTCACGATCAACTTTGGCAAGGTTCTGGCCTATTATCAGCAATCAACTCCAATGAGATCCACCAGCTACCAGTCAACTTAAGTGAGTTTACAATGAAGGTTAAAGGTAATTTTAAGGGGAAAAAACTAAAAAGGTTAACCAATATAACTTCATGGCAATAAAGAACCTACAATGATCATTTCCTTCTGACAAAATAAATTAGCAATGCATAGAGAGACAAATGGTACTGGGAAAAGAATATCAGCAAAGAAGATTGTGGCCAATAGAACAAGTTGGCATGACATCCACATCTCGAATTAAACATCAAAAAACATTAGAAGACCTAAAATTTTCCACTTGTTTCTTTCACGAATAAAAAAGATTAGACACGAATAAAATGAATTTTCAAGTGAAAAAGTAAATAAAAAATATTAGAATATGTAATGGAAAATTATTTACCTTTATAGTGGCGACAAGACCCAACCTGGAAAAGGAAAACCAAATCACGACTTGCTTCAGCAATCATTCTACCCATGTAAATAGAGGTTCAAAAAATGGCAATGCAATTGCATGCTAATTGCAACTGAGCATCAAAATTTCAAAAATTAAACATGTCTAGCCATACAATCTAAGCGAAAGTGCTAGACTGAGTAAATTGTGCATATATATGTCACATTCTTGAGATCATTTTTAAGCATCTAAATAATTCATCAGTCAGAGATAATAATAGTTTTGAGGTGGGCAAAGAGGAGGAAGGAACAAGGTGCATGCTAATATGTAGGCAAATGTGAAATGTGCATCAAGACACAAACTCAACATTGTGAATATTGAAGCGACAGTAATGAGTCTACATATCAGGCCATATCTTTTTTTCTAATTAACAAGAGGTCTGGCTACCCTATCATTTGAAACATAAGATGTTTTTTTTTAATTATGTGGAGTGTGGGCATGACAATTCTTCTATAGTTACCCAACCATGACCCTTCACCAACTTTCCTCACAAGAATTTACAACAAATTATTTTCTATTGAAATTAATGATCCACCTTACTATCATCAGAAAGTTATTCACATAAGCATTTACCACTCATGAGATCCCCATTGATGGGATCAGAGCCCCAGGATCTACTATTAGTGATTCATCTTTCTATCATCAAAAAACTATTCAGATAAGAGTTTAGAGCTCATAAAATCCCCCGTGTGGGATCAGAGTCCCAGGATCAACTATTGGCATGCCCAAGCAAGTAATGGACCCTGTGTTCAGCCATCATCATTCAGCTAATCCGGCACCTTGAAAAGGTGACTCTTGTACCCTTACACTGTACAAATACTTCCCCAAAAGAGACTCACTCACTTCATTGCTTTCAAAATCCAACATTAAGAGGGTAACTAAGGCATTAGAGCTTCCTCAATCAATTTTGATCATTTGAGGATTACATTATTGATTATAGTGTGTTTTACCTATATGATTGATGTAGCATTTCAATGGAATTATAATTAAATATATTGATTGTCACATATGTTGACTTGATATTTTTTTTTCATAATATGGACCTAAATATCACATGTGCATTATGTAGAGGGTTGACAACATATTTTTTTTTATATGATTTTCAAAACCTAGGGAAAAAACTATGATTCTTTTTGAAGATCATATGCCTAAGTTCATGCGGAGAATTTGCCATGAGTGTGCAAAAGAATAACCTGAATGTTCAAATCATAACTTATCTAAGAAACTAAAAGGCTTGCATGTTGAGATGCCTAGAAAATGCAAGCTAGACGGCCAAACCCTCCAAACACACAAGAAAATGAAAGATTCGTAGAGTTAAGATGCCTTAAAAGTTAGCCCAAGTCTTACAAGATCAAGATGATTGAAGACCAAACTCCTAGAAATCCATAAGCGACCAAAAGGTATGCAAGGCCGTGACCACCCGGAAACCCAAACAGCTGAAGGCATGTGGGATCAGGATGACAATAGACCAATTTTCTAGAAGCCATAATCTAGTAGTCGTTGAAAGACATGTATGGTTAGAATGCCTTAAAAAAACCCCAAAGAAGCAGAAGGTTTGCAGTGGCAAGATGACAAGCACAGGGCTAAAAAACTCAATAATTGGCAGATTTTTGGTGGGCCGGGTCTGAATTTGAGGATCAATGCTGAAAAAGAGTAGCAATATTAGTTGGGTAAAGCGTAACTGAGTCAAGAGAAAAAGACAGAGTGTTGTTTAGAGACTCATTAAGAGAAAGAAGGATCAAGAGCCTTAAGTAATAACAGAAAATAGAACAAGACCAACTAAAAATTGTGCAGTTAAAAACAGAGACAGCCAGACAGCCACCACTGTTAAAGCAATGGCATTCAATTCCTATCAAGAACACCATTGTACATAAAGCCTCTCTCTTGAGCCTAACTTCATGCATGGAGGCTGGGAGCTGATGAATAGGAACAATTTTAAGATGAAATCCCATTAAGGCTAAGACATAGGAGCAAAAGGGAAACGATGACGAAGCCCTTAGCCCACAACAAAATAAAGTGAAAGAAACTAGAAAATAAAAACATTAGTCATGTACCTCAAAGAGGCTCAAAAATCTTGATGCTGACATCAAAAGAGTTGAATTGGCAAAAGGTGCATCGACAACTAGTTTGGCCAACCAATTTAGAAGATAACTAGAAGATTTAGTACCAAGATTGAAATTGCAGCATCAGTCTGAAGAGCCTCTATAGCTAAGCAAAAGTTCACAAACATTGTCTTGAACAAATATCCACCAGAGTTAAGCTCCCTTGGTTCCTTGGCTCCAGGTCACCTAAATAACTCCGGCCCATAAGCAATTAATCATAAGGTGTATCCTGTACCCCCTCAGTAGAATGTTGGAATCAAGGATGTCATTTAGAAAAATATTCCATATCACAGTACTCCTTAATGATCTGAGGCAGCAAATGAAGGTCCACCAAACTATATAATAGCATGCAATTTCATCCTTGTAGTACTTGACGGAAGGCTAATGATGGGACCAAAGTTTGACTACCTTTCACACTCTCAAGCAAAGGATCCAGCCCAGCAATGATAGTTCAAGTAATCCCGAACCCAAAAAATATCAGCCCTCTTCTTTATTGGATTTTTCAATTGGCAACTATAGCATGTTTGTCATTGAAAACAATTATTGATATTTAATTTCTAGTGTTAAGAGTTCGAATAAGTCAACAAACTATTCTAGCGTTTAAGGCATGCCCACACTCTTAATGACATGTCTAATCCTCATTCAATTGTACACTATAATAGAATTATTCTTACAGTATAAATACACTACAAAGGAGCACAACCTCATAAGTCAATGAATCCCATTCAACTTAGTGTTAGAGGCCACCGGTCAAACTACATCGAGCCAATTCTTAGTCTCCTTGTTTTCTTGTGACGAGCATCAAGTCGATAGCTGTCCAACTGAACAACCTATCACTTGAAGCTTTTCAAATCTATATACAATCTCCTCATAGGTAGAATTGAAGTTCTGAACCTTTGAACCTTACTCCCATCACATGTCTTCCTTGATAATGTCATTTAATTGGTAGATATGCTAAGAAAGCAAAAACTCTTTCTAGATTAACATAACAGATACCTGATTTATAATCATTCTCGAAAAAATTAGGTTAAGTCATAATGAGTTATAGTATGAACTTACAATTAATATAGAATAGTTACAGTATGAACTTGTAAAAAACTAGGGTATGCCATAATGAGAGATCGATGCCATACACTAACAAGGAAGGTATGAATTCTCAAGAAAATAGTGGTATGTCAGAAGGCCATAAAGAGCCAGGAGGTGCTTCAGCAGTGATGCACATGATAGGGTCAGTCTTCTATATTCTCTTCAGAAAATGAATCCTTCTCATGACTTCGTGGCCCAAGGTGGAAAAGAAAGAGGCAAGGCTTCAAGCAAAAGGCATGATAGGTCAGCTCCTAACTTTTCTAATTATTTCCCTTGCAGTTGAATCTTTCTCTAATCTGGTTTTGATTTAGTAAGGTATTCTCTTCCCATAAAGAACTTTGAATGAAGAATAAAAATAACCTTACGACACTGTCAGCAAAAATCTAAATTTCCCAAAAGTAGTTTCAAATAACGTTCCGACACAGGGGACATCTTATTAAAAAAAAGAAATTTCCCCGTCCTAAAACTTGCAGTCAGGTCAACTCCTCTACTGATTATAGAAATAAAACTCTCTTTATTAGGGCACATTGTCCTCGCCGTCATCACAAATCTACATATCAAAATCGTGCAAAAAGTAACGGATCAATCGGCAATAACAAGAACGGTGGCGAATTGGGCAAAGTTTGATGTATCCATCGAAGGAAATAACGAGGTATAGCAGAGCAAACAAGAAGTGGGAAAAATTAACAAATAACCTATCGGCCATGGTGGCGATGGTCTTGAAGGCGAGGATGAGGGTCCGGTCGGGGTTGGATCCGCGGTTCTGCCACCGGCCCAGCGAAGACGAGAGGAAATCCCCCTGCGCACCGTTGGGCTTGGAGATGACGGTGGAGAGTCCGCCGTCCGCGAGGAGGGGGTTGCTGGGCCCGCCGACGCGGACCGGGTCGTTGTCCCCCGACTCGTTCGCGAACGTCCTCCACTCGGAGGTCTCGTCTATGGAGTGCGCCTCCAGCACCAGCCCGCACTCGGAGCATACGGTGTCCCCCGCCGAGTGGTCGAACACCACCTCCGTGCTCTTCTTGCAGTCAGAGCAGTAGGCGTCCCCCATCTCCTCGATCTCCCTAAACCTCCTCCTTCCTTCTTCGTCCTTCCTCGCGATCGAATTCGAAATCGCCTTCTTCCTCGCCGGTGCGCCGAATCGAAGAGGGGAGAAAGGGCAGAGAAGGAAACGGGGCGCGTGCGTGCGGTAGGTGAACAGCCAATTGGTATATATTATGCGGACGGACAGCAGAAAATAATGAAGGGCAAGTGCCAAGGCTCAATGGTTTATAGGAACGTCCGTAAACGGAGATCGTACGTTATATTACTTCCTCCTTCACGTACCAAAACTACTTCTTTGTTTTTTTTCTTTTTAATTATTTTAATAGTACGTCTTCCTTTATCACATGCTAAAAACAGAGTTTTTATTCTTAAAATTATTTTAATACCACGAATCGTTCATTTTAGAAATATAAAATAGAAATTGAGGACTATAATAAATACTACTCATTGCGCCGTGTGTAATGTAATGGATAATAAATATATATATATATAGAATAAATATTTTTTAGTAAATAATTAAATAATATTATTTAATGTTAGTAAGATTTATTATATAAAAATTTTAATCTAAAAATAAAATAAAAATAAGATTATTAATCATATCTCAACATGAAAATGTCTTATATTATCCGAGAACCGTTCAAATATAAAGATAGATAAATGTGATTGAAATTTTTGATACAGATACATTAATGTGGTTGTATCGATATACAAAAAGAAAAAAAAAAAGTCAAAAGTTGTAGTAAAAATTAAAGAGGGAAAGAGAGGATGATGAAGAATAAAATTAATAATAAATTTTAAAAATATTTTTATGTTAAAAGAAAAAATAATATTAATGTAATTTAATTTTAAACTTTACTAAATTAATTAAGTGTTATTATTATTATTATTATTATTATTTTTGAATTGAAAAATATATATTGTTTATTGTGAAAGATAAAGTATTTATGTTTTTGAATTGAAAATATTTAATATTTTTATGGTTGAAATATATTATTTAACTTGAAAATATATGAAATAGTTTTTCATTTTTTTTATTAGAAACCAGTTTTAACTAAAAAAAAAATCAAACACTTTAATATGACCTGTGAGAAATTGCTCTATCAATACAACTAAAAGAATTATTTTTTAAAAAAATAAAAAAGAAAAATAAAAAATAAATTTAGAAATGTCTTTGGCATTTTGAAAGAAAAAAAAAAGTATGAAATTGGGAAATTCAAAGTTAAAGTGAGTCCCTTGAAAAAATCTACATTATTTATAATGTTGGGTTCCAAAAGGAAGGTAGCTAAAGCAACGAGTTTCTTATATATTGAGGAAAAAAGAGTAGATAAATATTTGAATACGTTTTAAACTGACAAATTCATTATTCATTTAGAATTTAATATTTGAGCATTTAAAATAGCCACTTTAAGGGCATTTATAGTTGAGTAACATATAGAAGTTTAAAGGCCTTTTAAGGGTTTGAAATGGAGTTAATGTGAATAAAAGGCCATCGAGATGTCTTTAAATATTTTACTCTCACAGGAAAATAAACCTATTAGTGACAGTTTAACATTTTTTTGTCGTAACTAGGGTTATAAATAAATCAAGCGTTCGTGAACAAGCTTGATTTTCGGTATGGTAAAAAAAAATTATATTCGTTAAGCTGTTCAAGTTTAACATTCACACGAACCGTATTCATTAATAAAACTCTTTTAATATACTGAATAAACAATAAAATAAAATAAATAAATTTAAATTGTCAAGCTCAATAACCAATCAAACAACTAAAAGTTTCAAACAATCAAAC
>JBBMJZ010000137.1:24537069-24550597 GCA_037833815.1 Zingiber zerumbet
CATAGTGTTGTCAATTCTAAGATGTGGGACTAAAGAGAACTATATTTTTTTATATAAAACAACCAGAAAAAATTAATGATGAGAAAAATTGATAATAATATACCGTAACTGAGTCTCGAACTTTAGATCACTAATTGTTTCACTTGTGGAATTACTAATAAACCTTGGAATTAATTTTAGTGTGAATAGAAAAAAAAGACATTAACGTAAATTCATTTTAGGATTCACCAAAGTTAGTTAGTAAAGGGGGAGATTTTTAATAAAATAGTAAGATTTGATAAAATATAATGAAAACATATGAGATCCATAAAAGTTGTTAAGAGGTTTTTAATAATAAAGAGATATGTGAAAATTTTTATTTTTGACGTGACGCTGTTGTGATATTAAGGGAGCTCTCACCAGTACAGATGCCCTAAGGCACCTATCCTCATCGAGGTCGAATCTCCAATGTCTTAGCTTGATTCAGCCTATGGGAGGAAAAAAAAAATTAGAATTCGTCATCCTAACAACCATATGTGAGGAGAAAAATTAGGAAATTATAATTGGACAATGTAGAGAGGGGTTTTTTGAATTCTTGTCTTATGATAGCAACTCTAATAATTAATTAGGCCAGATAACGTTGAGCCTGAGATGATTGGTCAGACCCCACAAAAAATTTTCCACCAATCACATAGGTAAATTGGGGAAGTGCATATAGTGGGATAACCAATCCAATTCCACAAAAGTTTTCTACCAGCCACATGAATAAATCAGAAAAGTACACATAGAGACTCAATTTGACAGTCAATATTCTTAGATCCACTATCATTAAAAAAAATTCTTAATAATATACTATTGTTGAATCTCAAACTATAGATACCTGACTTATCACAGAAATAACTGTTGAATATGTGTGAATGGAGAAGAAGCTCTATTGTGAATGAAACTTTAGTCTCACATTGAAAGTTTCATGGCATGTAAGTTTGTTTATATAGATTCATATGCATTGAGGATGTGAATAAATGTATGGGGAGAGGTTCTTTCTCACGTGTGCTCATTAAGACAATTAAAGTATCCGTTGATCTGAGCTTCTATATAAGGAGGCTATGATCATAGGTTTAAACATAGAGAAAGCAGCTGAAGCTCTCCACCAGTGTTTCCTCCTCTTCTATCGTGCAACTTCTGCTCGGCGGAGTGCCCGTGATAGCAATCGGGCGTTGCTCAGTTCACGGTCGACCGTTGTATACTGGGAAACAGATGACCTGAGTAAACTTCAAGTACTGCCAGAGGTGGGGCGTATCTGTTTCAAGGAAACTGCGACTCTCGCAGGCCTTGGTCTGTTGCTCGCTCTGATTTGTCGGTCCCGCTCGGCGTCTAAGCCCAACTTGCACCATTCCGCTCGATCTGTCTACTTCTTCCGACCAGCCTGTCTGCTTTGCCCGACCTGCATGTCTGAGCTTGGTCTGTCTATTTTGACTGGACTATTCGCCTGGTCTGTCTGCGCTCGACCTATCTGCTTCTCCCGACTGGCCTATTTGCGCTCGGTCTGTCTACTTCTCCCGACCGGTCTGTCTACTTCGACTGGCCTGTCTGCTCGGCTTGTTTGCCTGTCCGGCTGTACTGCTCAGTCACTTTGGTTAGACGGTTGATCTATCTGATCGGCCTGCCTCTTGACTACTCAGTTCGGAAACACAGACCTGCTGCTTAGCAGATCTGTCCGCTCGACGACTGAGTCCGATCTGCCGTACTTCGACACATAGCAAAAATCAGCACCTACTGGCAGCCTGAGATTATCCGCTCAAATCATCTCGATTATAAATTAAATTTAAATTTTATGTAATTTTTAAATTCAGTTAAGTCTCTAAAAAATCTCCGATAGCATAATATTATTGTTCATTTTCCAACAATACCTAACCATGCCATCTGCCTTGAACTAGCTCGATTCAACGTATGAACTATCCAGACTGCGTCAACGGACAGTGTCCGGATAATATCATTTGAATTTGGATTTTGTTTATTTCGAGGAAGCATAATAAGATGATGTAAAAAAACATCTAGAAAGAGAGAAAACAATGATTGACTTGATGAATTCTATGCTTGCGATCACCTCCTAAGCCTCACCACCGCGAGCAAGGAAGTTTGCAATCATGAGCAAGGAAGCAAATTGTATAAAATATTTGGTACAATATTTTAATAATATTGATAATTACTCATCAATAATATTAAATTTAATAATTATAATTTCTCAACATCCGACAGCATGTCACCCATTCAATGTCGATGGTCTCCGGTCTCCGATCTCCGGTCTTCGTTCATCTGTCCCGATTCAAATTATAATTTAGATAGAAATGTAAATTCAAAGAGGGATTACAGTCAACAGAAATCTGGCCGTAATTACAAAGTATTTTTATTAGTGTGAACCATACGACAAATTTATAAATATAGGAATGTCGGATGCTGAGAAGTTATAATTATTAAATTTTACATCGCTAGTAATTAATTCAATATTCTATAAAATATTATACTAAATATTATAGGGGATTTACTGTCGTGAGTAAGGCTCTTGCGAGTGAGGTCGCTCGCGACACAAGATGCTTCTTGTTGCCATTAGCAACCTTGTGACCGTTTGTTACGATAGCTGACCTCCTAGAGTCTAACGACCGCAAGCAACAAAGTCACATATGGCCTGTCCTGCGCTATGGCCCATTCACAGTTGTTCATACACAAGAAGATTAAAAGCTAATGGCACAATTAGATAGTCCCTGGCATTTCATTGTGTCCACCTGTGTATAAATTAATTAACGTGGTCCCACAACATAGAAGTTGTTCATGTCGTGCCAAATAGCATGACCAAGAGCCACCCATGCAGATTTCCAGAGCAAAAATAAACTTAGCCATGCCTCAAGGCATGACTATGCCTCTAAAAGTCAGAAAAAATACAAATTTGAAGATCAGACCATGTCAAATGGCATGATCCAGAAGGCCTAAATAGAGTAGTATCTATTCTGGCCGTACCATTTAGCACGGCTAGAAGCTAGATAGTTCTAGTCATGCTATATGGCATGGTCAGGTGCCAGAACCAGAGCCAACTTGGCTCTGGCCGTACCAAATGGCAAGGCTAGACAGCCAAATAGTGGCATGGTCCATGCCAAATGGCACGATTATCTCGTGCCCTAACCTCTATATAAGAGGCACTTCATCCCCTTTGCAGGGGAGGAAGTTCCAAGGTGGAAGGAGACCCCCTAGGTCGAATTATTGCATCAGGAGTCGTCATTTGGACGATCTGAGGTCGTTCTACTGCTCCATCCTCATCGATACTCCAAGATTTGCATCCAAAGACTTTACTCGACATCAAAGGATAAGCTTCTTCTCCCCTTCCTTTGGGTTTTGGAAGTTTCTATCATTTTGAGTTCTTGGATTATATTTCTTCCTATTATGGAGTAGATCTGCATTGTTCTAGGACATAGGGAGTAATTGTAATATGTGAATGATGTAAAACTCTATGAACTTACTAATTTCCTTATTTAATGAAACTTTTATGACACTTGTTCTGTTTGACGAAATATTTGCAAGAAGGCTTTCTCTATGGATATGAATTTATCTATCTAGATTGCATTTCTATATGCGTAGATCTAATTTTTGTACTAGATCATTGCTGTGTATCTAGATCTGAACGTGAATCTTAAGTTTCATTGAATTGATACATAGATTGTTACCTCTTTTTAGTGTATGTTCCGATATAGCTCGGTATGACTTTAGGATGTTTGTTTAACGTTGAGTATCTAAAGTAACTATCATTTTATATGGATCATAATCTCCTAAGGGAGAACAATTCTATGTATAGATGAGCTTTCACTTAATCTAATAGGTTTTCCCTAATCATATGCTATGCAAGTAACCTATATAATTTAGAGACGTAAACTCAGGGGAGGTCTTATAACAGGAGAGACTCTACTGAAAACCCGGAGTCTCTAAGTTATTTCTTCACCTGATGGCATACTAGTTACTGGTAGCATAAGTACTCCAATACACTGTCGCGAGGTGGTAATCGGTAGAAATTTAGACTATCTTGTAAACATAGAAGTGAAGAACTAGGATTGGACAAATTCATAGCACAACATTCACCATTACAATTAAACTGAAAGCGTAGAACATCTTTTTGAATTAAAGGTTTTTTCAATTATCTTTCTTCTATTTTTATATTTTAGCTGATAATTTCAAATCAAGCAATTATTGATACTATCTAGTTAAATTCGAAGTGTGGAACTAATTAGTGTTTGATCTTCAGTGCTCGTGGAATCGACTTATATAAATTTTAGTATTTGATGATACTCATGAGCTTGTGGGAACACATCAGGAAGGCATCGTCGATTTGCGATGGATAGAGAGGAAGGCATCGACTGGTAGTAGCTTGCAATGGGGAAGAGGGAAGGATCGGGCGACTTGTGACGGGGAAGAGAGTAAGGTGTCGGTCTGCGACTAACCGTGATGGATGTGGCAAGAAGGGCATGGGTGAGGAGAGCACAAAGAAGTTGAGGAGAGAACAATGCAATGACTGAATTTACAAAGTTTATGTTTTTAATTAATTTAATATAAATGAGATATTTTACATAAGCTTTATCAAACTCTATTTAAATTATCCCACTAAAATACAAATTATATTTATTTATTCTATGTATTTCCATCCTATTAATATCATTAATATTAATTTTATTAATTTAATTTATTTTTAAGAGTGAATGAATTCCCCTTCTTTCTTCCCTGTAACACATGCGTTAATAAACTTTACTTCCGTTCCTTCCCTTCTCTTTTCCTTTCATTAATGGACATTTACTCAGCCCCATCCAGACAGAGGCCAAGGATCGCGATGGAAGAAGGAAAGGTCAGGGAAATCCGAGAATATCGATAAAGCTAGGCCAAGGAATGTGGGATTTTGGAGGATGGCGATGGTGGCGGGCCCTGGCGGACAGAATGGTTCCAAAGCGGAGCGAGATTGAGGCGAGCAGAGAGAAAGGTCGCCTTTCCTCTGCCTACAAATACCCGCCTCGCCGTCTCCTCCTCCCTCATCGGTAAGCCTCTTCACAAAGCTTGCTGGTGAAAAAGAGAATAGAACGGAGCAGCTCTGAGTTTTCTTCGCAAAGCAAGATGGCGGTGGCTGTGATGCAAACGCCCTTTCATCTCTCGTGGAAGTTCTTGCAGCCGGCGGTACGGGAACGCATTGGTGACGGAGAAAATCGTCGGCGACCGGGGCAGGTCGACGTTTGGACTGGAATCCATCAGCCGGTGGCGGTGCCTTATGTTCACCCTTTGGTGAGGCGATCGTCGAGCTCAATGAGCTATGAGAGCCTTCAGATATGCACGGAGAGGCTCGGATCCGAGAACGGCTCCGACGACTTCTCCGACGGTGGCTATGGAAGAGTGGAGGTGGAGGGAGAGGAAGAGAAGAAGGGCATTGAGTTCGCGGAAGAGAAGGTTGAAGAAACAGAGGAGTCCCCGTCCACGCACCGCCGGCGGAGAGAGCTCGCCGCCGTGAACTACCAATGCTCCTCCGTCAGCAGGAGGTCGCCTCCGAGGTTGTTTCCGCCGCCTCTGAGCTCCATCTCCCGCCGCGACGGGCCGTGCCTCCACATGGTGAGCCACCGCCGCGACGGCCGCCTCGTGGTCGAGGCCGTGCGCGTGCCGTCGAGGAATTATCTCCACGCCAGCCGCGAGAGCGGACGCTTGCTTCTCTCCATCGCCGGCGTCACTGCGAACTACCGCGACCAAAATGAAGAAAAGAAAGCGGCGGAGGTTGCTAATTCCGGCCAAGAAGCGGAAGCCGAGGAGGCTGAAGAAGCGGCGCTGGTTGAAGAGGAGGACGAGGAGGAGAAAGAGGAAGTCGAAGTGGTCGACCAGGGAACCATGGTGGAGGTCAAAGTGAGCACACAGCAGCAGCAACAGTGCACCGGCGCCGCCGCCGCCGCCAAGAAGATCCTCCGCTTATCGTTCTTCATCAACAAGTTCGTGGGAGGAACACTGGAAATCAAAACCGGCACCTATCCCATCCAACCGGAAAGCCGGCCTCTCCGACTGACGACAACCACTGCCGCGGCCGCGGCGGTGGCCACCTCCAGCCAGCCAGAAGGCATGGTGGGACCGGCGCCTGGGCACGTGCCGCCGGAAAGATCCCTGCTGTTCACGTCCAAGCGGCGGAACCGAGAGGCGATGCTGCGCAGCATGCGTCGGTGCAGACAGCTCCGGCGGCCGCTCTTCTTCTGGGAGCCCTGTTTCATTGCCACCACCTCCTGAAATCCGCCAAACTGCTTCAAAATTATATATATTATATATATTTAAGTTTGATAATTATATAATTATTAATATCATTGAAATGGTATTTGGCGATTAAATAAATAATTAGGGTTGATTAATTAAGCGCAGCATGATGTACTTTGAAGGTTCGTGTGTTTTTTAAGGAATGGCATATATTTTGAGATGGATGGTTTGACTTTGATTTTTCATAACCCTTTGCTTAAAGCTTTATTATGGTGATTGATTTGGGGACTATAAGGAAGTTTCTATGTGTATCAAAAACGTCTAGTTCTACTAAATGGATGTAAAAGACTTGATGGATGAACCATATCACTTCCACTCGGATCACCTAAGGTGAGAAGGTTTGCCATTTGGTCCGAGTAAACCGAGATGAAAAGTTTTACCATTCGACTTCGGTCCATCGTTCTGACATCTCATCTGACTCAGCTCCACCGACTTGACATGCCATGTTAGGACACATATGAGCTAAAGAAGGGGGGAGATGAATAGCTCGCTTCGCTTTTTCAAACATGATTTACAGCGGAAACTTGAAGCGAAGAATCTTCACAATGCTAACACTTAAATTTTACTTGGTATCAATCTCGTTCCTTGAGGTGACTAATCCAAGTGTCCACTTCTCACTCACAACTTTACTATGAAAACTCCCTTCCTGGAGGCCGAGAAGCTATGTACAATCTCGAACACAAGAAATACAATAAGAAAACAAGAACACAAATACAAGATACAATTGATAATAACTTTAGGATTTAGAATGAGAACCTTGCGTTATTTGCTCTTTTCTTGCTTTGGATTACTTTTTGGTAGATGAAAATAGAACACTTTGCTCTAAAACTCTCAAGAATCAGCATTCACTTTCTCTTCGCGAAACCTCATTTTCTAGGGTTTCTTTCGGACCGGAAGATCATCTCCTAATCAATTAGTCTTATTCCTAATCGATTATCATGTCAGATCGACTGTTCAAAACCTATAGAATGACTCTTTTTTATCTGTCTAATCAATTGATGAGTTATACCAATCGATTACTAGTTTTAATTGATTAACTCAATCAAATCTAAAGCTTTATGTTCTTCGTGAAAACACTCCAATTGATTGCCTAAGCTCAATCGATTGATTGATCAATTTTAGCTCTCATTGTGCTCTCATGAAAAAACTCTCAATCGATTACCTTAATATACCTCTGAATCGATTAAGCAAATCGATTCAAAAGCCTACTGTGCTTTGCGAAAAACCTCCCAATCGATTGTGCTAATCGATTGAGCTAATCGATTATCCAACCCTAAACTCTAAACCCAAGTTTAGGATTTCTTTATCTAACCCTAAAGTCATTAATGACTCGTTGAGACTTCCTGTTGCCTAGCATCTGATCAATCTTAACTTGCAAGGCTTCTTCACCAAGTGTCCGGTCCTCCTTAACTCACTTATACTTTTTCTTGCCAACTTTCTATTGGACTTTCAATCACCAAGTGTCCGATCAACTTTTGATCCACTTGAATTTTCTTACCAAGTATTCGGTCATCCTTAACTTACTTGGATTTTCCTCTTGCAAACCTTTTCGTTTGACTTCTGATCACCAAGTGTCCAGTCAACATTTAATCCACTTGGACTTTCTCACCAAGTATTCGGTCCTCTAAGATAAACTTGGATTTTTCTCTTGCCAACCTTTCTGTTGGATTTTCTTTGCCTAATCTCCAGTTAAAATTAGTCACTTAGTGGACTTCTCACCCTTGTCTAACCTCTAGTTAGGACCTTTCTTGCCTAATCTCTAATTAAGACTAGTCATTCAGTAGATTTATCACCTTTATTTAACTTCTAGTTAGGACTTCTCCTTGCCTAATCTTAATTAGGACTTTCCGTTGCCTAACCTCTAGTTAGGTATTTTCCTTGTCTAACCTTAGTTAGAGTTTTTTTTAATTAAATATTCGGTCCTCCCTTGACTCACTTAACTCTTCTTTCACATATTGTCAAATATCAAAACTCAAGCTCAAGTCAATCCAAGCTTAGTCGACTTGGTCAACCTTAACCCAAGGATAATTGCATCAACACACCACCCTACTCGGCTCACACGGCTCCTCCGGTTTAATCTACCCTTACACTAGAAATTGGCTCGCTCTACTCCTTCAGCTCATCTCTGCTTATCCGACATGCCAATGTCACTCGGTTAATCTCCATTGAACTGATGCTCTGCTCATACCCCTTCGGTCCCACCAATCTAAGACATTGTGTCTGACCCTTTGCATAACTAAGATTACAATAATCTCGTTTGGCTTAGCTTTGCCTATCTAACAAGCTAGTGCTTGTAAGTACCCCGTGTTAGTTTTGATATGGTCAATCAGGTTAAGTTAGATCTTGTTATTTTGATGTCTTGTATCTGAGTGTGCATGAACTTAGGAATACAAGAAAATTGAAGGAAAGACACAACTAGCGAGAATGATGGCATAGGAAGTAAGTCGACGGGCTCAGTGCATCCGAGAGATAAGGTGTGTGGAAAAGTACACTGACGAATGAGAAGGAAGTCTACGGCGTATCCGAGGGACGGGAAGCTGGGGCGAGAGCTTGTTTGAGGAGAAGATCAAAATTGGGTTCGGATGAGCTCAACTCTAGATGATCAAAGCATCACCCCAAGCGAACGGAATCAAAGAAGATCAACTTGGAGATTGATCTTGAAGACCTGAGACGCCTCACTTATAATTGAGGACGTTTCAGATGCTAGATTTGGAGTTGTTCAGCAAAGGTGCAAAGGCACCTCCAAGGTGTCTAAGGCACCTCGAATGAAGGCGCCTCTAGCAGAGGCTCTGAGGTGCTTCCAATGACATTGAAGGTTCCTCCAACCAGTCAAAGTTGTTGGTTGACCGTTGGGACGTGGATAAAACTTTATCCATATTGGAGGCGCCTTGGATGGCTTTGGAGACACCTTCAAGAAACAGTAACTTTTTTCAGGAGACTATAAAAAGTCCTCTAGAACTAGGAATTAATCAACAACAACTGTATTTATTTTCCTGGTCATTTTTTAGTTTGTCAAAGTGTGTAAGATGCTGCTTCGCCTTCATTGAAGGAGTTTTTACTAGTAGAGTTTTTTTATTGTCTTAAATTAACAATCATTCCGGTTGTAACCAAGTATACCTTTTTGCCTTCTTACTTTTTGTTAAGTTGTTGTTTTTATATTTATTATTTGTCTTTACTAATATTGTGTCCTTATTAAGTTCAAATAGTAAGAGAATTTTCTAACTTCTTTTCAGGACTATTCACCCTCCTCTATTCGGCCTACCTAGACTTACAGTGCCATCCAGTTCGACTCCTTCAGCTCTACCTATCTGACATGCTAATGCCACTTGATTGAACTCCACTGACCTAATGCTTTGCTCATCCCCTTTCGTTCCTATCAATTTATCACACTAAGCTTGACCCTCTGCATAACTAGGAGTCTAGGATTCTTGCAATCTCGTTCGGCTTAGTTCTGCCTATCCAACAGTCCAGCGCTATTTAGCTCGTCTCTACCGACTTGACACATTGCCCTATAGCTCAGCTCTTCCTAACTCGACGCTCGAGCCTCTCCGACTCGGTTTTGATAATTCAATGTCCTGCGACCTAATATGTTCAGGTCCCCAGTCCCATCGGCCAATAACATATGATGCATCATGCAAAATGTCAAAGCTTGTGAAACATCATAGTGCACATGGCGTATAATAACTCGCGCAACATGGTCTTCCACAATACAGAATGTGGGTGGCATGACCTTAGATACGATGATGACACTTTCTTTATCGGGGTATGGTAGACATCTCATCATCAATTAATACCTGGAAGAAAGAGGTCTCTGATAGTTGTAATATACAAGGAGTCCGCTCCTATGGACAGAAGTAAACTTATGAATTCATACATCCATCCATCCACACTGTCCTTCTTCTCCCTTTCCTCGTCGGAAGTCTAACTTGAACATCGGAAGCTGAGGTAGGTACCTTTGGCTTCCATTCTACCCTCTCTTTCTCTTTCTAGGTGGCTCGGTTGGTTATCCTCTCTTGGTACGACGACTTCATCAACACAGGCAATGGATCATCGGTGGTTCATCGGGCCTGAGGCAAGAACAGGGATAATAAACCTTAATTAGTGCCATTTAGAACCTAATACAATGCTACTTGATGCTTGAAGCATGATCCTCTGCTCTTAACATAATAAAGCCACCACTTTTGTATGAAAAGTTCCACCAATTACACCTTAATGAAAGTGCTATCGAATCAATGATTTGACTTTGTTTTCATCACAATATTCAATTATTATTAAATTGCGTCCAAATAGTTTATGATGCTAAAAGCTTTTTAGTTTTTTTTATCTGTTCAATTAAATTTAAATGACGCAATTATAAAACATATTTCTCAATATACGCAGGCAAAATAATATTAAAAAATTCTCTTTATTTCTATTTGTGTCCCATTTTAAAAAATATTAAATCTTTTAAAAATACAGTTGACTAAAACTATTCTAATATATTAACATTTTCAGATAATTATATTCAAATTATTTTAATATTAATTTAAATGGTTAAAATATCAATTAAAATTATTCAAAATTTAAAAATATTTAATTTAACTAAAACTAGTCAAATACTTTTATAACTGTTTTGAAAAAAAAATTATAAGTTGATTGACTAAAATAATTTAGAATAATTTTTAGATAAAGTTGGTAATTAGAATTTTAGAGATATAAGATGACTTTTTGATATATTTTTTAAAAATAAGATGTCCTTTTAATTATAATTGATATGGCGGAAAAAGTAAGCACCAGCATAGTAAAGTTGAATGGAAAGTCAAGTAGAGTCAGATTGAGCTCAAGTCAGGTTAAATCAAATTCGGATCAAGTCAAATCGAGCTCGGTTACCTATTGAAAAATATATATCCTTTTGTTACTTAGTACAAAAGAACAAACACAAGGAATAAAACGAAGTACCTATTGAATTTGATAAATTATCCAGTAAAAGGAAATCGAACAATTGTCCTTCTGATCAGAATTTTAACTGATCGATCCAACTAGTCAATTCTCCTCCAAATTGTGCACAATATTATTTATTGAAGCAGATATGGAAAAAGGAGGGCATAAAACAACAGTGAGGCACGGACAAGGGGAATCTGGGCGGATTCTCTGCTCTGCTTTCTCTTTAACTGCAAGCTTCACTGACATAAATTAAATATTTGGATTACAAACAAAAAAAAAAGTGAAATGTAGAACTTTGTTATTGGTATTGGTATTTAAGGGTTTATAGAGGTTTGAGAGAGAGAGGAGCAGAGTGTTGGGATTTGGGGTTCTAGTGTTTAGTGTTTAGGGTTTGAGATAAAGAGGAGCAGAGTCTTGGGATTTGGGGTTTTAGGGTTACTGGAAAAGGAGCTTTTTTCTTAGGGGTGATTGCTCTGTTTGGAGCTGACCTGATGCATGGTCCGTGTGGAGAGGCAGGCATCTTGCTGGGTCATCAAAATAATTTAACTGACGAGAACATTTTGATTGACCAAAATCAACATGAAAAGAATAAAAGATTGAAACGTTGATTCACATTAAACAGTAATTAAAAATTAAAAATTAAAGCATTAATTATCTTCTTAATAACAAAAAATGCTTGTATTTTAGAACAAACTATAATAATTAAATCTAGAAAATATATCTAATGCAATAAATATTATTATTATTATTATTATTATTATTATTATGCTTAAGAACTAAGGAATTTAAATGAATTGAATTTTGATTTTTAAAAGCCAATTTGTTACCAAAATAAAATTTTATATAAAATAAGAATATATATATATATATATATATATAAAGAATTGTAAAGTGTTAGGAAACCATGTTCACAAATAAAATTTATAAATAATATTCATCAATAAAATTCTCATTAATATAATAAAAAATAAAAACTTTTATAATAAATAAATAAAATGATACTATCAAGTTTAATCAAACAAACTTAAAATTTAAAATTTTTTAAACAATCAATGAACTAAAAGCTCGATAACTTTTAAACGAACTAAATTTAAACTCGTAAAATAAACTAAGCTAAGTTTGAACAAGTATCTCAACAATTTGATTTATTTAAAAAGATAGATCCGCTACCTTAGCGGCCCCCCTAGTGTCGGTCTCACGGATATGGAGGGAGGTTCATGTAGGTACACAGACTATAGACGCATAACGGGATAAAATAATTTGATTTATTTAAACTTTGACTTAATATGACTCCATTATCTTATCAAATAAACTTAAATATCATAAAGCTTGACTCATTTACCATCCTATATATTGGATCAATAATTTAGTTTTGGGTTTGTTGTAGCCCAGACACCTCAAAAAAATATTAGCTTTAGAAACATAATTTTATAAAAAAAAATTTTACCGACCATCAGATTAAGAAGTACAATGACTCAATATTATAAGTTTTTCAAACTCCCTAAATATAATATATTGTTAGTGAAATTTAAACTCTTGTTGTCTACAAATTCTATCTCACCTCTTACTATTACACCAATGGTCAGTTTTAGGCATAGGTCATTAAGACTTATGCCTAGGGCCCCAATTTTTATTGGAGCCCATTATTTTTAATATATTTAAATATATTTTTAAAAAATAAAAAAGAATACGGCCATAAAAGATTGGGGCTATTATTTTTAATATATTAAATATATTTTTATAATAGGGCCCACGTGATTAAAAATTTACATGATTTATATCTCTAATCAAAGCTTCATATTTTGCAAAAATGTCATTATGGTTCCACCGTATAGTCATAAATGGGCTCTTATTTTTACAAATTATTATTTTTTAATTATAGATGTTATTTTATAAGATATAATTTATTTTTCTTCGATATCTCTCAATCCTAGTATTCTCTTATTATGTTTCTCATCCGTTGGTGATGATTTCTCCTTTGATCATAAGAACATGAATTAGAAATTTTTTATCTTATCCATACAATGTAAAATAAAAATTCTAATTTTTTTAATTCTCCCCCTCTCTCTTTTCCAACTCCCTCTCTCTGTGCTTCTCTTACTCGTTGAGATTGGAGAAGAGAAATCATACCTAACACTAACACGTTAATCCTGTTGGGATCGAAAAGAATTTAGATATCTCCACAATGACATGATATTGTCCACTTTAGGTCTAAGCCCTCATGGTTTTGCTCTTGAGCTCTACCCAAAAGGCCTCATACCAATGGAGATATCTTTCTCTTATAAACCCATGATCTTTTCCATGTGTTTTCAAT
>JBBMJZ010000137.1:24550697-24562408 GCA_037833815.1 Zingiber zerumbet
CGTTCCAGATTTGGGGACGAATTTAGCAACGAAATTTTTTCCTGTTGCAAACTTGAAACGAAATTTTTTTGTTGCAAATTTTGTTGGTTATTTGGGTTGAAATTTATTTTCGATCCTAAATTTGTCCCAATTTTGAGACGAATATTTTTCGTTCTAAACTTTTATCTCTAAATTTATGTTTTTTTTTTGTAGTGCTAGCTAGGTTAGGTTGACTAACATAAAATAGTTTTAATAAATTTTATTTTTTTTTGACAACAAATAATACTTCTTATATAATAATTTTATTTTATATTAAAGTTGTCATGGCTATAATAATATTAAAATATTTATATTCTTAGATAAAAATATTGTTTGAATGTGTTTCTTTTTAAAACATAAAGTATGATGATGGCACGGCTCTCGCAATTCACGCTCGACTCGTTGCTGGGGAGCACGCAATAGACTCTTTTCTTTCATCATCTCTCTACTCGAGTTTAGATGGAATTCCTAGGGTTTTGATCGGTTAGCGCCTCCCTGATCTGCTGTCGCTCCGCCGTAGGAGGCATTGTCGCTGGGATCCTCTTCGGTCCTTGCTTCGATCACCATGGTGATGCTAATCTGCTTTTGATTATCGACGCATTTGTTGTTTTTTTTTTCCTTCTGGATTTGCTTGTTTGTGCCAAACAAAGAGTCGCTTTATTTATTTGTTATTCGATGCATTTGCTCCGTTCGTCTCCGTTTCAACAAACTCGAGTGATTTGGTTGAGAGTGAGTTAATTGAAGGTCATGAATAGGGCTCGGAGTTATTGCCTTTCATTATGAAAACTGGATTGTTGGTTTTGACGATGTTCTGAAATCTATGGAACCCTTGAGCCCGAAGATGAATATGCCTGTTGAAAGTGTTGGCGATAACCAGTGATCAGGATGCTCATGGTAGTACTATTTTATTATTTTTTTTGTTTCAATTTCTATCGTTAGACTTAAAGAATTTCGTTAGACACAAAGATAAGTATATTTTTTTTGTACTTCTCCATACGGGATGTTTCAATTTTGTCTTATTGAATTAACATTGAAGCAAGTTTCTCTGATCTTTGAAATTCTTCTGATTAGTTCATCTCATTACACCCTTATGGTTGTTTATAGGCTGCCTACATGGGTTCTAATTCAGTCAAAGAAGTGCTTGAGAATTCTGATGAAATCCACTTCTATGGACACCACGTTGATGATGGAAAACTGGGAAATCGAATGTGGCAAGCAACTTCTGAAACAGAGAATGGCAACAGAGAACCATTCATAATAGGTGATTTAACTACAAAAGCTCATATTAACTTTTTATGGAGGGTTCTAGTGTGTCAGTCTTGCATCACATTTTTGCAATAACTATTGTGTAGCTCGTATACATTTCTTAGTCCTTTCTTATCTACAAATCTTGCAACTCTTTTTCTTTGATTCAGAGGTGTAAATTGTTTACTTTGAGTATTTATTCCTGTCTCGACGTTTGGACTTGACATTCAAAATTTAAATGACTATTATTATGTTAGTTGGGTAGCACTCTAGTAGATTATTTTTGTATCACCTCACCTTTTTAAAGTTCTAACAAACATTGTCAGGGTCTTTGAACTTTTGCTTGCCTAGACTAGGCAAATCTTATAAGAGCCTACTATTTGAGGTCTTCTTGAAAGCAATAATAGATACATAGAGCTTAATCAATCATGCATCAATCCAAGGTCTAGCTATCATCAAGCTTTAAGGCAAAACCGAAATCCGAATACAACGGAAAGTGAATGTCTAACCTGAATCCATTGCATTAGCCATTGATCTTACTTGTCGTCGGAGTTCCTACAAGTGCGGAATGATCTTCTTTCGGAGTGGGCGGCAATCTGTAGTCCTCAAAGGGAAGAGAGGAGGAAGATGAAGAAACTTTATTTAATCTCAGATTCAATACGATGCCCAAATCAAGAGACTTCTTCCCTTGTATACCTTGGTCCATCCTATAAGGACCATCTACATAAAGCCCATACATCATTAACAACCCGTTAATGTTAATGAACCGGGTTAATGGATCTAAACATTGAATTCACATCCAATATCTTAATCCCCCCTTTCATGTTACAAGCATTAGATCACTTAATTGATGTTTAATTTCCTTAATGACAATTAGTTGTGTGGGTGTGTTGATCAAGTGTAAGCCCATCTTATGCAGATTAAGCTTACCCATGTAGACTTAATCAGATTAAGCCCACCCATGTGGACTTAATCTTTCAATCTCCCACTTGAGCTATACTTGATCCTTTATACACTACACAATCCTTAGCCAAGCTCAACATGCCCAAAAAAATTTTATGGGTTAAATACCTCTTTAAACAATTTGGTCCATTAAATCAATTAATACATGACTAAAGAAGTTAGAGTTACTATAACTATAACAAGAACCAACAGTAATCATAGTATTAATATCATTAACGACATATATTAAATGTGGATGTGTAGTATAAGAATGACATGAAATGTGATCTATAAATGCCAATTCTCAATAAATCCTCTTTATGACCCAAACCGGGCCCAAATCATATTTACCAAAGTCCAAAACCTTATGTTAAACCGTAGTGCTAAATCATGATTCAACCTTACGACTCAAAATTGAGTCCTACTTCACATTTACAAATATTGTATAGAAAATTACAATAGTAAATCATGACGTCCTCATGTTCAGAGAGTCAAAATCATATACACATGTAAAACTTTAGTATGTACAGTAAGCCGAAAATACATGTGTTCATTGATATAGAGCATCATACAAAATATAGATTCCTACGGAATGATACTTTATCAAAAGGAAGAACCTCTATATTTAGCACATGTTGATAAAACATCTTGAGTGACAAGCCCTTGGTGAGTGAGTCTGCTAACATAGAACCTGATTTGACTAACCGCTAGAAACTTTATGTTGATATGTTTAGATTTCGACGAACTACGGTTATTCTTGTAATACAATTTTGCAGCTTTATTATCACAGTTGATACTCAATGGCATGTCAATCCCTCCAATGATATGTGAATCGGTGATAAGGTTCCGCATCCATATCCCGTGATTGGAAGCTTCATAGCATGCTATAAATTCTACCTCTATAGTGGAAGTGGCTATTAGTGTCTGTTTGACGCTTTTCCATAATATACTTGATCGGATTAAGCCCACCCATGTGGACTTAATCGGATTGCCCACTTATGTAGACTTAATCTTTCAATCTCCCACTTGGGCTATACTTGATCCCTTATGCACTACACAACCCTTAATTAAGCTCAACATGCCTAAAAAATTTTTATGCGTTAAATACCTCTTTAAACAATCTGGTCCATTAAATCAATTAATACAGGACTAAAGAAGTTAGAGTTACTATAACTGTAACAAGAACCAACAGTAATCATACTATTAACATCATTAACGACATAAATTAAATGTGGATGTGTAGTATAAGAATGACAAGAAATGTGATCTATAAGTGCTAATTCTTAATAAGTCCTCCTTATGACCTAAATCGAGTCCAAATCATATTTACCAAAGTCTAAAACCTTATGCTAAACCGCAGTGGTAAATCATGATTCAACCTTACGACTCAAAATTGAGTCCTACATCACGTTTACAAATACCATATCCAAAATCACAATAGTAAATCATGATGTCCTCATGTTCAGAGAGTTAAAATCATATACGCATGTAAAACTTTTGTACGCACAGTAAGTTAAAAATACATGTGATCATTAATATAGAACATCATACAAAATATAAATTCTTGCAAAATGGAACTTCATCAAAAGGAAGAACCCCTATATTCAGCACATGCCGATGAAACACCTTGGGTGACAAGCCTTTGGCATGTGGGTCTGCTAACATAAAATTTGTCCTTATATGTTCTATCATAATTTGACTAACTGCTAGAAACTTTATGTCGATGTGTTTAGACGTCGACGAACTACGGTTATTCTTGTAATACAATTTTGTGATTTTATTATCACAGATGATACTTGATAGCATGTCAATGCCCCAATGATATGTGAACACGTGATAAGGTTTCGTATCCATATCTCGTGGTTGGAAGTTTCATAGCACGCTATAAATTTTAACTTCATAGTGGAAATGACCATTAGCGTTTGTTTGACGCTTTTCTATGATATGGCCCCTCCCGCTAGCATGAAGACATAACTTGAGGTGAACCCCTGTTATTTAAGTATCTAGTAAAATTGGAGTCTGAATATCCAATGATCTCCAGATAACCTGATCTCGCATATGTGAGCATGTAATAATTCGTTCTTTGCAAATACCACATAACCCTTTTTATAGCTTTTTAATGCTCTACTCCAAGGTTACTCAAATATTTGCCCAACATCCTTACAATGTACGCAAGATTCGGACGTGTACATACTTGAGCATACATCAAACTTTCTACTGTCGATGCATAGGGGAATTGTTGCATTTCCTTAATCTCAAGTTCATGACGTGGACATTGTTGCAAGCTAAGTTTACCTCCCTTTGACATAGCTATGTCGCTAGGAATACAATTCTGCATATCATGCCGAATGAATACTTTTTTTATATAGGTCTTTTGTGATAGTTCAAGTGTGCACCTTGAACGATCACGAACAATCTGTATGCCTAAGACAAAAGATGCATCACCAAGATACTTCATTTCAAATTCACCGAATAGAATGACTTGTTTATAGCAGTAGATCCTTATCATTGCTTACAAGTAATATATCGTCCACGTACAGAATAAGTATAATACATGCTCCCAGTGAATTTGATATACAAACATTAATCAATTGGATTCTCCTTAGAACCGTATGAAAACAACCACTTGATCAAACTTCTGGTACATGAGATGCCTGCTTTACCCCATAAATAGACTTCCTTATTTTACATACTAGGTACTTTGAATTTCCCAATTCAAAGTTCTCCTACTGCACCATGTATATAATTTCCTTAATGTGCCCATTGAGAAACACAGTCTTAACGTCCATTGAGCTACAAATGCCGGGAGTCTTTCATCAAAACCAATAAAAAAGTCTCATTGTAATCATTGTCCCATCTTTTGTCTGAGACTATGCATGCCTTGTACTTTTTAACATTGCCATGTAAATCCTATTTGGTTTTAAATATGCAAGCCATAGTCCTCAATGGGAAGAGAGGAGGAAGATGAAGAAGCTCTATTGAATCTCAGATTCAATATGATGCCCAAATCAAGAGACTTCTTCCCTTATAAAGTTATATACCTTGGCCCATCCTATAGGGACCATCCACATAAAACCCATACATTATTAATAGCCCATTAATGTTAATGAATAAGGTTAACGGATCTACATATTAAATTCACATCCAATATCTTAAGACCCTCCTTTCATGTTACAAACATTAGATCACTTAATTGGGGTTTAATTTCCTTAATGGCAATTAGTTTTGTGTGTGTTAATCAAGTGTAAACCCACCTTATGGAGATTAAGCCCACCCATGTGAACTTAATCCTTCACTTCTATCGTTATTAATTGTTGTCCAACTTGATTTGCTCAACCTTTCTGGAAAAACCTTATTTGTAGACAAATTTTAACCCCCCAGAATTTTCTTGCCAGCATCTTGCAAAATGTTATCCATCACGATTCTTCAGCACTTGAATAGGCTAAATACACTTGAGGCACACTTGACAATTCTCTCTTTTCTTGGCATATCTGTGTCTGATGTATAAATATCATCACTCTCTTTATAACAGTTCCCCACGAGGCAATCTGCTACAACAAGGACTTGCTAATTATGAAACCTTGAACTTGAAACAACAAAGGATCTTCATAAACGCATGAGCACAATGTATGCCTATATAAGCAAGTAGATAATTTTGCAACCAACAACCCTCCAAGCATTCAATTGAACAAACATTTGGACATTTCATGGTTCTCTTAATTATCAGGAAAAACTGCTTCTTTAGGTTTATTAAATAGTTTCCAATCGCTTGTGCAAATTAGGTTGACCACAAAACATGGCATGCCACACATACACAAAATATTCAAAGAAAGGACATATGCTGTTTACTCAAAATCTCTTCTACAAAGTTGATTGGCATCTATCTGCTTTGTCTTTGAACTTCCAATAACTTCCACAATCAAAAATACTATTTACTTAATAAAGTAATAAAAGATATATATATATATAGAAAGGACAGTCTGGTGCACGAAGCTCCCGCCATGCGGGGTCCAGGGGAAGGATCCATTGTACGCAGTCTTATACCCTGCTTTTTTACAAGAGGCTGTTTCCAGGATTCAAACCCGTGACCTTTTGGTCACATGACAACAACTTTACCGTTGCGCCAAAGCTCCCCTTCTAATAAAAAGATATATAAAAAAATTAAAAGTCACATGTCTATATTTGATTAGATATGAATATTATAAAATATAAATTACAGAAATCTTATTTTGTTCCGAGTCACTTTAAAACTATCAATTTAATTCTATTTTGGTCATTCAGTTCTGATTAAAACTTTTAACAAATTTACTTAATTTTGATTAACTAAATCATCCTAAGTTAATTTTAATTATTTCTTGTTAATTTATTTTTAATTAGTCCTTATTAATTTAATTTAATTCTATTCAACTAAATTAATTTAAAAATATAAATAAAATAAATTTTAATCACTATATTAGTTATTTAAATTATATTAAAATAAAAATCAAATTAACATTAATTATATTAACTAATTAGATTAAATAATTTAATTGTACTTAGATTTATTAAGTTTGCTGATTTAATTCAAATTAATTAACATAATTAAAGATAATTAAGATTAATTAAATCTAGCTATTTAAATCAATTAATTAAATTAAATCTAATTATTTCAAAAAAAATTGAGTTGGGAATTTTTAGCTAATAATTAATTAATCAATAAAATTGCCTTTAGATCTGAAACAATGACAAAACTATTGTAGATTTGTTGCATGCCTTCCTCCTCGAGAGAGCCTAACAAATATGAGATGAAGACAAAGAAGACACCTCTCGTCGTCCTCCTCCTCGAGTGTGATCAAGAACAGAGGTGTCGACACTGGTCTATTTGTCTCTGGCCTCTCTCCTTGTGCATTACACTGAATCACTTTTACTTCTCTCAAAAATTCAAAATCATGGATAAGACTTCTGTAAATCTAGACCCACACATCTATTCCCATCTTGTTGATTACTCAAGAAAGATTCTCGAGTGAGAAACGGAGGGTTGTCTTATTTTTTAGATGGAATTCGATTAGGATCAGTCTAACCTCTGATCCCACTCAGTCAATTCTGTTCACCATGCTTGTAAGTGTATTATTAGTGAATATCTTATTTTAGCACTACGTGAAATATTGATCTAGACTACTCCCATTTGTAATATTTATATGAACCATTGCCAACCAACATGATATCACTACATGCAAAGGGCTCATAAGTACAGATCGACCAATATTCGGTGTCATGCAGAAAGTATACAAAATCAAAAATGTACTCACAACTGGTACCATAACAATACTGATAGATCAGCATGTTTTGGTTCTCAGCCAATGACAACATCTTCAAAGAAAATACAAACTTTCCTGTAAGCCAATACTCCAACACTCAAACCCTTCTCTATATCTATAGCATCTTTCAAACTAAATTACACAAAAATCTCTTTCATAACTTAATGTACATTTCAGCTCAACACTTCAAAAATAGTTCATTGTTTTTTTTTTCAACATCTAGACACACATTTGATCACACTTGCAATTAATAGTCTCCCTTCAGCACAATTTCTTGAAAGTATATAAACTTTTGTATTTAACTTTTGATTCTGAAATTTGGATGGGACCCGTTTTGTCTTCCTTTAAAAATTAAAAGCTCACATGTAAATAGAGTAATCAACAAATTCCAAAAATTAAGATAAGATGATGAATCAATAGTCTGGAAGGGATCAATGTATCAGTAATCAATCTAAGGAAGATGCCTATGATGTAGTTCAGGCAGCAACATGTGACTCATTCTGCAACAAAGTTTACCTTATGGTGTTTGCAAATGTTCTCTAGGCTCTAATAAGAAGTCATATTGATCTATCTGTATGCATAGACAAGCGCTTTCTAGTTACTTAACTAGATAGAGAGATGTTGTCGTTACAGGTGTTGCTGGAGGTGCAGCTTCTGGAAAAACTACTGTTTGCAATATGATTATTCAGCAACTCTGTGATCAACGGGTTGTCCTTGTGAATCAGGTAGGTCTTCAAACTTGCAAAATTTCTTTCAATTTGATTTTATTTGAAAAATCCCTTTACTGACTCATCTGGAACCAACCATATGGATTCCTATGCAGGAATTGGAGATATTTACAATCTTTTGTATTATTCATGTATCCCACTTTTTAAACCTGAATAGGTAACAAAAGGAAAATAAGAAATTAGTTTCATGAAATTATGTCTACATAATATTCCCAGACCAATGGTATGTAGTATCTATGTTTATACGATTGTGGACTACATCTTAGCTAACAGATACAAATATAAATATTTTTGTGGAAGAAAAAGGAATCTTTCAATTGTAGTGGCATCTCATCATTCTATGAAGCACAACCATAGTCCTAGTTCAGTTTTCCAGAAGAAAAAATATAGGTAGATTATCAAATAAAATTACAATGTTAGAAACATTAATTACTGATTTTTAGTTGCCAGAAACTAAAATTCATTAGCATCCAATTTGCTTGCATATAAACTTGGACAATAAACCATCCGTACTAGCTAGTAGTTCCCTGATTTTCTTTGTGCCATCTGTTGAAGCAACCAAGTTCTCCATCAATAACTTTTCGCTGATAGCAATTTCTCGGGCACCTCTCCTTTTGTTTTGCTGGGAACAAGGTTGCAGTTGATCTGCCACACGCCTCACACGAGCTAGGCTTGTCACGAGGTAGGATTGTTCACTATGCATGAAGTGCAATAATGTCAAGCAAAAGTATAGACAAATGTCAACCAAACTAACTAAATGCAAATCTCTCAAAAAACTCTACTAGTACTTTGTACAAAAGTCAACTGATAAAAAGTGTATATAAGAGATAAGTAAATAATGTAAAATAATATTTTATCATGATAAAATCTAATGAGAAGTAAACAGAGACGGAGCCACTCAGGGGCTATCTTGGACTGTAGCACAGCCCTGAGTGGCTCCATCCATGTACCATGTAAAGAGGAATAAAATAAATAACACGAATAACTCTCAACCATCAAGTAAATACCAAGTCAAAAGAAAGAAAAGAAAATGCATATGTTTGTTTTCAATTTTTTTATTAATTCAAAAAATTTTACACCTAAGGTTGGAGACATGGTTCACAAATTTATTATTGTCACATCTATTTTTTACACCTTAGAATTTTATTTTTAATTCAACCGTATATTTATTTATTTAATTTTTTTATTATAATTATAAATACGGATCTCTTCTTTCTTTTATCTATTCAGATTAAACTTACAACATATTTAATATTTCTTTAGCTACCAACCAACTCCGGCCATAGATGGTAGCCCTTGTTTCTACCATGCTCATCTTTGACTCCGAAACCACAGTCCAATTCTTCGCCTCGCTCGTCCCATCATTTTCCTCTCTGCTCATCCTCCCCCAACAATATTGCCTCCCTCCTCCCCCTCGTTTATTCGTCCCCATGCCCTTTCACTGTCGCCACTTGTGGCTAGGCCCTCACCCCGAGGCAGAGGCATAGTTGTCAACATGATCGCTTTGGGTCGCAGCTGCCACAATCGGATTGACGTGTCCTCCACGTCGGCATACCCTTATGTCGACACCGGAGGTAAGTAGTTGTAGATTAAGGTCCCGCATGAGACGCTCAGGTATGATCTCGCACTGCGCTCATGGACAGACTACCTCTACCTCACGTCAGTAGCACACTCTCTAACACCGACATAAGTGATCAGACCTTCTACGATGAGCACTAAATTTTCAATATCTATGAATTAGATATTACTATTGATAAATTAACTTAACAATTTCATAAATAATAAAAAAATCATTTAATAAAATTTAAAATTCAATGAAATATAGGAAAAGACGAGATGGTAACTTGATCGCACGAAGTGAACTCAAACCTCTTCTATGTGTCCTTGGCAGACTTACTCAATTCAGGATCAACCCAATTCAATTCTAATTTCTAGACCGGTCTCTGGAAGTAAACAATCACATTATCGTTTTTAGCCAATTTAAGAACATTAGTCTCTTATCACAAATTTCTCTTAAATTTTCTCTTAGACAATTTTTATTATTTCTTGTATTTCCTCTTTTATGCTCCTATTTAATTTAATTTAATTTATTAATGAATTCACATATATACCTATTATAAGGGGTAAATGATCCACAATCTGCTTACTAAAAAATATATCGTATATAGGGATGAATGACTCTCAATCCATCTAGAATGAACTACACATCATAAACGTATATGAATATATAGGGTGAACGACCCACAATCTATCTAATAAAAATATATCGTATATACATGGGATGAATAATTCACAATCTACCAAATACAAAAATGTATCATATAAATTATATATATAAAGGGTGAACGATCTACAATTCACCTAGAGATGCATCTCACAAAACAAAGGGTGAATGACTCACAATTCACCTAGTGAGAAAGTATCTCATGTAAAATAACCGAAGCCTACAATGTATGAAAAACCCTTTTTGAGTGTGGATCCATTACTGTATAATATAAGTAGTTTGTTCCATTTATTAATTTAGCATAAGCAATCATGCAACTCCTTTAGAGCACAGAGTTGAAGCTCTATAGTATAAATGATGCACTCCTTATTTTGTAAATTTGTATAAATAATGCAGCTCCTATAGATCGCGGAGACGAAACTCTCTAAGAAATAAGTAATGCATTCATTGTTTTATTAATTTACTATAATTCAATCACATAACCCTTTTCAGAGCGTAGAGCTGAAGCTCTACAATGTAAGTGTTGCATTCATTATTTGTTAATTTAGTTTAAGTAATTACACCACTCATTATAAAGTGTGGAGCCATACCCCTATGATATAAGTAACGGATTCGTTGTTTCATTGTCAATATGTGAAGTTATGCTTAAATTCATAGATTTCCATTGTACATGTTATGTCTTGTTATTTAACTTATCATCAAAGGTGTTATTAAAACCTGCCAAGATAGATAAACAATTTTGAATATCAAAGGGACAAGCAATGTGGAAGCACATATCAAGCAATAAGAATAGACAAAATTATGAAATAATTCTCTTTTTTAACAAATTTATAATTATATCATTTACTTTCATAAATTAATCATGCAAAAGCTAAATGTAATGAAACAAGTAGAAATCACCCACCTTAAAGAAAAAATCCTCATCTCATACAAGTTGACTCTAAACATGTTGAGGTTACTCTAGCAATTGGATACAAGATGTCAATGAGAACACATTAATTTTTTTTTAAAGCAATTATTATGATAAGGAAACTTACCTCACTTTGGATTAACATCAAAAGGGACAAACTACTCAAATTCTTAAGCTTTACAAAATACACAACGTTATGTAAAAAGAGTTGTCAATGCTAGGTTGTTTCCTGGAAGAAACACGTTGCAGGGTCTGACTGTAACGTTTTGGCCAAGGTTTAAAATTTCGACCCGTGCCGAGGTTTCGGTCTCAGACCGGAACGATACGGTTTCGGTATCGTATCGTGC
>JBBMJZ010000137.1:24562508-24574904 GCA_037833815.1 Zingiber zerumbet
TAGATGCGAAACTAAATAGTAGGATTTTATCGTCTTCACTTAGATTTTAAAGATGTACATTAGTATGATGCAGCTGATATCTTTTGCAGGTACTGTAATTATTTTCCTTTCAAGTTCGACAATAAAAAGACAGGTACCACACATTCTCTTTGCACCTTCGTGGCATTCCATATATTTATAGTAATTGATAATTGTAATGAATTTTTACTATTGATCTTCTAGTCGATGAATTTTCTATCTGTATTTTATCAAGTTTCATGTGGATTTTTTTAAATTTTTTTTTATCAAGGTTCAGGTGGATCTTATTTAAGTCTATGTGAATGTGCCTTTGTCAGGTAATCGAGTGTCCTGTGGCCTTGAGAGGAATTTCACATTAAAAAAATCCATCTCTCTCTCTTAAAAAATTTGTATTTTTCAGAATGTTTTTAAAATTTTTAGAAAAGTGCAAGGATACTGTAAAAATATGAGTATTATTATATAATAGTGTTGAATTTTCTATTTTTCTTTCCCATATGTGAAAGACTTTATGTGAAGTTGATTTTTGTCGCAATAGTAAATTGCTATCAGATGATTTTGAGGTCATAAGTTTAAGTTATGAAAATAGTTTTTTTTTTAATACAAAGACGTGTATAATAAATTGAATGTGGTCTTCTTTTTTCTCGTGACTTTGCATCAATGGGAGTTGTGTACTAGATTGTACTTTAATGTGTGAAAGACGTGCTATCACATGGCACAAAGACCAAATGAGGCTTGCAAGGCACATACAAGGGCAATGTAACAGTCTATGCTTTTTTGTAACCTTTAGTTGCTTGCTCTTTCATGGTCTCTGGTCACAACTTGCAAGGCACATATGAGGGGGCAATGTAAGACTCTTTTCTATATTCTCTAGTCGCATGCTCTTCCATAATCTCTAGTTGCCACAATTAGGGTGTATATTTGTGGTCACTTAAAAAGCCATCCTCTACCTTATCTATTATAAGAAAGATTTGATCTTCTCACATGAGGTACTCCAATTTTAAATTGCATAATAATTTTATGTAGTTTAGATCTTCTGTTCCCATTTCTCTCTGTCCCTATGTCCCATTGTCGATCGGACGGTTCAGATTACATCTCAAGAATGTCTTGCACATCACGAGGATACTGTACACATCTTAAAGATGTCATGATGTCTTGAAATGTAATTTGAGCCGTCCGATCGGTAATGAGACATGAGGACAGAGATAAATGGGAACAGAGGATCTGAATTGAATTTTACGTGCTAAAAATAAAATTTCAACTAATATCACAAATTTTATCTAAAAGAAATTCGAATAGTAAAAAAATATTATAAATGAATAATAGATTATATAATGACATGTATAACCGACATCCAAAATGTCTGGTGTAGTATAAATTAAATTATAAAGACATTATTAAATTTGACAATTTTCATTCGTTTAAATGATCTTGAATTCTTTTTAAAAACTTCTGCTGCAAATATTTATTTCTACTATTTTAATTAAGTACCAAAATTAATTTCTGCCACTATCATTATTGGAAGCAATATAAGAAAATTTTAAACAAATATTACTAAAAATACCAATAATTGATATTATCTTTGTGGTTAAAAACATTTTTTACAGTCACAGATTTGATTTAATTGATATTTCTTTTATCAAAATACTTGCAAAATACCCCTGAAATTTTGAACTTTATCAAATTATTCTACCACGAGTATCGTTAGATTATTTAATGAAATAATTATTTGATAATTTTCAGTTCCAATGAGATTATTTTTTCCCCAGTAGTAGGGCTATAAAAAACGTATAAGGCAAATTTAATTTTATGCGGGTAAATTAAAGGAGCTGAGTCTAAAATAAATTATATGTTGAAATGAATATTTAAACTTAATTTATTTTTTTTAACTTGATTCCATTAAATGAATTCTTGATAAGGTTGTTTTTTTTTGTCATTGAAATTATATATTTTATAGCTTACGTAGCTAATTTTAAATTTGATATAATAAGTTTATTTTTTATTCAATTATTTTAATTTATTTTCAAATTTAATAAGAATTCTATTAATAAATATAATTAATAAACTTTGTTAATAAGTATTATTTATGAATATGATTTAATTTATTTTAATTAAATAAATTATTTAGGATTATTTATTTAATTGAGATATATATATTGAACGATGCGAATACAAAATGACGAGGGAAATAGTCATATGGATTTTATCAGATTTTATTAACTACATCTATGAGTTTGATCATAGAAATGTATGCATAATCTCTATAAATCTTGTGTTTCAAGTATTATTTATTCTTCATATTTAGTTCTAGTAATTAATAAGATAGTGAGTTAGTGACCATATAGTTTACGTACTCGGAGCAGTTCGCTAACTGCTTTCTCCGGGGAGGCTACTTGGCATCCTAACAGTATTAGATTGCCGGAGACCATCCAACTTGATTGGTTGAAAGACCTAATGTAGGTCAAACATTTATGCTCATTGCAGAAATATGATTTAGAAAAACTTAGTTTCTTTAGTTATGTTACTTCGTGTCCATAGTGGCAGGCCTTTTGATAGTGTCCCTCTTAGAAACATCTGCCTTATCATCCTTTTGTTGAAAAATTATTGTGCAATGGTTTTCATGTTTCTTCCCAGATAGTTTGTATTGCATAGGCTTCATATGCTTTCAAACCAGAAATTCCATAAGAACTTTTGGAATTAGAATTCATCTTCCCTGATGTTTATTTACGATTATTTTCACTTTCTTCTCCACACTGGAATGTATTCTGGTTTTTGAATTTATATTTTTATGACTTATTTTTGTAATACTGTTGCATCAACTGAATGTGCTTGAACGTTGCAGATCAGGTGAATCCAGAAAAATAATATTCCCGTCTCCTCAGTGGCTATATGCTAAACATGGTGACAGCAAGGTTAGCTTTTCAATTACTTTGTCAGTATTAGCATTCCTTTACATGTTAGTCATTGATTTTGTATTTCTGGGATCATGATTAATTTTATTGTATTCTAGCCAATTCAATCTTTTTTTTTTTTTGGATATTTTTGTTTCTTGCTAGTACTTTTTGGTTTTATGATTCTCTAATCAATCCTGTGATTGCTAAATACTATTAACTATGCAATTGTAATAGCTATAACATCGTAACTGCTACCATCTTATAGCAAATACAAACTAGTAGCTACTGCAACAACAAAAAAACTAAGAGTAATTTCAAAAAAGCAATATATACAGCGGGTGAGATGAGATGTTATTTTGATAATAAATACATAACAGAGTTGTCCTTTACCATTCTAATAAAAATGACATCCTTTTACTTTTTACCCAATAATTTCCTTCTGATTTGTTTATTAATAAATTAGGAACACAACTTAGGCACACTTATAAGCCAATTACCTCTAAAAAAATCATCCTATTTAAAATTTAAACTTTGATTCTCTTATTATTTTCCAACTGTTTTACTATTGTATCACACCTATATGTTAGAAGGCCACATCTTTAGATTTTAAGTTATTGAAATGGTTATTTATTTTCTATGAGTTTGAATTTTGCTTAAGTTTAGTTTGAGTTTTAAATGCTGTTGTTTTCTCAATTTGAGATTGTTTGAGGATTTGAAACTTTTATATATTTCAATTTATTCGATCGGTTGTTGAATTTAATATTGTAAATTTATTTATTCATTTTATTATTTATGTTTCTTAAAGAACACGATTAATCAATTTTTTTAAAAGACATTATTCATAAATAGAATATTATTAAAGTCATTCAATTAAATTTCTTCATTTAATTTAATAAATTATTTAACTTTTTAGATTTAATTATTGTTTTTATATATTAAAGGAATATAAATAAATTTTCACTAAAGAAATATTAAATTTATTCACAAATAGATTTGACAAATATACACCAAATATTTACAACTCGGACGGAGGCCCTAGCTAGGTTAGGTTGACCAACTTAAAATAATTTTATTTTTTTGACAAAAAAAAAATGCTTCTTATGTAATAATTTGATTCTATATTATAGCTGTCAGGTCTATAATAATATTAAAATATTTATATTCTTAGATAAAAATATTGTTTAAATGTTTTTTTTTTAACATAAAGTCTGATGATGGTAAGCACTTCACCGTTGCAATGCTGCTGGACATGGATCTCGTTATTCATGGTAAAAGGTGAATACACTTGTCCCAGCGTCCTTGCTAGCCCTCCCCAAGACCACACGGAGGAGGTAAATCACAGTGACTAAACAGGCAACAGGCAAGTGGGAGGGAGAGAGCATACACAGGGTGCATGGATTTTCGCCTCGCCAGCCCCGAGAATCGACCCAAAACCTCTTACGGCAATCAACCTGTCACGTACGACTCAACTATGTCTGTGGGGGTCAGGTCTCGCTATTCATGCTTGACTCGGTGCTGAGGTGCACGCAGCAGACTCTTTTCTTTCCTCATCTGATCATCTCTCTACTCGAGTTAAGATAGAGTTTCTAGGGTTTTTATCGGTTAGCGCCTCCCTGATCTATCGTCACTCCGCCGTAGGAGGCATTGTGGTTGGGGATCCTCTTCGGTCCTTGCTTCAATCGCCCTGGTGATGCTAATCTGCTTTTGATTATCGATGCATTTTTTTCCTTCTGGATTTGCTTGTTTGTGACAAACAAACAGTCGCTTGATTCATTTGTTATTCGATGCATTTGCCCCGTTCGTCTCCCTGTCAACAAACTCGAGTGATTTGGTTGAGAATGAGTTAATTGAAGGTCATGAATAGGGCTCGGAGTTATTTCCTTGCATTATGCATACTGGATTGTTGGTTTTGACGATGCTCTGAAATTTAAGGAACCCTTGAGCGCGAAGATGAATGAATATGCCTGTTGAAAGTGTTGGCGGTAACCAGTGATCAGGATGCTCATGGTAGCACTATATTTTTTTTTTTTTTTCAATTTCTATCGTCAGACTTAAAGAATTTTGTTAATTTTGTTAGACATAAAGATAAGTTTATTTTTTGTACTTCTCAATGCGGGATGCTTCAATTTTGTCTTATTGAATTAATATTGGAGCACGTTTCTCTGATCTTTGAAATTCTACTGATTAGTTCATCCCATTACACCCTTATGGTTATAGGCTGCCTACATGGGTTCTAATTCAGTTAAAGAAGTGCTTGAGAATTCTGATGAAATCCACTTCTATCTATGGACACCACGTTGATGATGGAAAATCGGGAAATCGAAGTTTGCAAGCAACTTCTGAAACAAAGAATGGCAACAGAGCACCATTCATCTCGTTACTCCCTTAGTCAAGCTCAACATGGAAAAAAAAAAACTTATGGGTTAAATACTTCTTTAAACAATATGCTCCATTAAATCAATTAATACAAGACTAAAAGAAGTTAAGGTTACTATAACTGTAACAAGATCCAACCCTAATCATAGTGTTAATATCATTAACGACATGAATTAAATGTCGATGTGTAGTATAAAAATGGCACTAAATATGATCTATAAGTGCTCATTCTTAATAAGTCATTTTTATGATCCAAATTAGGTCTAAATCATATTTACCAAAATCTTATGCTAGACAACAATAGTAAATCATTATTCAACCTTATGACTCAAAATTGAGTCTTACATCACATTTATAAATACTGTATGTAAAATCATAATAGTAAATCTGGATGTCCTCAAATTCAGAGAGTCAAAATTATACACAAATGTAAAACTTTAGTCTGTGCAATAAGCTAAAAATATGTGTTCATTAATATAGAGCATCATTCAAAATACAGGTTCCTACGAAATGGAAACTTTATCAAAAGGAAAAATCATATATTCAGCGGCACATGCTGATGAAACACCTTAGGTGATAAGTCCTTGGTGAGCGGATCCACTAATATAAAATCTGTCCTTATGTGCTCTATTATAATTTTACCACTCTAACTTTCTTTTTAATTGCCAAACACTTTATGTTGATGTATTTAGATTTCAATGAACTGCGATTATTTTTGGAATACAATTCTGCAGCTTTATTATCACAGTTGATCCTTAATGACCTGTCAATGCCTCTAATGATATGTAAACCTGTGATAAGGTTTCGTATCCATATCTCATAGTTGGAAGTTTCATAGCAGGTTATAAATTCTACGTCTATAGTGGAAGTGACTATTAACATCTATTTGACGCTTTTCCATGTTATAGTCCTTTTTGTCAACATGAAGACATATTCTAGAGTTACTCAAATCACTGTCCAACATCCCCACAATGTACACTAGATTTTGACGCGTACATACTTGAGCATATATCAAACTTCCTACTACCGATGCATAGGGGACTTGTTACATTTCCTTAATCTCAAATTCATGGTGTGGACATTGCTACAAGGTAAGTCTATCACCCTTTGACATAGGTGCGTTTCTAGGAGCACAATTCTACGTGTCATACTGAATGAGCACCTTTTATATATAGACCTTTTGTGATAGTTTAAGTTGTTGGTGCTAGAAGCACTAACTAATTGAACATATATTTTGATATTGGCAAAGATACAAAGTTAAGGGTTGTTGTGATCTAACAAGTTTAGTGTGCTGGCAAGTTTTAGTTGAGGGTAGACAACAAAGTCCTCTTCAAGGGATTGGGTACGAAGTCCTAGTCGAGTGGACTGGGTAGAAGACTTAGTTGATCAAGGACATTGGGTGGAAGTCCTGGGGGTCATATACACCAGGTCGAAGTGTAGGCGGATCGAGGATCAGACGTCTAGCGAAAGTCCCGGAGGTCAAGATTGGAGGCTGAGCAACAGTCCAAACAGGTGTTTTGCATAGGTAAATTCTCCTAAGAGGAGTAGGTGAAGACGTGTTCCCCGTTGAGGAAACGGTAGGCATCAGTCCAACCTAGGGTTTCACGAAATCTGAAAGTCAAGACCGGACAGTTCGAGACTATCAATTTATGTTATTTCATTTATATATCTTTGCATGTGCTAACTTTGTTTTGTAGAATTAACTAAGCCTGGAAAAGTTGATCCAGGTGTCTAGACGGATCTAGGCGCCTCATGCCGATACAGGCGTCTAGAAGGGATTCAGACGCTTCTATCACTGTGGTTGCTTGGCACACGAAGTAGGGTGAGGTGGCAGCTTCTGGTTGGTCGGCGCATGTCAGATCCAGGCTACTCAAAGGGATTGAGGTGACTAGGGCAGGATAGAGGCGACCAAGGGGAGCGACGCTCAGCACTCGCCATGTCAGTGACCGAGGCGCCTTAGAGGGATAGAGGTGCTCGAATGTGGATAAGCTGTGAAGATCAAATAAGCTTTGATTGAGGTGCCTCTAAGGAATAGAGGTGCCTAGATACTCCTTTATAAGGAGGGTTCGAGCAGAGCACATGACACAACTCTTCAATTAGCTAAACGCTCAAACGCTCACCACGTTACTCCAATTTTCCACGCTATTACGCTGCGACGCTACTCCGACAACTATTCTTTACACTAGATATTTATATTGTCGATATAATTTACTTTACACAAAATTATAATCATCTCTTTGTACTTATCGAATTGTTAGTGGATTGTCCAACAAAGTGATCGTCAATTGCAGGCCTTAGAGTATGACTCGTCACAGGTTCTGAATCAAGTAAAATCAACAGTGTCGAAATTATGTTTTTATTATTCCATTGCTTTTATTACTCTGAGTTTTACGAACGTGAAAAAGTCACTAGTGCTATTCATCTCCTCTAGTGTTGTTTTCTCAATTCTACACAAGTATGCACCTTGAATAATCACGAACAATCTATATGCCTAAGACAAAAGATGCTCCATAAAGATTCTTTATTTTAAATTCACCGGATAGAAATGACTTGGTTTCTAGTAGCAGATTTTTATCATTGCTTGCTAATAATATATCATCCACATATAGAACAAGTATGATTAATTTGTTCCTACTGAATTTGATATACAAACATTGATCAACTGGATTCTCTTTAAAGTCATATGAAAAATTATTTGATCAAACTTCTGATACCATTGATGAGATATCTACTTTAAACCATAAATGAACTTCCTTAGTTTACATACTAGGTGATTTGAGTTATCTGATTTAAAGTTCTCTAGTTGCACCATGTATATAGCTTCTTCAATGTTTGCATTAAGAAATACAGTTTTAATATCAATTTGGTGTAGCTCTATGTTATAATGAGCTACAAGTATCATAATTATGTTGGTGTTACAAGGTTACAAACATAGTCCCACATTAAAAACACATAGAAAAGATCATGGGTTTATAAGAGAAAAATATCTCCATTGGTATGAAGCCTTTTGGGTAGAGCCCAAGAGCAAAACCATGAGGAGTTAGGCCCAGAGTGGACAATATCATACCATTGTGGAGATATATAAATTCTTTTCGATCCAACAAAACTGACCCAGTCGAAGGTGCCCTCAAGGATATTGAGGGCACCCTCAATGCTGTTGAGGGCGCCCTCACTCTGATGAGGGTGGAAGCGCCTCCAACGACTGTTGATGGTGCCTCCAGCTACTTTTCCAGCATGTCTTCATCTCCTTTTTTGCTTCCGAAGTTTCGTTCACTTAGGTGCTTGTGGCCAACCGAAATAGGGCTCACCCGAACCCAATTTTCAGCCTTCTCCTCAAGCAGGCTTCCATCCCAGCTTCTCGTCCCTTAAACGTTGCACACGTTCTTCTCGTCCACCGGTGTACTCTTCCACAGCTCTTTCATCCTTCGGACGCACCAAGCCCATCAACTCCCTTCCCGTGTCGCCCTTTTCGCTAACTACGTCTTTCGCTCGACTTCCTGCACTTCTATGCTCCTGCACACTTAGACACAGGGATAAAAAACAAACAGGACCTAACCTAACTTGGTTGATCACGTCAAAACAACCATGGGTACAATAGTCTCATGGCCTTTATCGGCTTCAACAACCCTCTCTTGTTGGTTTGGCAGCGGCATCTCCACTTCTTATTCATGCTCAATTGGGATATTCAGGTCTTGATAAGTTGAAACAATTATATCCTAGTCTTTCTCACTTAGAGTCTTTGTTTTGTGAGTCATGTCAATTAGGTAAGCATGTTCATAGTTCTTTTTCTCCTCGCACTGTAAGTCGAGCTACGACCCCCTTTTCTTTGGTTCATTCTGATATTTGGGGTCCTAGTTATGTTTCTTCTACATTGGGATCACGATATTTTGTTACTTTTATAGAGGATTTTTCCTGTTGTACATGGTTGTATTTGATAAAGGAACATTCAGAATTATTTTCTATTTTTCAATCTTTTTTTTATGAAATCAAAACTTAGTTTGGTATTTCTCTTCGAGCTTTGCAAAGTGATAATGCACGCAAGTATCTTTCTTCTCAGTTTCATTCCTTCTTGGCATCTTATGGTGTACTACATCGCACGTCTTGCCCTCATACCCCTCAACAAAATGGGGTTGTAGAACATAAGAATCATCATCTCCTTGAGACCACTCAGACTCTTTTTCTCCATTCTTATGTTCCTCATCAGTTTTAGGGTGATGTCATCCTTACTGCGTGTTATCTCATCAATCGCATGCCTTCCTCCACTCTCTAAGGTGAAATTTCTCATCATATCCTCTACCCTCATCATCCTCTTCATCCTTTACCACCTCAGGTCTTTTGTTCTATATGTTTTGCTCATGATCTTGATCCTAGCATTGATAAACTCTCTCTCAGTCTCATAAGTGTGTTTTCCTTGGGTACTCACGGTCTCAGAAAGGGTACAAGTGTTATTCCCCTACTCTTTGTCACTACTTCATCTCTGCTGATGTCACAATCTTTTATTCGATTTCATTTTTGGGCCCCTTGCTTCCCAGTCTGAGGTTTCTCCCTCTCCACCTGCACTAGTGACTATCTTTTATCCTCTAGAGGCGCTTCTATCATCCCCAGCCTCGTCTCCTCCTTTGTAGGTTTATCAGCGTCGTCCTCATCCTGCTTTGCCGCCGACTGACAATGACACTACCGTGGACACATCTTTGGAGCCAAGTCCTTCGTCATTTCCTCCGGTCTCATCTCCTGACTCTGATATTCCTATTGCACTTTGAAAGGGCATGCGTTCCGCTCATAATCCTTTTCCTCACTATGTTTCTTTGAGTTACCATCGTCTTTCTCCTTCCTATTATTCTTGTCTTTCTTCCTTGTCGTCTATTTCTCTTCTTAAGACTGCAGGTGATGCCTTTGCCCATCTAGAATGGAAACAGGCTATACTTGATGAAATTTGTGCATTACAAAGTAGTGGGACTTGGGACCTCGTTCCTCTACCATCTGGGAAGTCGGTTGTTGGTTGTCGATGAGTGTATACGGTGAAGGTTGGTCTGGATGATATGGTTGATAGACTTAAGGTGTGTCTCGTCGCTAAAGGCTATATTCAGATCTTTAGATTGGATTATGGGGATATTTTTTCTCCTGTTGCTAAGATGTCTTTTGTACGTTTATTCCTGTCAATTGCTGTAATTCGCTATTGGCTTCTTTATTAGTTGGACATCAAAAATGCATTCTTACATGGTGATCTGCTCGAGGAAGTCTGCATAGAGCAACTTCAGTATTTTGTTGCTTAGGGGGAGTCTTTTGGTCTTGTATGTCGCCTGCAGAAATCTTTATATGACCTCAAGTAATCACCTAGGACATGATTCAGTAGATTTAGTACTATAATTCAACAGTTTGGCATAACTCGGAGCGATGCTGACCATTCTATCTTTTATCGCCACTCGTCTATTGGTTGCATATACGTAGTGGTTTATGTTGATGATATTTTCATCACAGGTAATGATCATCTTAGGATTTCACAGCTGAAACAACATTTTTGTAAACATTTCTAGACAAAGGACCTCGGTAAACTCAAATATTTCTTGGGGATAGAAGTAGCACAGTCTAAATAGGGGATTGTCATATCCCAAAGAAAGTATGCAATGGATATTCTGGAAGAAACAAGAATGTTAAACTCAAAGACAGTTGACATCCCTATGGATCCTAATGTCAAGCTCCTGCCAAATCAGGGGGAGCCTCTTTCAGATCCTGAACGATACAAGTAATTAGTAGGGAAACTAAGCTATCTTACTGTTACTCGTCCGGATATCTCATTTGCGGTAAGTGCAGTAAGTTAGTTTCTCAACTCTCCATGCAAAGAATATTGGGATGTCGTGACTCGCATTATTTGACATATCAGAGCTACACTAGGAAATGGTCTTTTGTATACAGACAAAGGACGTACTCAAGTCATAGGGTACTTTGATACAGATTAGGTAGGATCTCCCACTAATAGAAGGTCTACTTCTGGATTTTGTATATTTATCGGAGGTAACTTTGTTTCTTGGAAAAGTAAAAAAGTAGAATGTTGTGGCAAGATCCAGTACAGAAGCAGAGTATTGGACTATGATCATAACTAGTCAAGAGTTTATATGGCTAAAACAGTTGCTTCAGGAACTCAAGTTTGGGGAGGTTACACAAATGTCACTTATATGTGGCAACCAGGATGCCATGCATATTACCTCGAACCCAGTTTTTCATGAGAGGAAAAAGCATATTGAATTTGACTGTCACTTTGTTAGAGAGAAAATCATATCAGGAGAAATATCTAGTAGTTTTGTCAACTCACATGATCAACTAGCAGATATATTCACTAAGTCACTGAGAAGTTCCTGAATTGACTACATATATAACAAGCTAGGTACATATGATCTATATTCTTCAACTTGAAGGGGAGTGTTAGAATATTATAATATAATAACTAGGGTTATTATTGTAATTATATTGTATATCCTTCTATATATAAGTTAATAACTCTGTGGTGTCTAATACATGATTTTCTCTTAATAATAAGTTAATCTTCATGAATCTCGTTATGCCACATAGAATTTTAGGCCATTAACATAGTAACTAGAATACACCTTTATTTTACGGAGGAGTCCTGATACAAGATTCATGATCCTATCATCTTGCACATTTGATATTCTATGGTCTTTTACCTATCAAAATAATAGACATTAAGACACTTCTTAATACACGTTAACTTAAAAATTTGATAAATTCTCTAACTTACATATATTTAAAACCATAATGCAAATTCGACCTCTAACTTTTTAGCTAGATCACTTGCACCCTTTGATAGATTTGGTAGATATAATTGATGTTCGTACAAGCTATGAAAGAAGGTAATTTTAAGACAATTGGAATATCAAGTAAAATAATTAAATGGAGAAAAAATGTTTGATTAGAGAAGTCAACTTACTTTATGTATAGTTTGACCTCTTTATAGTTTAAGAGTATGTATGTACTTATAGCATGATATTCTTCTTGGGTTAACTATCTAGAAAGTAATACATGTTGGTTGCTACTCGGAAAACCTAATGGTTCCACTGTACAAAAATTTTGTACGTGATCTGAACCTTTCCTAGCT
>JBBMJZ010000137.1:24643234-24656525 GCA_037833815.1 Zingiber zerumbet
CGCCCCCAGCGCCCCCGCCAACCCGTCCCTAGGTCAACACGGAGGAGGTAAATCACGGGTGGCTACTAGCCATTAGTGTAAATGGCCAAGACATGGGGAAGATCATGCTCGGTCACGCTGAATTTCGACCCCAAGACCTCATATGATAATACCCCATGCCTTAACTATCGCACCGCCCCGAGGAGACACAACACGAGATATTCGAACATTCAAACAGAATATGATCTGAATTCAATTACTTAGGAAATTTAAATAGGCATTTTCACATAGCACACTTTGCACTCACTACTACCACATGGTCGAACCTTTGCTTGAGTATTGACATCACTACAAAGAGAAGAAAAGAATCCAATACTTTAACTTCAACCACTTCATCCTTTCCTTCTCTCCTCTCCTAAACCCTAACAATATAACCAAACCTAGCTAGCTCCTCCTCCCCCAGAACTTGGAGAAAGTTATAATTCAATGGCCACCTATTGGGCTTTGCTTAAGCGCCTCCACTCGCTTGCAGGGTAATCGATCAATGCATGCTCTCCTCAATTTTCTTGGCCTTCTAATCAATCTTCTTCTTGTATAATTCTTTGATCATTTACCATATCGCAGGCCTGCAATTACTCTTCTCTTCCCCTTGTAAGTCCTCTCTGTATCTTTGTCGCGTACATTCCTCCCCTCTTTAATTTGCTATGTGCAGATATTCTTCAATATGCGCCATCGAAAACAAGTCGAACCGCGAGGAAGATGAGCAATGGTTGGCCTATTGGATCCTTTACTCCTTCTTGACACTCTTCGAGATGCTAGCTGAGCCAATTCTGTATTGGTATGGTATATTTGTCTTCGATATCGTATATACATATCGGTTATCCTTACGAGCATCATCGAATTGACTACTTTGATCGGGGGATGAAAATAAGGATACCATTTTGGCACACGGCGAAGTTGGTGTTTGTGGCTTGGTTGGTGCTCCCGCAATTAAGGGGTGCATCCTTTGTTTACGAGGAACTCGTGAAGGGTAAGCTCAAAAAGTATTTCCGTAACTTGGGCTCCGACCCTCTCCTTGAACAAAAGGTTATTCACTTTCTTTACTGTCAAGTAATATCGTCAAGCATTCGTATTAGATTTTAAGATGATTTTAACGCTCGGAGAGCATCTTTTGTAGGTGGAAGACTAGAAGTGAAGGAGAAGAAAGGAATACACAAATATGATTAATTATCTTAATGTCACGAAATAAAGTTGTAAATTAGACTCTTTATGTTCATGAGAAGAGGAATATCAAAGAGTTTGGTTTGAGATGTTTAGCAATCAATGTGATCAATTAATTTAGTATTGTGAGTGGCTGTTAAGCCCTAATATGTTCAGTTTGGTGAGAATTCAAAGTGCTAGACTGTTCAATAAATAAATAAATTTTAAATGAATCACCATAGCAACGGAGAGCGTCAGACGAGAATGGAATTAATCAGCCCGATTCAAGACATAGCTTAGGTCAAGTTGGCCTAGCTCACGTGAGTTCGAGTCAGGTTGGGCGAATTCTTTTGAGTTCAACTTCAGTCAGTCCTATACCAGTCCAACTTAAGTCAAATCAACTAGTCATGTTAGTCTGAGTCAAGTTCGACTAGCCAGACTTACGATGCAGTTACATATATAGAAGCCATCAGTTTCGAAGAAGGCTGATGAATAAGGCAATAATTACAAAGAGGAAGTCTGTTATAAAAAGAGTGCATGTTACATGTAAATACCGACGATTATAGCTAGTGTCGGAGGTCGTCCTTGAATCACTTTGCTAGACCAGAGTCGACCCGACGATGTCTCTGTCCGACTAGAACCAACCCAACGATCGCTTTGCTTGACAGAAGTTGACCCGACTAAAATCAACCCGATAGAAACTGACCTTAGAACAACCGTCGAGACGTGCATCCGACTACCTGAAACAACTTGATTGTGGATATATTGAAGAATCAGTTCATCCTGACTTCAAACCAAATCAATAGTGATAATTATGTACGATAGAATAAAAGTATATAAAATTTGGTTTATTCAAGTTTGACTCGAGTCGTGAATAATTAAATAAAATATTATAAATTTAAATTCGACTCAAAAAATTATTAAATATATTTAAATTAGCCTCAAATTCAATAATTTTGAATATAATTTTTTTTTAGTCAGCAGTAAAAGCTCACTAGTTGATGTGTGCTTCCTACAAGTTTTTGGTATCGTATGTATTTTATTTCGTTGCATGAGCATAGTTGACGTACATTTATTATCTTGATACTGTTTTCAGGTTTTTTTTTTTTTTTTGGAAATATGTTCTTTCCATGTTATGTTTTATTGACAGGACATAAATTCAAAGCTTAATTAGACTCTTTATGTCTTTTCATAGCATGAGGATATTTGACATACATTCCTTATCTATCCCAGTATTGTTTTCATCTTTTTTTTTGTTTGAAAATATGTTCTTTGTATGTTTTGTTGACCGGATGCGAATTCGGAGTTAATTTAATTGGAGCTAAAGAAGCCATGAAACAAGAGTCCTCGGCAAGGAACATACTCTGGTCGTGTCCCAAGATACACATGTTTTCCTCCAGTCAAAGTTAGACATGAAACAGAGTAGCTACATAGACCACAATCATTAACACGGGCTAGTTATGCCTACAAGCATGATCGTGACCTTTTCTACCAAAGAACTCTTTTGGTCCGCCACCGACATGCCCAGGTTGTGCCCACAGGCACAACCATGTTCGTCGACTTAGCCAGTGACATGCCCAGGCCATGTCTATAAACACTGTCATATTTTGCTATCGCGCCCTAACAATTCTGGAAAGTCACGATGAATTTAGAATACTTTGGAGGCTATAAAAGAGCCAAAGAACATCTATTGGAGGCATCTGGGAATTAAGGGTTCACCCCTCCCTATCAAGGGGTTTTTTTTATTGTGATAAGGAATCCTAGGAGAGCATTGTTTCCAATGAGCCATTGAGATTCTGTTCTCCCGTGAGCTTGGAGTTGATCCTAAGACAACTATGAACACCATGATTAAGCTTTTCTTCTCTCTTCTCTTTGATTTAAGTTGTAAAATGTTTTCCTTCATGTCTTTTTACCGTAACTCTATTTTCATAAAATAATTCTCCTAATTCTAGAATGAGGGAGTAGCCTAATAAATTATTAACATTATTTCATGTTTATTCATATCTTTTTATAGCATGACACATTTGATTTATGATCCGACTTTAGTATGCATATATAACTATGACACTTGTGTGTGTTTTCATATTCCACGGGATGTAGGGAAGAACCGAAAGGTGAATCTAATTCTTCAACTCCTAAAGTCCGAGACACGAGGGATTGTTCACGAAAGTAGTTCAAAACATCATGAGGGTACTTTTGGCTATCACAGAGTTTAATAGATTTATCTCGATTCGACATCACAAAGTAATGGAGCACTTAGAAGACCGTGAGATATTGAGACAGGTGTCTTCCTGAGAAAGTATAGTAAGGTTATTTTGAAAGTATGTGTCATGTTTGGATAGACAAACTAATAGTATAATTCCAAAAGTCTATATCAGATATCTCATAATAGATCACCTTTATAATTATTAAACATAGAGGTAAAAGAGTGGATAACATTTAGGATATCAATAATTATCGTGGAGAAACTGAAATCCTAGAATTGATTATCAAAATCAATTTTCTCTCACAAACTCTTCTCGATTTCTTAATTTATTTTCTTTCTCTGACACTTCTCTCGACTTTGATTTATTTAGATAGTCTATTTCATAAGTCTGACTAGTACTCGATTTACCATCCTATGAGATCGATCATTTATTATTTTACGACAACATACACTTGTAGATTTCTCACATCACTAGTCAATTCAATTCTTTTACACACCAACATCAAACCCCCAGCTTGCACACTATAAAAAGCATTAATATATAAATGTAAATCTACCATAAGGTTAAACAAGTTCATTAAATATATCTTGTTGGATTATTGAAAATGGACACTCTGAACAAACTACTGATGACCTACATGAAGGAACGCATCCTTGGTCTCACAATGGATTGAGCTCCATCCACAAAGATGGTGGTGCCAGTCATGTATTTCGAGTCGTCTCCCACCAAGTACATCACCGTGGAAGCAAGGTCATTCTTCGGATCGAGCCATCTCAACAGTGGCATCACATCTGCAGTAAACTTCTCAGCCTTGTCTTTCCCAACTGAACGAGGGTACTCATCGTCCAAGTGCAAACCGCGCGCAACCGCATTGACCCGGATATTGTACTTGCCAACCTCTAAGGCTGATAACTGTAGTGAGATAGATTTAGGAAAAAAAAACAGAAATAAGAATGAAAACTTTCAGTTTATCCAATTCTTATGTTTGGAGCATATATCACATTTATCACTAGAATATTCAATAGTCATGCACTTGGTTGACAATACAAGCTTCATATGCATTGTACCCTTACAACCATACCCTTCAACACTTCCCAATCTCCTTCCAACCTCCTGTACTACTTTCTAACCTCTTACTACTACAAAGTTATAAAACCATGAGCTGAGTTCATTGCTTGTTTCCATATCAGTTAGTCACGTCGATATCATCAAAGGGATAACATTGGTTGATTCACTTTAACTGATTGCTCAACATGAATCATTAAAAGTATTTTGTACAACTTCTCTTGTTCTTATGCCTTATAAAGGACATAAACAAACATGTGTAATCACATTGAACAAGATTATAAGTCATAATTCCTATAAGTTGAGATGAATGTTATGATGAAAACAATTTCATGTTTTTCATGGTAAATACTCAGTTCCAAATTTGTTCATCTTGATAAATGTTGCACTTTGAGAAGAATGTGGAGCTAAAATATACTAACTCGAACCAATTGTTGCACTGCAGCCAAGCTTGAGCCATAGGCAGCAGCACCTGGATACAAGCCTCTTTCTGCCCCGAGGATCTGGGATATGAAAACAATAGATCCACCTGCTTTATGATCCCGCATCAGCTTTGCGACTGCTTTTTGTAGAAACCATGGTGCCATAAAATTAATTATGACCGTCTTTTTAAACTCCTGTTCAGTCACATGTAGACAGTCTTGCATTTTCCCTGATCAAAGAGGAAGAATGCATATTTAGCTACAAAAAGCTCATCTAGTGATCGACCAAAAACAGACCAAACAATAGCTGAAAGTACCCAAAATAATGAACTTGAGTGGATCATCAAGATATCAACTAAAGATAAGAATATTTGTGTAGGCTTCTAAAATAGGATTTCAGCAAACATTTTTTTATTTCATTTGGCTAAAAGAATTTAATGGGTAGATTTGGTTAAAAAATTGTGTTGATTTCATAAAGTAAAGATCTGATATAGTTACACCTTAGTTTTTTTCTCATACGATAAGTTCCTAGGTTAGCTAAGAAAAGTTATATTAGGTGACTGAGTTACTATTGCCTTCCACTTAAGCTTTTGGGGTAGTGGTTGGGCGAATGGGCGCCCAACTTATGAGAGAACTTGCCCATTCTGGCCCAAAATAGTTGAATCCAAGCAAAAGAGTAGGCCACTCATCTATGCTTATACACTCTCTTAATTAACTCACAACTCGCCATGTAAGACTCACATATATTGCTGCCTAAAATTGGTGTAGAGGACATATGCAAGAGTAGTATTCAACAGTTCAATTTTCCTCTTTTATTGTTGTTCATTTCATAGATCTATGTAGGAATGTGACTAAGACGTGATACATTTACCTACAACTACACTACTATATTCATCAAAGTAAGCGAGATGAGGATTTTCAAACATCAAGAAAACAAAAAAAAATTACAATTTACCAAAGGATGCACTCAAGTTTCTTGAGTGCCCAAAGGGCGCGCCACATCTTGGATTTTATCAAAGGTCGCCTATGTTCGACCCATTTCAGATCTGATACTGCCCAAGCCATTAGCCGACCGACTAGTTAACTTGAAGTGACTTTAGTTGACTAGACACGGCTAAACATATAAAAGAATTTGATAGATATAGAGAGCTGAAAATCAAGAAAAATGAATATGGACAAACTGAGGGGAACCTCAGGAGTGCAACGGTGCCAATCTAAAACGAATTCTAGTTTTTTAGTGTCATCTAGCATTTTTACGTTTTTAGCAAAGAGTGTTTGATAACCCTATAGGGTTTATAATATGGAAAAATGAGCATAACAAATAGACTCGAGATAACCCAAGAGTGCAATAATACTCATTTGCCATGGGCTCGAGGCCTCTTGTGCCATCAAACACTTTTGATCAAAAGTTTAACAACCCAATATAATTCAAAATCTAGAAAAACGAAAATAAACAAACTTAGGGGAACTCCAAGAGTGCAACAATGCCCAGGCTGTCTCTTTGATGATGAAGAGTCTTGGGTACAGATTTCCTTTTACCCATATCTCTTATGGATTAAATGATTTTTCATGTGCAGTGAATTACAACTAAGTTATCATTTTCTCCAGATAAAACAATGATTAGTTCTCTATCTTCAATGCTCAAGCCAAGATGACTTTTGGAACATTTTCTATGATAGAATGCATTTCGACTACACCGTCTGTTTTAGGTTTTCCAAGAAAAAAGTTATATCCTAAAGTTTCATTCCAATAAACTTACACACTTACAATTGACTTGAATTTTAAAATCATAAAATTGGTTTAAAACTTACGTAAAACTTATGGCAGGTAGAAACAAGACACTTATAATAGTTTCTGACACATCAGAAGTTTCATGATATAAAAAGAGTGAAAAAGAACATGATATAAAAAGATTCACAATTGTTTTCCATCAATACAAGAGCATTTACTTACCTTCATAGGAATAACAGTTGACAAAAGCATCGAGCGTTCCCAAAATCTTCCACGCAGTACGCACTGCCTTATCAAAGTTATCCTCATGATCTTCGTCTACATTTAAACCAACCACTTTGACATAAGTGGGTTCATTTAAGGATATCATTATATCCTCTGCCATTTTTTGCAATTGACTCTCATTACCCAGCAAAACCAAGCTATTGTCACAGAGCAACAAGTAGGATCAGAAGACATTATTAAGCAGCAAAGTTAGGACATGAGAAAAATAATCAAGTAGACTTTCTTTACAAAGGCTCACCACAAAAAAACTGTCATTTAGCGACGGACGTAGAGATGGAATTATCGTTCCGTCTCTAATATAGAGACGAAAGTAATTAATCAGAAAGGTTAGCAACGGAAATAAATTATCCGTCTCTAAATATAGACGGATATTTTAATTCCGTCTCTAATTAGAGACGGAATATTTATTTCATCGCTAATTAGAGATGAAATTAAACGGCCATCGCTAATTAGACATGTGGCCAACAGGCTGAGAAATCCGTGATATGCCCTAAATCGCAATATTCGTCGCTAAGTAGAGATAGAACTATTAGTTTCGTCACTAATTAGAGACGGACCTCTTAGTTCAGTCTCTAATTAGCGACGGAACTATGAGTTTCGTCGCTAATATCGTGATTGAGGGCATATCGCGCCTTCGTCTTCCTCTCCACCGCGCATGTCCGTGAAACCCTCTGGCGACCGTCTCCTCCAGTGTGCTCTCTTCCAGTGACCTTCCCATCTCTAACGTCTGTCTTCTTCGGTGACCTCTCCTTCGGTGACCTTCCCACCTATCAGTATGATTTCTCTTTCCCTCATCGATCTCCGTTCTACCAGTTAAGCCCTAACAACGGTGATGTTGGTTGGCTGTGACCTCGTGGCGACGACTTGCTTAGCCCCGAACTGCCGGCAGCGACCTCCGCCGGCCCTGACCTTAGCTGGCCTTGGGCTTGGCCGACCCCAAGGTTGCGGCAGGGAGCTTGGGCGACCCTAAGCTCGTGCTAGTGACTCTGGCCGGCCTTGAGATCGTAGCAGCGAGCTTGGGCTGACTCAGGACTCGCTGCCCTTCATCTTGGCTAGCGCTACCGCTGGATTGATCGACCCTCTTGGCCACCCTTGAGCTCACAACCAGGAATTTATCGCTTCTAGGTTGTAGAATTATATTCTGGTTGATTTTAACCTAATTTATCAAGTTGTAGAATTTTAATCTAGTATCATTGCTTTGAAAGGACAACTTCTTAATTATATACTTAATTTTTTATATTCATGGTATGGTTTGTGAATATATCGAATCATGTGTGTAGTACCTCTATTGTATTAATTGCATACTTACTAAGTAATCAATCTTATGTTTATTAGGATACAATGTATATGAATAAAAATTGGATGTACAATAGATTAGAAAATGGATTTATCCGAGATGAATATTTTTGTTGGAGTTAAGGAGTTTGTGAATTTTGCAAAGAGTCATCCAAAATGTATGGATGGTGCCACGTTATCCGTATAATCATTCCAAATGTAGAAATGAAGTTTTCCGTGATGAGGATATTGTGAAAATACATCTTTGTAAAAAATGATTTGTTCCAAATTACTATAACGGGTACTGTCGTGGAGAGCCTTATTTGTTTCACCATATTAGAACTTCGGTTGTTCTTCATATGGTATAACTCCTTTAGGGGAATCATCATCTAATGAGCATGCAATGCAATCAATGGTTTATGACGTTATGAATGTTGTTGATCATTCAAATATAGATGAAATACCAACACTTGAAGTTCAGCAAATGTGTGACATGTTAAAGGCTAGTGAAAGAGAAGTGTGAGAAGAGATTTCGTGTAGTCACTCCCAATTATCAACTACTGTAAGGTTATTGAACATCAAGGCAGAGCATCATTTTTCAGAAAGATGTTACGATGACATATATCAATCGATGTCTGAGTTACTTCCTACTAATAACATAATGCCTGATAGCCTCTACAATATAAAAAAATTGGTGAGAGATTTAGATTTATTTGTAGAGAAGATTGATTGTTGCATTAACAACTATATGATATTTTAGAAAGAAGACAGTGAATTGATAGAATGTAGAATTTATACTCACCCTTGTTATAAGCATAGTAGTCACATACCAGAGAAGAAAAAGAAAGAAAGTGCATAAAAAATTATGTATTATTTCCTGTTAACTGTTAGAGTCCAACGCTTGTACGTATCTACTGCAACAACAAGGTACATGAGGTGGCATCATGAGCATATGCACAAAGAAGGTATAATGTGTCATTCTTGTAAGTCCCCTACATGGAAATATCTTGATACAATATTTTTCTCTGGGACTTTCTGCAGATGAATTTCAACCATTTAGTCAGTTGGGACCGTAATATTCACCTTAGCCAGTTATATTAACACCTTACAACTTACCGCCATGGATGTGTATGAAAGATGAATTCATGTTTCTTACTGTACTTATTATAGGGCTAACTAATCCGAAAGAGACGATAGATATTTTGCCGAGTTGAATGAATTATGAAATGTATGATTAATAACTTATGATGTTGCAAGCAAAACGAATTTTAGATTGCATGCTGCATTATTATGGACAATCAGTGATTTTTCAACCTACTCAATATTGTCGGGATGAAGCACGGCTGGTAAATTAGCATGCCCACACTGCATGACAGAGTTTGATGCATTTTTATTACCTTGCAGTGGGAAGGTATTTTGGTTTGATAATCATTATAAATTTTTACCAATTAATCACCCTTTCAGGCGAAATAAGAAAATTTTCATTAAAATATTGTAGTCAGAAAACTTCCTCTAACAATCAAGTCAAGTGAAGAAATCCTTAACCAAATAGACAACTATCGTTTTCTACCAGTATCTGAGACTAATTCTGATAAGATATTTAAATATATCGTTAGGTAGTGTAAGTGTGGTTGGAAGAAAAGGAGTATTTTTGGGAGTTGTTATATTAGAAGTATCTACGCCTTCGTCATTAATTAGATGCGATGCACGTTGAGAAATTTTTTTTTAATAATATTTTCAACACTGTGATGAATAAACATGGAAGAACTAAAGACACTAAAAAATCACGTGAGGAATTAAAAGAACTAGTCAACATACCAGAGTTGCATCATGATAAAACAACCAATAAATTCCCAAAGGCTCGTTACACATTGGACAAAGATGGTAAGCAAACTTTATGTAATTGGTTGAAAGAAATCAAATTCCCAGATGAGTATGCCTCAAATATGACTCGATGCATGAATATGAACAGGTTAAAGATGTTTGGAATAAAGAGTCATGACTATCATGTATTCATACAAAGGCTTATTCCAATAACTTTTCATAACTTACTTCTCAAAATGTTTGGCAAACACTCACTTTTAGAGATTTGACAACGAGATGTATTATGATGGATGATATGCTTCGACTAAAAACAAACATTCCTCTCATACTATGTAAGCTGGAGCATATTTTTCCACCTAGTTTTTTTTATTCAAGGGAACATCTACTAGTATATTTAGTATACGAGGCACGAATAGCTGGTCTTGTGTAGTACAGATGGATGTATCCATTCGAACGTTTTTTAAGGAAATTAAAGAATAATATTCGTAAAAAAGTAAGAGTTGAGGGGTCAATCTGTAATGCTTATTTGCTCCTTCTGCTCCTATTATTTTACTGATAATGGGAAAATCAGACATCGCAAGTGTCCTAGAAATTCTGATGATACTCAGCCGATAGACCAATCTATGATTTCTATTTTCAAGTTTCGAAGCCAATGGGAGCATATGTTTCTAGATAGTTAACTCAACAAGAATATCATGCTGCAAGGTCATACGTACTCTTAAACTGTGATGCAGTTAAGCCTACATATAAAGTAAGTTGACTTCTTTAATCAAACATTTATCCAATTTAACTTTCCCGATATCCCAATTTTCTTAAAATTACCTTATTTTCCAGCTTGTATGAACAACAACTACAAATACAAAATCCATCAATTTGTGCAAGTGAGATAGTTGAAAAGTTAGAGATAAAATTTGCATTATAATTTCAAATCTATGTAAATTAGAGAATAATTTTAATTTTCTACACCCATATTAAATTATCAGAGGCTTATTTTATATCATAACTATTGTTATAGGTGTTCCAGGATAATCAATCTTGCATCTAAACCTCTCCGTAAGATAATAGTATACTCTGGCTACTATGTTAATGACTTTAAATTTCACGTAACACAACGGCTTCACGCAGACTAACTTTCAATTCGGGTATTTGTGTGAAAGGATCTATCAACAACAATAATTCTGAGTTTGATTATTATAGGAGACTTGAAGAAATCATAGATGTTGAATATCATGCCTTACCCATCAAAAGATGTGTTATTTAAATGTTCTTGGTATGATCCGACTCTAAAAACAGGTATCAGAATACATCCAAACTACAATTTAGTTGAAGTAAATGTAAACAAAAGCTTCAACAAGTATGAACCTTTCATTTTCGCGGTACAAGCGGGGCATGTTTCTATCTTGAATATCCCATGAAGAGGAGAAGACCTAGTGAATGGTTAGCAGCTTGTCAAACTAAGCCTCGCTCTACCATAGAAATGCCGAACTCTATCGCGACCCAAAACTATGATGCATTTCCAAATGATACAGTAGAGACACATTCAGTAGATTCTCAGAATCATTCAACATCTCAATTACTTGTAGATGTTAATGTACCTTATAAAGAAATAGATGATGGAGATATGTCCAGCATTAAGGAGCTTATTGAACTAACAGAGTCTAGTGAGCATGACCTACAAAATGTTAATGATTAAAATTTTCTATTATTCATTAATGTTAAGGTAAATTTCTATTTTAGATCTAAATATTCCTGGTTATATCACTAGTATCTATTAGTTATTATTATTTTTATGATTAAAACTAGTGTGTATGCGTATGTGTTATAATGTAATTATGTAGATATAGACATATCTGACGTTGTTGACCAGATTGTTCTACGGATTATCGGGGGTTGGTAAGTATTAGTGTTATTAGTATTATTCACCGCATCTATTTTTTAAAAAATATATTTAATATTTTTATTTGTTAAATGCAGTGTTATCCCAGATAGTCATAGAGTAGCTGCCTATATCACATCCAAATTTAAAGAGCGATTTAGCCCTGCTAGTACTACATGGAAGCGAGTAGACCAGGAAATGAAGCAATTTTATTACAATGAGTTTTTAGTGAGCAATTTTAATTATCATATTTTTTATGTTTTTTTATAATAATTTGTGAACAAATTATTGCAGAAAAGATATACTTGGGAGACAGGGTACGAGACAGAATTTTATGTCACTTGGAATGCAGCTTGTGCCAAACTCTACAAGACATGGTATATAAAGTAAGACAAAAAGGAATAAAACCATCGTATGGACCTGAGGGCATTTGGAATGCATGGCAAGCCATCTGGGCTGTAGACAGATGGCAAGAAAATGCAATGACAGCTCGAGCACTCTACCAATAGAAAGATTGAGCTGGCTCGTCCTAGTACCGGAGCCACAAAGCATACCGTTGGATCCCGATCGATCACCGAGCATGCCTTAGACTTGGTGAGTTTACAATTAATAAATTCGATAAGAATTTTGTACTTGGATTATACATGAATTCTAATACCAGGGAAATATTTACATTCTGTAATATTCAGGAACAAGAGCTACAACGACCTCCTACTTGTTGGGAGATATTTACCAAGACATACAAGTCAAAAGATGGCAACTTTATAGATCGTCGATCGTCGGTATTAGACGTAAGAATATACACTTGAATATATTTAACAATTAACAATGATTACCTATCATTTTAATACATATTTGATAAAAATACTTTTTTAATGTAAATAGGAACAAATTGTTGCTAGGGTTGCACAAGCGTCTCAGCCTAATTTAGAGGGAGGTGAGGAGCAGACTTTATCCACTAACCAGATAAATGAAATTTATTATGATGCAGTCGGTGGAAGGAAAAAGACCTCAACCCACTATGGTCTTCAGCCCATGCGAGAGTCCTATATGATCAGAAGATGACTCTTAGGGTCAGGCATCGTCCCAGCACATCATCTAGCACATCCAGATCATCTGCTAGAGTAGATGTCTTAGAGCAAGAAAATACAGATTAAAAAACCCAACTCTCGAACCTGGAGAGAGAATTTCAAGCGGAGTGGCAAGCCTGAATGGATCTTGCGCAAATTGGGCGGGATATGCAGGCCTTCTTGGCTCAGATGAGTGCAACGCCACATCGTTTTGCCTCTGAGGAGACTCAAGACCCTAATAACCCCTCTGATCAGTAGATTGCCATAGGTGTGACGTTTATCTATGTTTTTTTTTTTTTGCACACTAATGAAACTACCTCTAACGCAACATTATATCTTTTCAGGAACTTTGATATC
>JBBMJZ010000137.1:24683527-24698855 GCA_037833815.1 Zingiber zerumbet
TCATCATATTTTTTCTTTTTTCAATCTCTCATATCATGTACTCTCTCCTCATTTTCTCTCATCATGCTTTCTCTCTTTTCATTTTTTCCCATCATATTTTCTCTCTCAGTATTCTCTGTCATCATATATTTCTCTCACATTCAACTTTATTTTCCATCTAATTTTTTCTCTTATTTTCCTCTAAGGGTAAAAAAGAAAATTTAGGTTCATTCCGATTGAAAATATTTAATTAACCAAATATTATTTTTAAGAATGATATCCAAACTCATACTCATTCTCATTCCATAATACTATGATACTCATTTCCATTCCGATTTCTATGAGAGAACCAAACGTCACCTTAATGTCAACTAAAAGAAAGAAAGAGTTCAATGTAAAATATCTCGTTGAATATCTAATTTTTTCTCATATAAAGGGTCATTGCATTAGAGTAAAATATCCTTCATGATTTATCTACTTATATTTCATTGTAAGATTGAAAATACTAGAACATTTGGGATGAATGATATTATCTTTTCCTCGCAAAGAAATAAGAGTAAGAGTATTAATTTTATGCTCCCATGTACATGGCCGAGTTAACAATTGATAATAGATAGTAAAGATCGAATTTTCGATGAAATAATCCTCTGAAAATAAAATCTCTCCCATAAAACAAAAAAAAAGGAGGTTTTTTGATCATTATGATTTACCCCTAATCGACGGTTAGGTTGATGGTGGGAAACGGTTGGGATGAATGAGTCATCATACGGTGAGCGGGAATATTTAGTTATTGATAATTTTTATTTTAAATGAAACGGTAATTCGGTGTACAAAATTTTCATAGTTTCAAAGCTGGTTAATATAATTTATTATAAATAGTCTTTCCTGTATTAGAACAGAAGAGGTTATTTTTCTATTTTATTGGAACAAATTTAACTTAAATGGCAAAAAATGTTGTTATTATACCAATCAAGTTTCAAAAAAAAAACCTTTGTTGAGGTGTAAAATACTTCTTTTAATAGAACAAAAATAGCAATGAACTGCACACGGCCATTGATAAGTAGGAGAAGTGCACACAGGAGAGAGCTGCTCTTGATTGATCAATCCAAAGGGGTTGCCTTTCTTCGTCCTTTTCTCCTCCCATTCCTTCCTATCACGGAACGGAACGAAGCTGCTGTGACAGATCTTGTGTAGGACGCGCAGGGGGCGGCGCTTCCTTCGTCTCGAAAAGGTCGTTCTTTTTGTTTGTTTGAACTTCTGTTTTTAACTGTGGGTTTTGTGATGCGAGAAGACAAACTACCTTTGCTGCTTGATCTTTTCCCGTTTGTTGTTGTATTTTGAAATTTCGAGTGTTTTCTTGCTGTTCCGTCCTTTTTGAACGCTGCTTTTGGATTTTCTTGCTCTTCGATTTTGTGGCAAAGGTGGAATTTGGGTAGAGGGGATCCTTAGATCGTGCGCCATGCGTGCTTCAGAGGACAGGTACCAAAGTGGGAAACTCGTTTTTGGTGCTCGCGTTTTCGTCGTTGGTCGTGTTTTCACGAAATTCTACGACCTAGGGCGTTTTCTTGGATCTGATTTTGTCGATGGATTTTTTCCAGGAAAATAACTAATCTTCATGCTGAAAAGGGTAACTGGTTCAGTTGATTGTTAGAGACTGTGTCAACAAAGGAAGGATTTGACATTGAGGGCAGTCTGTGGATGCAAAAATATATCCCTTCGTTAGGGTTTTGGTTCAGGCAGTTGATAAACAGGGACTTCAATTTTTATATATCCTGGTTTTTGTCCTTTGCATGCATGCCTCAAAGCATGATTAAGCAAATATTGCGTCGGCTCACTCGCCGGCAGTCCAAATCAGGTGATAAACGAGATTTGGTCAGCGGTGCTAGTCCACCATCATCGATAACTTCTACCAGTTCACGAGATGGGGATTTGTCAAGCACCAGGATCACAATTCTCCCTCCTGGTCAGGATTCTGAGCTAATTTATCTAACTCAGCAGGCCCATGCTGGAGTAAGAAATTGTGGTATGGCCATCATGCCTTATGAAGCATTACCGAGCTTCAAAGATGTGCCGAGCTCTGATAGGCAGAGTTTACTCATCAAAAAGCTGAATTTGTGTTATGTGATATTTGATTTCACGGACTCCACGAAGAACTTGAAAGAGAAGGAAATAAAAAGGCAGACTCTACAAGATCTAGTTGATTATGTGACATCAGCCACTGAAAAGTTTCCAGAGAATGTTATGCAGGAGATCATCATGATGGTATATGTAAACTTGTTTAGGACCCTCATTTCCCCATCTCACGAGTGCAAGGTTCCACAAGCTGTTGATTTGGAGGATGATGAACCTGTAATGGATCCTGCATGGCTACACCTCCATCTTGTTTATGACTTCTTTTTGAACTTCCTTCAATCACCTGAGACAGATGCTAAGCTGGCAAAAAGATATATTGACCACTCCTTTGTTCTTAAGCTGATCAACCTATTTGACTCTGAGGATTTTAGAGAGAGGGAGTATTTAAAGACGATTCTTCACCGTATCTATGGAAAATTTATGGTGCATCGTCCATTTATAAGAAAAGCTATTAATAATATTTTCTATCAATTTATCTTTGAGACTGAAAAACATAATGGGATTGCAGAGCTGTTGGAGGTGCTGGGAAGTATTATCAATGGGTTTGCTTTGCCTTTAAAGGAAGAGCATAAATTGTTCCTTGTTCGGGCTTTGATCCCACTACATAAACCAAAATGCATGGGAATATACCATCAGCAATTATCACACTGCATAACACAATTTATAGTAAAAGATTGCAAGCTTGCAGATAGTGTCATAAGGGGTTTGTTGAAATTTTGGCCCATCACCAACAGCTCAAAGGAAGTTGTGTTCTTAGGAGAGTTAGAAGAGGTATTGGATGCAACTCAACCTCCAGAGTTCCAGCGATGTATGGTGCCACTATTCCATCAGATAGCCCGCTGCTTAAATAGTCCTCATTTTCAGGTAATAACCTGTTCTTCCTTGGTTTGATTGCTTGAGAATAGTAAACAAACTTATTCAGTTTTAACTTCTGGTGCATTTGTGTTCTCAATGTCTTTTATTCTACATTACAATGCTGGCTTTCCTCTAAATCACAATCAGCACGAATGAATCCTGATGCTGTTGGAATGAGAAAAATCTTCACCTATTAGTTTGGCAGCATGTTTCCTTGAGTGACACCGGCGTCACTTCAAGTAAGACACAATGTTGCTTATGGAGTAGATCTCCTTTTAGAAATAGAAGGTAGCATTGAGTTGAGATATACAAGTGCTAAATGTTTGGCCTTTAGTAAATGATAATGCAGATTCCAATTTACCTAAATTATGATAAATTGGATGTTGAGTAATGAATTTAGATATTGTTGGGATTTGTCATTTATGCTTTGCTCAACATCAATATTGACACTCAATGAATTAGTTGCATAGATTGCTTTTCACGTGTGTCATGATATGCATAGAATTTGGGGAAAGGAGAATGGCTTATTACTGAGATAGCAAGTACTTGACTATATATAAACTCATAATATTAAACTCAGTATGTCAATAACCCTTTTAGTCTAATCCCTATGGCACTCATCTTCAAGTGAAGTCTGGTGTCACTCAATCTTTGATGAGAGTTGCAGTCGGAAATCGCAGATGAATGTTGTGGATAGATATCACTGTACAAGTGGTAGTGAAAAAGATTGCACCCACATGGTGAAGAGACGTTTCATTGCATGAAATGTACTATGCCTAGGAGTTTCCAACCAAAATTGGACCCGACATGCATCATTTCAGCTATTGGAATTTTTAGGTTGAGCCTCAAGGAAAACAAGCTATCTAGTGCATTATTTGCTGTATCTTTATGATAATATTGGGCAGTGTCCGACAGAGATATGTTACTTTGAAGTGCGCTGCCTGAAAAATCACCTAATAACATAAAAAATAGAGCTTCAAAACTATTATGAAAGGGAATTCTAGAATGAAACTCCAAGGCCACAACATCACATATATAAAATTTTCAGCATTGAGAGCTAGGCAACCTTTGTCCCACTTAACATGTTTCTATGCAGATCTTATTTATTAGTTTTCCCCACTTCTAGCTTTCACTGCACCTGGAAGGATGAAAGTGCCCATCAAAACCTTTCGAGACACTCTTGCTTGCTGTTAGGATTCTTATTCATCCAGTGTCATAGAAAGTCTCCTTTATGGTCTGCTAGATGGTTTGCCACTTGGAAATGCCTTTTAAAACTTCGTTCCTACTAGTAGCGATATAGTAACGACGAGCTCATTGTAGAACTCACAAATCTCTATAACAAAATTGTTTGAACAACGGATCATCACTTCCTATGCTTTATACTTCACATCTTTTTAGTTACACAGCATTACTGTCTGGTTTTCTCCACCAGCAACACTATTCAAACTTGAAACAGCACCAGCTTGGCCACTCCAGTATAGGTGTTCTAACCCATCAAAATATAGACACATTCTATATTATTGTGAAACCGCACAACCCTAATCGCCATGCATACTTAATGAATTTCATTCGAGCCTATGTGACTCAAATTTCTACACCTACCTACGAATTACTACACCTACCTGATGGGCTCCATCCTTAAACAATTCAACTTCAAATTATAATTTATTAATTTGAACTCAACACCACCCCAAATTATAATTTATTAATTTGATTTAACTCATTTTGTTGTCTAAAAATACTATAAAATTTAAGGTGAAAAAAGTTAAATGCGATAAAAGCTCGATATCCAACACATACTATATTAATGCAAGTACACACACACAATCTCCTACATCTAGAAAACCATTAGGTTGCTAAAGTTTCAAGTCTCGCTGATGGTTTTGCTACTCTTTCCTTTCACTTCCCCTGTGAGCTCACAAGATTGTTCATCCTTTATTATCCGTGTAAACACTCTGATACTGTCACTCTGAGTCTTGCAATAACATTCTCATGCAGGAGCATGCAGCTTTGCCGAGCTGTTGTGCAATAAAGCTTGAACTCAAATAAGATCTTGAAGACTTTTACAGATTCCAGTTGTGTAATGTTTTGCCATTGTAATTCCAAACTATCTATACATGGAGCACTTTCAATGTTTTATAATTAGTCCATTCAACAGAAGATTTTATAGTTCTAAATCTAAACACAGACCGAGCTTTTGGTGACCTTTATTGTACTGTTAAATTATACCTGAGGCTTCTGCCATTTCTGTTTGCAGGTGGCCGAGAGGGCGTTGTTCCTGTGGAACAACGATCACATCGAGAACCTGATCAAACAAAATGTCAAGGTACTACTGCCCATAATCTTTCCGGCACTTGAAAGAAACACGACAAGTCACTGGAACCCAGCTGTTCAGAGCTTGATGACATATGCCCGAAAGGTTTTTGCCGATAATGATCCTGACCTGTTCGCCGAGTGCTTGAAGAAGTTCGAGGAAGATGATCTCAGAAGCAAGGAAATCCAGTCAAAGCGCGAAATGACATGGAAACGTTTGGAAGAAATTGCTGCTACAAAAGCTGCGAGTAATCAACCTGTGCTTATTCCCCACATAGTACATTGATCAGTTTAATCCTACTCTCTTTTTTCTTTTTTTTTTTTAATGATGAGGTTATTGGAATTGGTATTGGTTAACATGTATCGATATAGGTTATAGTTAGATTAGCGTACGATGTATGTTTACTTTCTGCATTGTGTTTTTTATTTTTTTTATTTTTTTTTTTGGAGAATTTAGAAAAATTGTACAGGTTTAGGATGTAAATGAGAAGTTTATTAAGAAATTCATGGAATTGCAGTGGGACGATTCCGAATGAACTGTGTTTTTATGCACATTTAGAAGTTAGACTTTTAGAATATTCATCTTTATTGAAATTTAAATTTTGATTTTCTTAATTGTTCATCTGAGGGTGGGTGTTTTAGGATTAGTAGTTTTTAATTATAAAAACGAGTTTTTTTTAAAAGTCAAAATAGTTTGTAGCATATTTTTTAATTCGATAATATTTATTTGAGTATTGTTGTTAAACTAAACTGGTTTAATTTGATTAAAAATATCATATATAAAATATTTTTATATCAATTTTATTTAAATTTGATTGAAATAATTTTTTTAAAAAAAAATTATAGACGAAAATAAGGACAAATTTCATTTAAATCCCATTAGTTACTTATTTTAAAAATACCTCTTAATGTTTTGTAATTATCAAAATCCCTTATTATTCACACTTCATACGATAAAAATTGTGAGCAAGAGGGTATTTTTAATAATAATATAAAACATAAAAACAACCGTCCTTTGATTTGGAAAAAATGGGGCTCTTTGTTTTTATGTTTGCCCTAAAATTTTATCTTTACTTAAATAAAGGCATTAACGGCATCAACTCGCTCGGTAAGAATTCAAATCCAAACCAGAAGCCTGCAACTCTCTCTCTCTCTCTCTCCTTCTCTTCTGGAGCAGGCACCGCAGCTCCAGAAGCGCCATCGTCTCCTGCCTTCCGGATTCCTATGAACAACTGCGCGCGAGCTAGAGGCGGAGGAAGAGAAGGAGACCGGGGCAGCTCGGATCTGGTGGCGCTTCGCTGCCACTGCTCCCGAGGCGGAGGAAGAGAAGGAGACCGGGGCAGCTCGGATCTGGTGGCGCTCCGCTGCCACTGCTCCCGAGGCCATGAAAGACCGAAGGAGAGTCGCCGCCTGATTTGCGAGAGCTTCTTCCAAGCGTTACTCCTATTACTTGTGGTTTTCCCTTTTCGCCTTTCCTTGCTTCGCCCTCTTCGCCGCCATATCTTACTCCACATTCCGAGTCTTCACCAGGTTAGTTGTTGGATCGGAAATATCACTACTATTTTTTATTTGATTTGTGTGTTCTTTTGGATTTTTTTTTTTTTGCCGTTCTCTTCATTGCTTTGAATTGAGATCCATATCCTTTGTTGCTATTGTGTTTTGTTCAAGATTTCTCTTAATTGAAATTTGCTTGGTTTTCCAATTTTTCTTCAGATTTTCTTTCTGTGAGATGGAAATTTAGTGTTCATGTTCATAGCAGTCTGCACCTCTTGTCTGGAAATTCTTTAGTTTAATCTCCTGTTCCTCTAGTTTTCCTCCTATTTGATGGTGACAATTTGGCTTGATTCTTTTTTTATCTGAATTCTGACAGTTTCAGCTAGACTGGTGTTGCTGCCGATCTGGAAGACGTCGGCCATCAATGCCCTTGTTTCCGATCACACCTTCCTCCGACGAGGCTCCGCCACCTCGAAGAGGGGTAGCAGAAAGCATCAACCCTTCGAGATCGAAGAAACCAGGTCCTCCTCTTTTTCCGATTCCCCAGTTCCCTCCCTCAATCCGACCTTGTTTGCATCTAAAACCACCCCTCCTCACGCAGTCCCCACGTTCAGGTCATGGTCGTTGCCCCTTCCATGACGGCTCCGTTCATCAGCTGTCCCATTCGGCCTCGAGGCTTCTCCGTTTCCCTCCTCTGATCTACCCATACTCCACCCCCTGCCTTTCGACCACCTCACATACGCCGCCCTCGTAGACCCCAATGACAACTCCACCATCGTCTTCGCCAAACGCTTCAATCTCCGCCCCGCCCGCCTCTCCGACCCCTCTCGGAGTCTCGGTTCGAGTGCGCCTTCGGCTTTCTCGAAGTCCAGGTACCTTCTGACTTCCCCTGCATTAACAGCCGCCCAGGAAATTATCCGCTGCAGCACCGTCGCCGAGCATCCCTTTCTGTCTCCGCTCCCGACCGCACTTCGATCATCCAATTGTATCTGCCAAGACGAAGGGCCGAGGCGTAGTCACTCTCCCTTCCATCGCCCGCCCTGCAATCCTCCTCACAAGCCAAATGCAAAAGCAGCACACCATGTGCGTCTGCACGATGCTGCGCAACCAAGCCAAGTTCCTCCCAGAATGGATCATTTACCATGCCCACGTTGGGGTTGAGCGCTGGTTCATATACGACAACAACGACAACGAGGACATCGAGCAATCCATTGGATCATCAATCTTCTTTTCTAATTACAGAGTCAGTCGCCGTTTGTGGCCCTGTGTTAAGACCCCAGGAAGCAGGATTTGCACATTGTGCTCTTCTAGCCAGAAGCCACTGCGTGTGGATAGGATGCATTGACGTCAATGAGTTCTTGCACCTCCCCACCAATCTCACACTGAACGATGTTCTCTAGAACTACTCGGGCATACCATGGATGGGGGAGCTCTGGAAGACTTGCTATAATTTTTGTCCCTCCGGAAGAAAGACCATACCTTTGGAAGGTGTCATGGTGGGATATACATGCCGGCTGTTAGTGTCTGAGCAGAACAAGTCAATTGTCTGGCCTGAGGCTCTGGATCCTTCTCTCATCAACGCAGTGTTCCATTTCCAACTGAAAGTAGGAATGAGATATGTGAACGTGGACAAGGAACTCATGGTGATCAGCCATTACAAGTATCAAGTGTGGGAAGTGTTTGAGGAGAAATTTCACTGTAGAGTAGCTACCTACGTTGCAGACTGGTAGAACGAGGAGAATGTGGGATCCAAGGACCAGGCTCCAGGTCTGGGGACAAAGATAGTGGAGCACCTGATTGGTTGAGTTGGTTCTGTGAGGTTAACGACACAGGATGGGATTGCTGTTTTTTAACTTTGTTGACTGGAGTAGTGGTCTTTTTCCATGGCAGGAGGAAAAACTTAATTATATTCATCAAATCATGATAGAGAATGTCATAATGTTCAGAAGAATCACCCTTTTGCAGATAAGAGACATCCCCCTTGCAATCACAGGGGGAATGAATTGAACAAAAGCTTAGACTTGTGACTACTTGATGGATGGTCTTTAATTTCTTTTCTTTTATAGGATTAGTAATTAAGGACCTATTTTGTTCAAAAAGGTAAGCTTTGTTGTAGATTGAATATTGTTAACCAAAGGTGATGATGCTTTATGTAGCATAGCTTGTGTTCTAGACATGGATATTATACGTGCATCTGGTCCTGTAAGAACCTTGTTCACAAATAATTAAAAGATTTAGACTGAAGTGCTCTGATAAAAGTTTGAGATCATTTGTTACAACCTTATCATTCTTCTTTTTCTTTTACCTTTTCCTTTTTGACCTTTATTCAGTGTTATCGGTAACCTTCATAGCAGAATATAATTGCCTCTATTGTCAAAAGCCACTTATGTAGCTAGGTTTTATCTCCATCAAGTCAATGCTGGCAGTCTCCAGAAGATCCAAGAACCTGCACATCTCATCTCACGGGTTGTCATCCAGTAAGATTTTTAAAGTTTATTTTATGGTTTTCTCAGGACCTTGTCAAATAAATATTATGATCTCCTAATTGACACTTGCAAGGATTAAGCCAGTTTGTTATTTTACATTTTTTTTGTTCAAAGAAAGATTCCATGAGATCTGTGCTGTTTAAAACTAATTAGTTAATACTGAAAAAACTGGTGAAGATAACAGCAACAAGTTGAGATTTCAGTTGGTGTGGGAATGCTATAAGACTTCAAGATAGTTTTAATGACTTTTTAAATGAGAGATGAGATTGGGGAAGGGGCCCAACTTTGCTGAGCTAGTGAACTGTGGGGTTGTTTCAAATGGGGAGCAATCCAAACCGAGGTTGTGTATGAATTATTAGAACCTTGGAAAGTTCCATAATGTGAACAAGTCAAAATTAATAATCATTATTCTGCTTTGTCTTACGACTTCTTTGTAGACTTTTCTTCTTGTTCTCATTGAATCATTTTACCTTTCTTTCTGAAATAGAATTTTATTTGTAAAGATAGTGTTCTCCTCTGGTCAACTACAATTCTGTTTGGTTATTAATTCCTGAGTTAGTCTATTGAGCTGGCCACTGCGGTTCAATTTTGAAGCACTGCTCTTACAATCTTTGCCATGTTTTTCACTGAACTGGTGGTTTTGCTCTTCCTTGGTACCACCAACATTCGATTATAATTAATTATGATTGCTTCACATCTTAACGACCGAAATTAAATGTTTAAAGGTGTGTTTGATTCATGAATATAATTGGTACGAAATGATATAAATTATTTATTAGAAATGTAATACACAGGATGGTTTTTATTTCTTTATTTGGTTTATAAAATTATTATAAATAATAAATAAATATCTTTGAATGTGTTTTGTCCAATTAATCCAATTTGAACAGAGTACCAACTTTCACATAGCAAGCTAAAACAACATTTTTTTTCTACAGAAATGGCGTATATAGGCAAATCTATTTGGTCAACCTTAATGTATTCATAAAATTTTGAATTGCTTATAATATAAACAGCCACATGATTGTTATAATGTATATTTATTGATCTAATATTATTAGTAATAAGATTATAAAAAGAAGTCTTAATCCACTTCATTGTTAGTTTGTATTCTTGTTCTGTACTCAGTTTCAACACTAGAACTTGCTACAACATTTTCCCTTTTATGATTTACCATGTTAATATACCTCCCAATATGTAAAGAATCTTAAGCTGAACTTTCAATCAATTATAGTTCCTCATGCTTCTTATAGAGTAATTCTTTCCCTAGGGATCCTTTAATTAATGTAGGGTACTGAACACTGCTTTCCTATATCACTTCTTCAGTTTTTTTTGTGGAGGATTTTGGTGGTGAGGAGAGATGGGATGATCTCATAGCAAAGAGAAGAAAGGCAACTTTATTGGGGTAGGATCGAGCCGGATAGATTCTGACACCAAGTGAAAACTTAAAAAAAAATTATTCACCATCAAATAGAAAAACAACCCATATATATATATAGATTACAGAATAACTAACCTAAAAATTAGAAACTTACAGTGAATAACATAATGACCAAGCAATTAGACTTGATGATATAATGAATGGATAGTTTATCCCTGTTCTAATAGAGGCCTACAATAATGTTTGTAGAAAAGCACTGTAGTAAATAGATTTAGATTTGATTTGCACCGTCGATCAATATCATGAGAATGCTAGATTATGCAGTTCTTTAATAACTTACACCTATATAGAGAGTAATAAAGATGAGTGAAAACTAAGGTACAAGTACAAGATGCTAAGTGTTAACTCTAGAAAAGAAAGAATAAACATAAAAGAAGCCTAAAAGAACTAAATATACCTGTTCCAGAAGGGGTCTAAGTGAAGTTACTTGTAGAACATAGTCCTAAACTGGCTTCAAAGGTTGGTTGATTTTTCTTCAGTTTTACTACAGCTCAGTTAACTTAAAAAAATCTTTCAAGTTTGTTTTTTCTAATGAAATCTTCTACAGCTTGCTTGGACCAAGATAAATCTCCTTTGGAATCCTAAGAACTTGAGACTGACAATTTATCATGGTTATTTATGCTCAATGCACAACCAAGAACAAAAAAAAAAGAATGTGAAGAAATGATAACCAGGAATTATGTGTTTCAACTTTTGTGTTAGAATCAATAGCTTCTAGAAACAGCTAAATAAACAGCACAAACAGCCGGGTACCTGCTCTGAATAGCCTTCAAGGTGCTCAAGCAAGGAAAGAAGAACAAAGACTAGCAGTTATCAGTGCAAGACAACCAATTGCTCAAATATTTAGAAAGCATTTGCATACATGAATGAACTTATTCTGACAGTTATTGGGGTTTCTATGCAAGTAAAAGTAACATCTTAAACTCTGTTCTGAATTCTGACAAAGTCGATTAGATTCTTGGGAGCAGCAAGTGAAGATTATACGAGCAGCAAAAGATTATATAGCCACTGCAAAGCAGCCTTTTGGTAACTTCCTTTACATGTTTTTCAATTATACGTTATTAGAATTCTGTCTAGAGTACATCCTTGCTCAAAATAACTGGATGGAAAGTAATGTCCAGTCCATCATGTTGATGCCATATTGCTAGTACACTAGCACATGCAGTAAATATGAATATAAGAGTCATTTACTTCTTCTGAAGTAAAATTTTAAACGATTGCTACGCAAAAAGGTATTCGTCAATTAGAGGGTACTCCACTGGATCATATGAATACTCACCGTTCAATTCCGAACTATCATACCAATTACTTTCAACATCAGTAGTAGGTGTTGAGTCACCATATTGGTAAATCTCCGCACTGCTGAAACCCAAATTCTCAATGCTACCAATCTTCTGAAGTGAACATAGATGCACATCCTCAGGCAAAGAATCTGCTTCTGTCTCGCCATTAAGACTGAATTCATATGTGAGAGGAAAATATCCTTGGCTGTATTTGTCATTAAGGTAACGATCTTGTATGCTTGGTGATCCTTCTACTTTACAAGCTGCTCCAATGTCTTGGGCATTTACTGCTCCACACTTTACTTGAACAGGTATAGCAGTGAAGTGCCCATTTCTGTAATCTGTTAGGACAGGTTTCATTTCAAATAGATCTTTCACATCCTTCTCACTGGTACAAGTAGATGAGATGAATGCTGGTAGAGTGGATGAATACTGATGAAAAGAAGGATCAAGGTTTTGATCAACATAAGTCAAGCATGAGTACTCTGATAATATGTTACAGCTGTCTTGTTTTGGGTATTGCATGAATTGCATCATTGGAGTTCCACTAAGCAAAGGCTTGTGCTTTGATGTTGCAGGCTCACATGCCTTCTTAATATTAGTCATCTTGTCATTGAAAGAAAGCAATACACTCAAGTGTGGGGCATTGTTGACCTTCGAAGCACATGAAACATCATTTGATGGTACTTTCTTACTTCCTATTATTTGAACTGGCTCTATTTTCTTTGGTTCACTAATATGAACACTGGGAACAATCCCTTGAGTTTGAAAATTCTCAGTCGTGCTTGTGTATGTGGTTAGCTCACTCTCTGACTGAATGTTTGTTGAGGAATTGAACCCATTGTTTCCTCTATTTTCGCCGTTCATAAAGTCAGATGACAGATTTCCATTACACGCACGCCCTTCATTCTGCCTTTGTAGTCTAATCAAATAAAGTCGATATTTCTGCAGTAGAAAAAAATATTTATTTTTAGAGATCACTTACATGTACTTTGATGCAAGAGCACATTTGTTTTTGAAAATATTTATTTTTAGAGATCACTTACATGTACTTTGATGCAAGAGCACATTTGTTTTTGAAAACAAGACATTTTCAAATTTGAAACTTGACAGTAAAGATGGCAACTATAGGCAAAACAATGTTAATGAAGCACTTGCTAGACATATATATATCAGGCAAAACAAAGAATGCTGCAATTTGTTTCTATAAGAATACAACAAATTATACAAATATGAAACTTTGCTTTCTTTTATCTGGAACTGAAAAATCTCTTAATAAATTGAGAATGTAGCTGCCAAAATCATATTAATGATTTGCATGAGAAATATTTCAGCCAAAGAAATACAAGTATATTATTGCAGTTTGTCAGGGATCCATACTTCACACCATAGACAGAAATGCTATTCATTGTTTTCAAACTTAAGAATTAGTTTCGTGTGCATATGTTTTCATCTTATTGGTGAAGTTTGACTTAAGCATTTTCTTACAAGTTAACAGCTTAGTTCTTGAATCTCACAACAATCTTAACATATAGTTCATACCTGCAGATGGCTTGCGACATTTTCTCTTGTGAGGCCAGGTACATTCATCAAATCGAGTATTTTCTTGGGACCAACTTCTGCAAGAACACATGGTAGTCATGGAACTGTAAAAACCATTATTATATATCTTAAAGAAACTATCATGAAGAATATCTGCATTATCATTCTAATCCAAAGGGGATATGAAACTATGTGAGCTTCATCTATTAATTAGCTAATACTCACTGTCAAATCCAATTTGATTCACAGCATTTACAAATTTCTGATGAAGATCAACAGACCAAACTACTCTTGCTTTCTTTACTGTAGAGGGATCATTGAATTCATGGTCAACGAATTCCTTACTCTCTAAATCCTTCCGTTTCCGCACAGAGCTCATTTCAGTTCCGGCTACATATTGTCTGTCATCAGGATCCTCATGGATGTTATGAGTTTCTATATCTTTCAACTCATGCATTCTCTTTCTGTAAACATGTTGCCATATGTTTCTTAGCTCCTTCATTCTCACAGGTTTAAGAAGGTAATCGCAAGCACCATGTTGAACACCTTTCATTACTCTACTTGTCTCCCCATCTATAGACATCACTGCAATGGTCATTAAGTACATGGATATAAAACTTACTATGGTTGATGAAAGAGCAGGACAAATTACAGGAAATGGATTGAATAATGAAAGAGTTGGATTTTGATAACTAACTTATTACAGGTAGATCCATTTCAAGCCCAACTTGCTCAAGAAGCTTGAAACCATCCATGTCCGGCATGTTCACATCGCTGATTACAATATCAAATCGATCTCTCTTTCCACGGAGCATGTCCAGAGCTTCTGTTGCTAAACTGCATGTAGTTACTGTGGCAGGCATGAAAATAATTAGAAAACAAACTACAGATCTCTCCGCTTAAGCTGTTAAACACTTCTTGATTTAATGGAATACTTTTTTTTCCAGGTATCAGATACCAAACACTTCTTTGCATTAGGACAATTAGTTTCTTAAACAAAAATAATTTCAAAAATTTCATGCAAATGTGAACTACTACTATATGCTTTTGTGTAAGCTGTTAAGAACATCTTGACTTAATGCAATCTTTTTCTTATCAGGTATCATATTTTAAGCACTTCTATACACCAGTATCAGAAAAAACGCATGGTACAAAACCTATCTCCAATTGAAATTTTCTTTTGTCAAAAACATTTGCACAAAACATCTGTTTGGGCTGATGATTGTACTTTATCTATAACTATGCTACTTGGACTTGGGGTAGATATTAGGTGTTCACTCAGAGTTAGTAACAATAATCATACAGGTACTGGGTTAGATGGAACCCAATTGTTGCAAGAAGTATGATCAAGCACGAGAAAAGGAATCAAAGATGTACATTGGCTAACAATAATTTTCATACTACAGTTTGCTGACTCTATACTTCTAATGGACAAAATCGACCATAATAATAAGACAATTATGGCTTGCTTGGGAGCCATATTGTTCCAAGGAAAAAAAAAAGAATCAATGTAACACTCTAAACCCTAGTTTAGTCCCATATAGAGAATTTTGGGCAACTAAGAGGGAATATAATATTGGATGGACGAGATACTATTAAGGTAAATTAAATATTTTAGGTGAGGAGTTGAAAAGGATTGTCTATGTAATGGCTAATTTCACTAGTTGTAGAGCACTTTATGCAATACTCGATGGTTTACACCCTGTTTGGAAATAACTTAAGTCAATGGAATTGAATTGAATTCCATAAGGAATTGAATTCAATTCTCATGTTTGGAATGAATTGCAACTTAAGTTATGGAA
>JBBMJZ010000137.1:24702143-24719355 GCA_037833815.1 Zingiber zerumbet
TATTGAAAAGAGTTTTATTAATAAATATGGTTCGTGAAAATTGTTCATGAACGTTGTTCACGAACATTGTTCACGAATATTAACGAGCCGAACACATATGTATTCAAGTTTGTTTGTTTAGCTTAACGAGCTGTTCAAGCTTGTTTGTTTAATTAACCTTATGTATATTGAAAGAACATAAACAAACTCTTACCAAGCCGAACACCAAACTTGTTTACGAATGTTTAGTTCATTTACCGCCCTAGGCCATTAAAATCTTAGGTACGACATTGGTTAAATCCTTTGGGATGAATATTTTGCTCAAGTAATGATTCAGTTGAAACCCTAAATTCCAATTGAAAATAAATGAAATTCAATATTTAAGAACAAGTCTAGATGTTTACATGGGCCTCTAGATGGGCTCGAGGTACTACTAGTCCGGCACACTTTGAGACAGATGAAATTCTAGAATTACCCCTCATTAATGCACCACAATTACCCTACCAAAGCACAAAAGCTGCTCTCCCTCGATCATGCCTGGTGAAATGACAGATTTGCCCTTATGATGCCGGATTTTAGATCGAACTAAATAGATGCTCAATTTACTCTCGAAAATGGATAGTAGACGAATGAGTTATTCCTAGAACAAAGATTCTATGTAAAACAGACGATCAAGCTAATTTTACAGAATTGACGAACTTACGACACTCATGAGTTCACGAGTGGGCTGCCGTTGCAAGCTTGCGGCCAAACGAGGACTAAAAGATCGTCGCTGAGGGAGATGGAGGAAGGAAAGGTCCTTAGCTTGCCTAGGTCGGTAAATAAATCAAATCTTTATGAAAATTATGATGTTGGTTCCCTAAAGCTCGACTTGTTTATGCTTGTTCAATTATAAAATGATATATATAAAATAAATAAATTTGAATAATAATGAGCTCGATACATTAACTTTCACAAACAATATTATATATATAATTTTATTATTCTATTAATAAAGAAATAGTATACATTCATATATATATATGTAAAAGTCAATATAAATTATCAGAATAATAAAGTTGATACTTGAGCTTAAAAATATTAAAATAATATTCATAAAAAATAGTCATGAATAAATTTAAATTCTCAATTTCAACGGATTAATAGTTTTAAATTACCTTAACAACAGATAAAAAATTTTCATAATACCAAATCAATCACCCTCAACAATAATCATACAGAAATAAATGAATAAATTTGAATTATTTAACCCTGACTCTTCATTTACACTCCTACCATAACTTAATACATATTTTTATATCTAATAATAATAATAATAATAATCTCTAACCCTAATCCCAAAATCTAACCCCCAACTTCCTCCTGTCAGCCTAAACCCTAATTTAAAACCCTAAACCCTAATTAATTATAAACCCTAACCAATCAAACCCCACAGACAATGACCACCTTCATCCCTTCGAAACAAGTCAAATCTTCCTCAGCTCAGTCTGAGAAAACCCCACCTCCCCTCGAGCAGGAGCAGCACCGGCCACCAGACCAGCAGCAGCAGCATCAGCATCAGAAGCAGCAGCAGATCCTCCTCCTTCTCACGCTCCTCTCCCCATTCATTGATATGGCTCCTTAGCCACTACCTCCAAACTGGCGACGTACGGCCGGTCAACGTCGCCGACGACCGCAGGTGGAAAGAGAAGGAAGAAGGACACGTCACGGGGTATATCGTCCTACGTGGTCTCCTTGCCTACCTGTCAGGCACTTCCTCTGACACCTCCACCCTCCTCCTCTTCTTCCTCCTCTTCCTCGATGTCCGCTCCACCTTCACTCTCCATTTATTACTCTCCCTTTTCCTCCTCACTCTTTTGCATGGAGATGAACCTCAATACCCGGGCAATTCGACGTCCCCTCACCTTATCTTTATCTCCAATCTCTCTCTCTCTCTCCTCAGATCCAAATTCAATACACAGGCAAAAATTTAATAATCATAATAATTATAATTATAATAATATTTCTGAATTGAAAGGGCAACATCGTACGCATGTCCACAGGCTCACTAATGCACATAGAAGCTGAAGATGGAGGAAGGTTTATGGATATGGAATCATCATAGACGGACGCAGATATCCTCTCGCAGTTGCCTTTTTCAATTTTGCTTCGTCTGATGCAATTGCATTAACTGCGAGTAGCCCGATTGATTAATCTGAGGTGGTCGTAATTCAGCGGCGGCGGCGGCGGCGGCGGCGGCGCTTCTTCCTCCTTCCTCCTCCTCGGGAGGACCACGCGCGTTAGGGTTCGTGTATGGAAGGAATCTGAGGGTGAACAGTGGCGGTCAACGCGAGGACTTTAATTGAGGAACATGATGAGTGTAATAAATGTGAGGAGGAAATCGAACAGGGGATCGATCGAGGTAGATGATGATCATTACAGGCATCGAGAGATCATTAAGTTTTTTTTTTTTTTTTTGGATTAATTGCAGGAAAGCTGCAGCGCCTCCACGCCCGTCGCGTCGCCGCAGCTGCTGCTCCTGTCGCCTCCGCCGCCGCCGCCGTCGTCGTCCACGTCATCGTCGTCGAGTTTGTCGGACGCGGCGCGCGGCGAGGTGGTGGCGGTGGACGACGCGCCGCCGCATTCCTCCTCCGCCGCCTCGGCGCCCGCTAGTGCTCCGCCGCGGGCCGCCGCCGGCGGCTGCCGGGAGACCACCACTGGAACCGGCTCCGTCAGCTGCTTCCCGTCGCGCGGCGGCGAGAAGATCACCGGCATGTACTCCTCGTTGTCGCACGCGAACTTGGTGTTCTTAAAGTGCTCCTTCAGCGCCTCCACCCCCTTAAACAATCAAATTCAAACGATCAATCGATCGAATCAAACAAAGAAACAAGAAGATTAATTTACCACACAAATACCTGCAATCGAGCATAAGTGACTTGACAAATCTTGCGCGAGTTGAAGGCCTCCCACGGCTGCAAGTGAAACCCCTTGTACAGCCGGAACGCCGCCTCCGGCGACGTCAAGTTCACGAATCCATACCCGACGTTGCATTTGTTACTGCAAAACCACCACAACAACATTGCACCGGTCACGGAGCTTCCCGATAACCAATTTCTCTGCGTGAAAAGCTACTTTCTTTCTCTCTTTCCGAACTTATTAGAGATTCTAAAGATCAAAAGCAGACACGAACAAAAAAGGGATCGTATAATTAATAATCACACACGCATATAGATATATATATATATTTATATTTGGAAGCTTGCTGGCCATGGAGGTATGATTGGTCTTTTCCACCTCGCAAGAAACACAAAAACAGCACTAGGGCCGGTGTCTATATTCTATGCCTGCAACCTGCAAAGCGTGCTTTCTGATTAGGGTTTAGGTGGAAGGCCAGGCCTTCCTTTGTTCATCCTTGTTTCACGGTTTCCTTGAATTCCCGATTCGAGAGAGTAAGAGAGGGGAATCGGGAAGGGAATTGGGAAGAGAGAGAAGAAGGTTGGCGAGGTGTTGTGCGTCTTTATATGCGACGCAGTGAGTTGTTGCCATTTGGGTCTCACAGAGTACGGAAGGTAGAGAAGAAGCACAGGTGATGAAGGCGGCAGCAGCTGCTAGCTGCAGCGGCCGGCAGGGGATCTCTTTCTTTCTTTCTTTCTTTCTTCTTTCTTCTTCTTCTCTGAGCTTAAGCTTATGCATTTGATGGCTTTAACGTCGGCTTCCATTTTTACTACCCTTTTTGGGGCGTATAATGTGAATCTCCCATGTACTCGCCATGAACGCCTGCAATGACTCTATCCCAATTTGTGGAGGCTTTGTTGCTTTCCTGGTTGCTGCTGCTTCTGCTGCTGCTGCTATTACACTTCTACTGAGGCGAAAAGAGAGAAGGGAAAAGGAAAAGGAAGCTTTTGGCTTACTTGAAGTCGATGGGGAGGTAGACGAAGTCGTAGGCGGAGTAGGGCTGCTCCTGCTCGCCTTCCTCGATGATCTGCTTGTTGCACTGAATGCAGTGGCTGTCCAGCACGTTCAACAGCAGCTTCTGACTGCAGAGGAGGAAGAAGACGAAGAGAGAGAGGAGATGAGATAAAGAGATAGATGATCGAGGGAGGGATGGAGTTTGCGAAGGTCCGACATGGGGGACAAGATCGTGGGTGGGGGACCGGACCTGTACTTGTTGGGGATGTTCTTAATCATGACTGTGGTTCTGGAATCCCTGAGGGATGATTCCGACGAGTCCTCCGGTTCCGCCGCTTCCTTGAATAGGAACCTCGACTCCCCGCTGATCTTGTTCCGGCTCTTCCAATTCCGCCGCCCCCCGCCGCTGCTGCTCGACGTCTGCTTCGAGGACGGTGGCGCCGGCGCCATCGACGACGACGGCGATGACGACGGCTGGTTGTAGCTGCTGCTACTACTGCTGCTGCTTTTGTTCCTCCTCCCGCCGCCGCCGCCAGTTCTGCCACCGGCAGCGGCTGTTGCGGCAGATTCCTGTCCCGCCGAAGAGGACGACCTCGAACTCGTTTGCGCCCAGGATCTGCTCGACTGAGGACCGCCGCCGCGCTGGTACCTCGGCGGTAAGTGAGAATTGTGGAGGCCGTGGCCGGAGCTACGGGGGTTATTGCTACTGCATAGAATATAATGCAAACGTACACGAATCAAGGAGCTGGCCGGAGAAGCTTCAGGTTAGAGAAGGAATGGAGCAATAGATAGATAGTTAGATAGAAGAATAACCTCCTGCCGCCGTGACGGCTAAATTCGAGTATCAGGCGCCTTCCGTTGATCTCTTTCCCGTTGAGCCCGGAGAGGGCGCGAACAGCATCCCTTATGTCGAAGAACTCCACCAACTTGTGCTGCGGCTTCGACGGCATCTCCCGCACCTCTTTCACCGGCCCTATGCATCATCGTCGTCGTTCAATATTGCTGTCTGTGGGTGAAGAGGAGGGAAATGGTTGTGATTTCTTACCGAATGGTTCGAAGATTTCTCTGAGGGAGAGTAAGGAGACGGTCGGGTCGGAATTGAGGAGGACTAGGCAACCCTGATGGGGGTCGTCGGCGGCGAACTGAGCCCAGACTGGATGGCCGGCCACGGTCCCCCTCCCGAGCTCCGGGGAGCGCCACGACCACGGCGCGGACCAATTCCCCGAAAGCGGAGCGCCGAAACCGAAGCCGGCAGCATTCGTTAACCGAGCGTGCTGCTCCCGGACCTCCGCCACCACCGCCTCCGCGCTCCGGAAGTCGAAGAAGTAAACGGTCACCACCCCCTCAGCTGCAAGCGCGCCCATCTCCACAGCCCGCACGCCGCCGAACGCCTCCATCGCCGCCCGCACCTCCCCCTCCCCCACGTGGCGAGGCACCATGCTCAGCGCCACTGCCCGCGTCGTAGTCGCCGCCGCGGCCTCCATCTGCTGCGGCTGCGGGATGTGGAACACCGGGAGCGCCACCACCTGCGTGGGCGGCGGCGGCGGGGGGTGAGCAGCCGCGGGGGGATAGGCGTAGTAAATTTGCGGGTGTCCGAGGGCGTACTGCCCCGCCGCCGCAGGCGCCGCCGGGTAAAACTCCGCCGCCGCCGGATCTAGAATATTCCCCCGCCCTGCTTCCTCCTCCTCCATCTCCGCACCGCTAAAAGATATCCCCAAGCTCCCTCCCTCCCCTCCCCCCTCCTCTCTCTCCTCCTCCTCCTCCTTGTTATGGCTGGTGTCTCTTCTCCCCACTGTCAACTTTACCAGCAGACCGCTACAGACTTAAAAAGAATCCGGTACGGAAGGCCGCTTCGCCGGAGCGCGAGGCTAAAAAAATTAAAAAACAAGGAGAGAGAGAGAGAGTGTGTGTGATGAACTCAATCAATCAATAAAAGCGAGGCGGAGGGAGGGTAAAGGAGCGGGTTTTAATGCGGTGACGCTATGCCGGCGCACCCACGCAACGGGGGAAAGACAACCCTTGTACTCTCACGCCTCAAATCCCTACACTCCACGCCCTCTCTCTCTCTCCCCCCTCTCGCGCTAGCTCCCCTGCTGTTGGCGGCCAGCTCACAGGGCATCGTAAACAGGGCGTGGGCATATCAATGACGTCGGAACGGGGCGGTGGTAACGGGGCGGCACCCGCCAAAAGGGAACCGCAATGACGAGTCTGCCCCTGATTCCTTCTGCCTCGCTTCTTATTCCTGAACGCCCATTGATGCAATGGACGGGGGAGGCCGGGGGAAGGGAAGCTCTCGATTCGCTTGCTCGCTCTAAAATGAGGACTGCACAGCGGCGGAAGAGGAAGAGGAAGAGGAAGAGGAAAGACACGGCAGGTAAGCAGGCAATGAGAATGAATTCGTTGTTGTTGTTGTTGTTGCAGCTGCTGCTGCTGCTGCTTCTGCTGTCGCTGTCGTCGTCTCTGCTTCTTTTGGTTGTGGACGACGACGCAGCTGACGATGATCTGGGAATAGGGGGAGGGAGCAAGATCTGCTGCTGTCTTCTTTGCTACACTAGTATGGACATGGACATGGACACGGCGGAAGGCGGAGGAGGGGCCGGAGAAAAGTTGTTGAGAGGGAAAACGAGGGAGGCAGGGGGTGTCGCTTGGACCGGTGGGTGGTGCTGAGAGAGAGAGAGAGAGAGAGAGAGAGAGAGAGAGAGGGCTGCGCTTGCCTGTCTGCTTCTCGTGGGGTTAACTTTGGGAGTGACAAGTTTCTTTTCTGTTATCTTCTGCAAAATCTGAAAAATAATAATCATAATAAATAATATATATTTTATTTTATTTTAATAATAATAATAATAATGGTAGATATTAATTATATGTCTTTTATTATATTTGTGAGAAATTTTATGGATATATATACATTTTTTTTAGTATATTTGAGTCTCGGCAAATAAAAATTTATATCTTTGATATTTTTTAAAAAAATAAATTAATTTTAGAAAATAAAATTTAGTTTTTTTATTGCGATGAAAACTTACTAATTAAATTTATGTATTTAAGGTTTAAAAGAAAAAAAATTAAATTGATAGATTATTAAATTATTTAAGAATTTATTAATAATTTTTATTAGGCTTTGTATCTCAATGTTACTTTTGATTTAAATTTATTATTTATTTTTTAAAAAATAATATTAAAAATAAATTTAAATCATCAATATCAAATAATATTTCATATTTTTTAAAAAAAATAACTTTTCTTATAAAATAATTAAAAATATCTTTATATATATGTTAAATCTACTTTGAAATAAAAAAAATATATTATCAATAAAATAATTAAAATAATTGATGCATAACAATAGCAGTAGTCGTCAAATAGATAAGGAATCCTATTTTATCGAGGAAAAGGAAACAAGAGTAAGAAAGATTACTGATAAGGTAGGAAAATAGTATAGTATAGTTTGAGAGTGTCATTGGCTCAAGAGGGGAAAGTTACGGATTATTGGTGAGGGGAAACAAAACACAGAAAAGCTATTCTAGGAGAGATAGAGATGATAATTTCCTCCTTCTTTAATAAAAGATTGAATTTTAATCCGAATAGAGTATGATATGAATATATTTTTTAGACCCGATTATATAATTGATTAATTGAATATGAGTATTAAGTAATTAGGTATAAAGATTGATCTATTAGAATTATATATATATTAATTTTAATTTTAATTTATTTTTTTTGAAGAGGGTAGTTAGATGAAAAAAAGAAAAATATTAGTATGGAGGTTATCCATACTCTAATAGATATTAATTTGGGGATAAATATTTCCGATGAAAATAAAAGATATAAAATTCAATATAATTTTGATCCATTTTCATTTAGACAATAGTAAGTATATATTTGATAGGGTGTAATCTATTATTTTGTTTGATTTAACTTTAAACTTAGAATGTAATAAAATCTTGATTATAAAAGATAGTGAAGTTTTGTAATCTATATTATAAAGTAAGTACTATGTAATCTGATTATATTACGAAGTCACTGTTTAACTAAAATTTGAATGTTGAATATACCCCTTGTCAACCGCCACCGACCCGTCGCAAGCCGTCGGCCTGCCCACCCGTCCACCGATCGCCGCCATTGCACCACTATCGAAGCTTGCGCCCATCAGTAGAAGTCGTAGGATATTTTTATCATTTTATAATAATACGAATTATATTTCTTATAAAAAAAATAATGAACGCCAAATAAACAAATATAATCACCTTATAATCAAAGATTATATACATTATATTATCAAACGTAATAATATAATCAAAATTATATTATATTACATTATAAATTTAATTACATTACAAGCTTGATTATATTACACTCAATCAAACGTAGCCTAATCACTAAAAGTGTATAAGAGTTGACTGGTTAGATTTTAAAAAATAATATATATTTAAAATAATTTAAAACTCTATAACAAATAAAAATTAAAAAATTAAATTTAAAATGGATTTTTTAATAAAAAATTAATTATAAATTATTTTATTTAAAAATTATGGGCCCCAATGTAATTGGGCCCCGCATAGGCCAATATTACAAATGGAGAATAATGAAAATTTAGAAATTTATAAAAGTTTGTGCAAAACCTTAAAAGACTCATACGTAGTTTATAGAATCATGATTTTACGTACAAATAATTTACTGTCAGGATTAGATTAATCGGGATTGGATCGTAGAATTAAATGATCCTACCAAAAATACTTAAATAATACATGATTAATAATTATAAAAAATATCTTATAAACTCATTTACATATAAATAGATTATCAATTTATATATAAATTATTTATACTAACACCTCGGATTATATTATTACATGAATAAATTAAAATTAATTAGTAATTTACCTACCATTCTCACACTCAATAATACTTATCTTTTTATATCATAAGATGAAATAATATAAAATTTTTATTAATACAATAATAATAATTACATTAAACCTCAAAAATATTTTCTTGATTTACAAGATGATCCAATTTAAAAGATCAACAAAGCATCTAATGTATATAGTAGAAACTATTGAATCTTAATTTTGATTTAAATATAAATGTTGAAAATAATCTTTTAAATACTTTTTTATTTCACATAATACTAGATAATAGACATACAAAAAAATTTTATTTTGGTGAAAAAATGACAGAATATTATTGATTAAAAATTAACTCAAAAGTAATTAAACACGTGTTTAAATAATCTCAAAATCCTAACCCTAACTATGCAAAAGCTGAAAAAATATAATAAAAAAAGGCAATCTTCCGGGCATTCGAAACAGTTTTAAATGATGTTTTTTGGGTTTGAAACTAGATGGTTAAAGGTAAATCTTAAAATTAATTATAGATCTATGAGTAAGTTTCGATGTGATATATTACAAGTCTCATAATTCAATCCGAGTCAAAAGTTACGACTCCTTAAAACTTCCACTGATACTACTACGATTTTGCTCCAATTCTATTACGATGCTATTGATCTTGTTCCGATCCTACTACAATCCTATTGTAAAAATCTATTCTGTGCAATTTAAGATTGATTTGTGCTTCCAGATCATAGGATCGTACAATCCAGGATCATGATTTTCCCAAAACGGGACTTATGTGATTATTTGGTGTATAATGAGAATGTGCTTATTTATTTTTGAAATTATAAAATTTAATTATGTAAAATTGTATATATTCATTTTTTTAACGTAAAATACTGATGATTAATAATAAATATTATTTTTATATCTTTTATTATATTTATGAGAAATTATAAATTTGTTACATTTTCATCCAAAGGGAGTCTTAGCGCAATGATAAAGTTATTGTCTTGTGACCTAAAGATAATAGGTTTAAATCCTGAAACAATATTTTGTAAAAAGTAGGGTAAGCTTACCTACATAGAAGGTAGCAAAAGTAAGAAAGATGACTGATAAGGTAGAAAAATAATATCATTTGAAAGCCTCATTGGCTCAAGAGGGGAAAGTTATGGATCATTGGTGAATGGTGAGGGAGAAAAACCCAGAAAAGCTATACTAGGAGAGATAGAGATAAAAATTTCCTCATAATATAATAGAAGATTGAAATTTAATCTGAATGGAGTAGGATATGGATATATTTTTTAACCCAATTATATAATTGAATAATTGAGTATGAGTATTCAAGTAATTAGGTATAAAGAGATCTAGTAAAATTCTACAAATAGATATATAATATTAATTTTAATACATTTTTGTTAAAGAGGGTAGTTAGATGGAATAAAGAAAAATATTAGTATAGAGGATATCCATGCTCTAACAGTAGATATAAATATGGGGATAAATATTCTGGATAAAAATAAAAGATATAGAATCCATAAAAAAGAAAGGTACAAAATCACTAAAAGTGTATAAGGGTTGAATGATTAGATTCTAAAAGATAATATATATTTAAAAATATTTAAAAATTATATAACAAATAAAAATAAAAATAATAAAATTAAAATGAATTTTTTAATAAAAAATTGATTATAAATTATTTTATTTAAAAATCATGGACCCCAATTTAATTGGACCAGGCATAGGCCAATAGTATAAATGGAGAATAATGAAATTTTAGAAATTTATAAAAGTTTGTGCAAAATCTTAAAAGGCTCCTACATAGTTCCTAGAATTATGATTTTATGTAGAATTAATTTACTGTCAACATCTGATTGATGATTGTAGAATCAAATGATCCTACTAAAAATACTTAAATGATACATAATTAATAATTATAAAAAAATATTAAAAAAACTCATTTACATATAAAAGTTATGGGCTCGAATACTAGAAACGGTCTCTTGCAAAAAGCTTGCGCCTTTTTTTTAATTCAAAAAATACTAATTATAGTCTTTCTAACTAATAGATTAAAGCAATAGTTAAAACGGGTCATTTTTCTTTTAAAATTATCTAACAATTTGATTAAAATCATAATAATATATTTGTTTCATCTTTGTTCCTTTTAATCTAAGTCTCAATTACTTTTTCTCCATATTATTTATTATAATGCTAAATTTGATAGATATTATGATTTTATAATTATTGAAGTATAATTTATACATCTTTTAGAGATTTTTCATATATGAAAAAGAATGACTATATTATTTTCAAAATAAAATTTTATTTTGAATATTAATTGTATCATGATCAAATTAAAATTCTTTTTATTTAATAAGATAAACACAATTCATCAAAATAAAATTATATTATTTACTAAGATTAATTAATATTCTCATAACAATATGCACTAAAAAACTTCGTCACCTTCTAAAAATTAGCATTACCATTTAGTAAGTAGTAGAGGAGGATGAAGCGCTAAAAGATAAAAGAAGAGAAACCGAATAGTTATCGTATATTTATAATGAGGCATTGTCACTTAGGTGATATTATGTTATATAATCAACTTATCTAATTGATTTTGTTCGGTTGCGCGATTGAACTAGGTTAAATCAGTATGAGCTCGGAGGAGCATCTTAGTTAAATCATGAACCAAGCTAGCTACATATCGATCGATTAGGTCAGTTCGAGTGCACTTAGACACCATGTTGTCTTGGTCAAACATTTCATTTTGTACTTGGCTACCCTCCGCGAGCGAGCGTGACTTAGCGAAGTAGCCACCCTTACGAGATCTTCTAAAGGCTCAAATTCAATCGATGATTTTTCAAATAGGTTAAATCATGAAATTATTCAAATTCATCGCGTTGTCTTGCATTTCCTTTTTTTGATTTCGGTGTGAGATCTTCGCATCGTTGGCTCGATCCATGTTTGTATCGATTTAAGCAAGATTTGGACACCTAGAGCAAGTCCAACCCCTCAAGGATGAGCTCGGAGAAGCATCTTGGCTTAACTACATTCCTCACAGAGACATTAACACAAACACCTTACGGGCGAGGCTGCACTGCACTGTCTCCATACAGACATTAACACAAACACCTTTCGGGCGAGGTTGCACTGCACTGTTTCCGCACAGGCATTAACACAAACACCTTCCTTCCGGAAAAATTTGCACTGCACTGCACTACACTGCTTCGACACAAACATTAACACAAACAGGTCCCGACCGTCCTCTCCAACCACGTAATTCTCGAGACCATGCACTGCATTCCTGCTCTTCGTTCTCCACGCACCACGCCACCCCTTGGTCCCTTCCATTTCCTCTATATTTTTTACTTATTGTCTCCTCAAACGCTTCGCGGTCTCGTGCTGCGTTGCCCGCCGCGTGTGCAGTGTGCGTCATAGGCACCGCTTTATGGGAGATAGCTTAGATTACTACTGCTGTCTTCGATGTTATTCATACACATACAAAAAAAAAATACACGTACACGCGCGCGCACTCTTTCTCTTTCTCTTTTCTCTTTTCTCTTTCTCGGTTCCTATGCAAAGTTTTATTTTAACTTTGAGAGAACACCACGCTCTCCGAGACTGCGAGTGAGATATCTATGCATAAACAATCAATATAGACAAAGAAATGAATAAAAAATAAATAAAATGTTTGTTTAGTTTTCATGTCTCCTGTGGAAGTTTGTTAGTTTTTATGTTGACTTGGACTTGGTCATTGAAAGTAGCTTTTGGTTGATTTGGTGGAGTTGATTTAGAAATTGTAAGAATAGACATGTGAGATAGACGAGAGGGTGGTTAATGCATGGGTTGTGGGAAGGTTTTTTTAGGGTTTAGAGTTTAGAATTTTAAATTTAGAATTTAAGATTAAAATTCATGACAAGAGAGAGGAAGAGGAGGTGTTTAGCTTTTTAATGAGATCAAATTGGACGCTATAAATTAATCAGTAAATTTTGTTGGTTAGAATTTGACCGGTTAGAAATCTCTATCCCCCAATTATAATGCATGTATGCACAGCCAAATTAATATACCTTCAATTTATGCTCTGCTTATTGAAAAAAAGGAAAGACATTAATAAAATTGGAAAATAAAATCTTTAAAGAAAAAAAAACCATAAATTTGAATCTCACGGTTCGCAAAAGAGGCCCTGCAGCCTCGTGGCCACGAGCGAAGCTCTATTATAGGAAGCGAGGTCCGGTCACCTTACGGCTGTGAGTGAGGCATCATGGTAGCCCCTCCAAGTAAACAGGAATATTTCTCTTTTTATCTCATAAGATAGGAAATCAGTTGCAAGACTGATTTTTCTTTAAATATTTAGATTTTTTTTCCACAATTATATTATTGTATTTTTATTTTATTTTTAAAGTTTTTAAACAATAAAGTAAACAATAATAATCCTTTGTCCCAACAAAGAAATAATGATTAAATTCCCTTTCCTATGAGAAAAATAATATAATATCATTTCTCTTCTATTTACTTTCTCTCTTTCAATATTTCTTCTTCACCAAAATAAAAAAACTCTAATTTTGAAGAACTAGGAAATATGACTCTCAGACACCATTTTACCCCAAAAAAAAAAAAAAAATTTGAGTCAGTATAGCATTTGGCAACAAGGGTTGGGTGATAAATTTCGATGGAGCAGTCATCTCTAAAATTAAAATTTAAATACTTGAATTAAAAAAAACATATGGACAACAAGCATTGACAAAGCATTGAAACTTGCCGACTAGTTGGGTAGATAAACTCGTGGAGCTCATCGCATGCTTGTTCTTCCCCTTGTAGAGCTAGTTTAGAGAAGAGCAAAAGGCTAAGGACATTTGAGGTCCTATGGGGTTTTAAGGTTATAAGAGTAACATTCATTGTTATTTTTGACTTCCCTAAAAATAAATCTTCTTCCCAATGTGATCGTCATATGCTTTCATATAAGAACCAAACAGAAAAGAAAAAATTTAGTTTTTTTCAAAACCTCAATATCACCACTAGAGAGCTCAATAAAAATTGATGGGTGAGAAAAAAGAATTGAGAAATATGTTTTCCAAGAATGGAGAGTGAGGGATGCAGAGAGAGGGAATGAGAGAAGTTGAGGTTGCATGCAATTAACAGAAAGGGTAGATGCATCAAAGTATGATGCACCTTTTAAGCAATTTTGAACGTCCAACCTTTGGTCAATTGGTGAAAGGCTGATCTTATCTTCTCTCCCTCGCCGGGTAACCTAGCTAAGCATCTAAAGGGAATTCCAGGTCTCAAAAATATATTGTGTAAAAACCGAGCTTAAGATTGAGTATAGTTGAAAGGAAAGGTGAAGAGTACTTCAACATACATGATAAATTCGACGACTAAACCTGCATTCTAGTGTTACGCCATCATTAATGACCTTGCTCGAAATCATAAAACAGATGTAGGTTCTCCTTTCCTAACTAGTCCTCTGCATTGCATTAAAAAAAAAACAAAAGACCCAGAAAGTGCGTGAGTAGCTATTTTCTGACCTGACATAGATGCCAAAATACATCGAAAAGCCACCAGCAACATCAAAGGTGGTCTATCTTACCAATGTGCCATGCCCCACAGAAGAAACAACACAACCCTGCTTTTTGGCATGTCTTCAACTCTGCCGAGATTTGGAGCCCAAGTCACTGTTAGAAAGACATCAGCAACCAACCCTGTTTTTTGGCATGGTCTAGGTATGTTTGCAACTTTGCCTGTGCATTGGGTATATCGAGGGCTAAATCATCCAGCCCGTCCTTAAGTCTAGAGAACCCTTTTGTCATTTGATTGGTTGTGATCAACCCCTCGCAGAAGCATTCTTGCAAGAAGTCTAAGACCCTGTCACTCTTCTTCTCCATAGCCATAATCAAAGCCTTCTTAACCACTTCATGATTGAAAAAAGGCATCCCCAAGTCACGGATACATCTGCATGCTTCCCCTACATCGCCTCCACTTTCATACTCCTCCAGAAGTTTAGTTATCTTGTCCTTTGCGTCTTCCACTGCCAAGCCAGTACCACCACCCCAGCACCTCAGAAGCCTCTCACCAGCATACCGTGCGGAAATAAGAGAACGAGCCATACGAACAGTCTCACTTCCACTGCAATTGGGTGGGAGCTTGTTGCTGATCTCTTCCAAGTTCAGGGGTGCTAACACATCATCAATCACAGCTCGAGCAAGAAAAAGAGCCAACTCGTTAGAGGCATCCAAGATGTCAAGTGCAGTATCCTCAGCTGACTCCAGAAGCATGATGAAACCTTTAACAATATCGTCTCTTGAAAACATCCCCATACTTAGTGTGGAGAGCAGAACAGAAGCCATCTCTCTTTCCCTGTTTTTCCTTTCCATCGACAGAGTGATCAGCCTTTTGATAAAAATAGGATTGTAATCTGGAGCAGCAAGGTCCCGAAGACTATGAGTTAGATCAGATTCGTCACCTGATAGAAAATATTCATGAATTGTTGTAACAATTTCTTCCTTGTACCGTTTTAATTTCATATGGTCTTCGTCAGTGCAATCCTCAAACACATCCTTAGACTTGAGAAAGGAAGGGTCCAGCCATCCCTCAGAGATTGCTTTAGACACTATCACTTCGAACAAAGACTTAGCAGTTGGAATATCAAGTGAAAGGTCATCAAGGTTATCGGCAAGCCTTGAGAATCCTTTGACCATTTGACTAGTACTGATCAGACACTCTTCTGCTGCTTCTTTTAATAGCATTAATATAGAAGGCTCTGATGTTTGAATCTCCATTGCCAAAATTAGAGCCCTTTTCACAACCTCGTGATGAAAGAAAGAAACCCCAAGCTCCCTGATGCACCTGCAAGCTTCTGTTGTGTCTCCACTCTCAATATATTCCCTCAACAGATCTGTGATCTTCTTCTTAACCTCTTCAACAGTAATGTAAACGGTACCACCCCATCGTTGTTCAACTAACTCTGCATGGTGGGGAGCTGAAAGGTAGCTCTTTTCAGCGATTTGTATAACCTGAAAAGCTTTAGAGGATTCATTGAGTGATCTCTTTACCCTGGTGAGGAAGGCAGGAGGTAAGATGTCATCAACAACAGCACGAGCAACAAACAGAGCTAAGACGTCAACTGCATCTGGGATATCCACAGTCAAATCGTCGACAGAGTCTAGTAGCATGACAAACCCTTGGCTAATCTGTGCTGGGCTCGTCACATCGGCATAAAGAGAGGACAATAAAACAGATGCCATTTCTTTCTCTTTGTCATGCCGATCCATTGCCATAGAAATGAGCTTCTTCACAAAGAAATGATGGTACTTATCAGAACCAAGCTCTCTAAGATCAGTAGCAGCCAATTGCACATCACCTGTGTTGAAGTATTCCTCGATGATTGTCACCACAGATTTCTTGTAGTTATCTACAGGGTCTGAAACAGTAGCTGCCACTAGCTCATACAGTTCCTGAAATCCACAGCAATAGCATTTATTTGTCTACGTAATCCAACAAAATAAACAATAATAGCCAACAAAAAGGACTTTTTATCCACCGAATGCTTGTGTATGCATCTGTGCAGGGATCATCAAGAGGCTCATACCTCTTCACTCTCATAGTTTGGATCATTTCGGTCAAGACATGAATCTGTTTCAGTATCAAGGAGTTTTCCCCATGTTCCTTTACCACCAGCACCATCTAAAAGAAAACTAAGATCAGTGTGCATAAACCAATATATGCGTAGAGATATGCTACACTACAACAACATAAACTTACAAAGGAGAATTAACCTACCTAAACAGATTTTTGTAGTGATTTGGATGGTAACATATTTAGAAAAAAAAAATAATGAAAAAAAATGAGTGAAATGACAGAAACCTTGCAAAGAAGCATTAATCATTGTTATACATAAACTTTATATTGATCCATAGTGAGAGAGAAGTCACATTTAATCCAATGTATTTTCAGTCCTATACTCCTGCTCTTCAGAAATTATTATCAGTCTCTATATAACGAAAATATGACATCTAAGTAAAGATAAGAAGTAATGAATTTCATAGACCGTCATTTTGGTAGTAATTAGGATTTAAAACAAGAAACACATATGTATTGTTTTTGAAGCTCAAATCTAATATATAATGGCTGAATTACAAAGTATATAGCATCATTATTCCAAATGAAAGGAAAATAATAAGAAAAACTAGTAATAAACAAACCACTAGCCACCATGTACAAATTTAAGTATACGCTAAACGTTTTATAATACTGAAACCATTTTAATAAAGTATATAATAGACTCCTAAAACCACAGATTAGTGTAGGAAGTTCAGGTTATTATTACTCCTCTGAATTAAGATCTTTGTTCTTTGACAAACAAGAATATTCATGTTAGCCTATGCATTCTCGTTTCCTTTAGTAGAGTAACTTAGAATTTGCATCTAGTTACAATTGAAAGTCATTTTGTCAAAATTCCAGCTTACAGATTTTTGAGGTCAAATATCTGGCAAGCTATACGACGTTTGTTCAAGTTACCG
>JBBMJZ010000137.1:24739291-24750854 GCA_037833815.1 Zingiber zerumbet
TTATTTAAATATGAGACATGTTTCTTCTTTTGTGATTGTAATTCTTGTATAAGTAACATTTTGAATGACATTGATATGGAGAATATTCTTTCTTTTGTGATTATGAGCCTTTATTATATATTTATATTGAAATCTGATATATTGGTATTAAAAGATAATAGTTTAAAAGATAATGGTTTAAAATCATTGTTGCTGTCTATCGCCCTCAAAGACAACGGTTAAAAACCGTTGTCGTAGCCCCAAAAATCGTTGTAACTGGCAGCATTATTAAAAGTACTCTAAACAACAACGATTTTAAACCGTTGTCTTTTCATTCAAAGATAATGGTTTTAAACCGTTGCAAAAATATTATCGTTTCATTCTATGACAACGATTTAAAACCGTTGTCGTAGCCCCCCTCCCCCCACTTTTAACAATACTGCAAATTACAACAGTTTTAAAGGGCCTACGACAACGGATAAAATCCGTTATCTTTTAATGTTTTTGTTGTAGTGCATGAATATCATGTATTGCTAACTTCTTACCTTTCCACACTTTGTGGTAGTCTAACTCTACCCTATAATCTCTTTGCAAGCTTTCTGAATTGTACAAGGTCGATAAGAGGGCTTTCCTCTCAATTTATCTTTTATCACATTAGCAATCCAAGTTGCATCAGCTTAGGATGCTCTCTACTACACAGATTGTTCTTACCATATGTATACAGCAAGATGCATTTTTGAATAACAAATATACTATCTGATTTATGTTTTGAAGCATAAATTCTCCATCTACAACTCTTTTCACTACAAATAGCAATTACCTTCTCGTGGTTATTTTTTTATAAAAAATGAATGTCTTGTAGCAACAATATAGTTTTTAACATATCTTCTAAAATCAACATTGATCCGGATATAGTTTAGGCATGAGAGGAAATAAGGAGAAGGAGGAGGGCATTTGCGTCATTGGGGAGTTTAAGGCTTTAGGGGTTTCTGGTGCTTAAAAAGCACTGTTCATGGAGGAAAGGGGGGTTTGTGGTTCCGCCGCCGCCCACAGGAAAAAAAAACCCTCTTCCTTATCCTCTTCGGCGCCTCGCCGGTGCCATGGCTGGTGCCATCGCTGGTCGCCACCAGCGCTCTTCTCACTCCTCTCCTTCCTCGCCGGCAAGCCTCCACGAACAGACTGCCACCCTCACGACGGCCAGCAGCCGAACCTCATGCTCTCCTCGTCCTCGTCTCTCTTCTCCACGCCGGCGCCGCTGCGGAGCACGACCAGCGCCGCTGCGGAGCACGACCAGCACCTCATGCACGGTCCAGGATGCATCTGTCGCCAATCTTCCTCACGCCGGCAGTCGCCAGGGCTCTCTCCCTTCTCTCCCTCTCCTTATGTCTGCAGACACCTCCGGCTGTCTCTGGTGGAGGATGCTGCCCCTTCTCCACGCTGGTAGCACCTCGGAGCATAGCCAGCGGCGCCCCTAGTGGGCACCGCCTCTGGCGGTTTTGCGCTGTCCCAGCGGCAGTAGCCCGCCCTTAGCGGCAATCGCCACCCTTAGCGACAACCGTCGCCTCCGGCAGCCAACGCTGCCACTGCCCCAGCCGCCTTGGGCGGACAGCGCCTCCGGCGTCTAGCGCCGTCATCTCTGGCAACCATTGCCGCAGCCGCGCGACACTGTCTGTCAGCTGTCGTTATACCCTCCGATCAGTCGCCGTCCGAGTGCTCAGGTATCGTACTATGCCCATATTCCGGCCTGCGAGCCGAGAGTGTGTTCGGCCTTCGTGCCGTTATTGCATCCCGACCTGCGAGCCGATGGAGTATTCAGCCTTCGAGCCGCGGTTGTATTCCGGTCTTCGTGTCCCTATTCCGGCCTACTAGTTGATGCTGTAGTCGGACCATGCTCCGTCCTGCGGATCCATATCGAGTCCGACTTCGAGTCACCGGAGCTAGCTACTCATCTGGTTGACATCTATCCACTCTGCACGCCAGCGACGACTCGATCAGCACCGCGACCAGTTCACCGACCCCCTCCGAGGGCGCCCCCCGGGGCCAGGGTACGTCATCATACTTTTCCTGCATTTATTTCACTATTCTGTTATTAGTATTCAGCTACTTATATATTTGTGGGATTCATCTCGAGCACCGAGGTATCAGAGACTGAGGCGACCCGGTCATTGGCTGCAGGGATTGTTGACTAGAGGACTTTTGACGACTCGGTCAACACAGAAGACAGCGCACCCTCCGGGGCATGGAGATGCGATCAACGTTTCAGCTACGTCATTCCGATAGCCCCGTCTTCCCTGATTCTAAACAGAATCAGTAATAATTTTGGTCAAAATTGTTATAACATATTAAAATCATCATAAAATTAATATAAACAATTAGAATTAATTAATTATATATTTTTAAATAATTTTAAATAAAACTATTATCCACAGCAGTAGTTTAAAGACAGGTCGAGGCCTTGATTCGTTGACACGTCACGTTTCTCGGGAGAAAGAAACATTCAACCTTATCATGTATGTGTTGGCCCATCTTCAATTTTAAAATCTATGAATGTCCATTTTTGACTATAACCTACCACCCCACCTCCAACAAACACATCCCGCTCTTGTACAGTTGTACTTGGTGATATTTTTCAGTTATTTTTTTGTTTTTGTTTATTTATTTATTTATTTTTGAATGTTCTTAATCCTTTTCTAATATTATTTTATATAAAAAAAAAGAAGAGATACGATCAGTGGTGGTAATAGAAGACATTAAACACGTAACATAATCTAAAAAGTATTTTATTTAAAAGGAAAAGGAAAAGCCCCGTAGAAATGGAACAGGGGTGGTTTTTGATCTCCGCTTCAACTATTTTTCGTTCGCCGTCCCTCTGCGGAATCCAGTGCGGGTGTTGACGGCGACGCGCACCACCGCCATCGTCATCGCTACAAAGACCTCCTCCTGCCGCCGCTTTCGATCGCTGAGAAGCTCTTCGTGGTCGTCGTTTCTCGTTGCGTATCCTCAATTGAATGGAGGTACTACGCCGATTGCGTCTCTTTGGTTTGTTGCGCTTAGGTTTTGATTCTGCGCTAGTGTTTTTTTTTTTTTATCTCGTTGGATGCGTTGCGAGAAGATTTGCGTGATCCATGCGGACGATCGTTTTTTTTTTGCTGTTTTTGATCTTGCGATTTGCGTTCACTGGAATACGAGCGATTTCTCGTTCTCGCATCGAGAGAAAAAAAAAACCAGTGCGGGTGTTTACGGCGACGCGCACCACCGCCATCGCCACGACGACTTTCTCCTGCCGCCGCTTTCGATCTCTGAGAAGCTCTTCGTTGTCGTCGTTTATCTTTAAGCATCCTCAACCGAATGGAGGTACTTCGCCGATTGCATCTCCCTTGTTTGTTGCGCTTAGGTTTTGATTCTGCGCTAGTGTTTTGTTTTTAATCTCGTTGGATGTGTTTCGAGAAGATTTGCGCGATCCATGCAGACGATCGGCTTTTTGCTGTTTTTGATCTTGTGATTTGCGCTCACTGGAATATGAGCGATTTTTTGCTCTCGCCTCGAGAGAAAAAAAAATCAAGAATAATTGGAGAAAATTCTGTTTATTTGTGGTTGATTGAGTTGCAATTGTAATCGGGGCATATTGGATTCAGGATCCTCCTCTCCAATTTCCCCCTTCATGTGCGTTTAAGGCTTTAGATGATTTGGTGTTAGACTAGGAGAGTAGCGATCACTAGTAAGGATTTTTCGTGTGCTTCTTTTGATTTCACATTTGTGCCTGTTTAGCATTTCAATTGATTCAAGGAAACAAATTTTGACAGTGCAACAACAACTAAGCTTTATCCCACTAGATGGAGTCGGCTATATGGATCATTTTACACCATTGAACTCTATCTCCTACTATGTTATCATCTATAATTAAATAAATTTGATCTTACTTTATTGTTGTTAACCAAATTTTTTTTTATCTTCTTCGTTTGATATGCGTGTTTATCATATTTTCATATCGCATAACTGGAGCATTTATTGGTCGTCTAAGTACATATTTATACCATCTTAATCGTGTCTCTTGGAGTTTTTTTCCAATAGATGCAACTCTGACTTTATCTTTAATATTCACATTTTTAATTCTGTCCATTCTCATATGTTCACACATCCACCTTAACATCCTCATCTCTGCAACTCTCATCTTCTCCTCATGTACTCTAGTCATATTCCAACATTCAACTCCATATAACATAATAGGTCTAACTGCAGTTTTGTAGAATTTTACTTATAAATTTTAGAGGTACTTCACGATTACATAAAACACTCAACATTCTCCTTTTTTTTAACCATCCTTCTTGTAACTACTAGAATTGATTTGTTACTGTGCCTGTATAAGATAGTCGACGGATAAGCCACTGGTGAGCTATCTTTGATGTTGAATAGGTCGTCGAACGCCAAGGAGGGTTGATCGGCATAATAGGTAGCGAAGTTGGAAAGAGAGAGATGAGGAGAAAAAGAGTGTTAGAATAGAGGCATGGGGTTGTCCCGACTTGTCCACTCTGATGCTAAAGTCAGTATCCAGCGGCCGGGGGGTGGGATGAAGAAGATGAATAGTAGATAAAGAGCATGTATGCATGCGCGCAAGCGTACCTTTGCCCGTGGGAGTGGGGCTCCTTTTATAACATTATTGAAATGATATTCTCTCATTAGGACGTTGTGGCATAATAGGAAAAACGTCACATCGCTATTTCTCCATGTACCATAAAGTCATGTCGCCCATTTCTTGTATCTGTATATCATACCGCCCCACGTGCCCTGACACCCCATAGACTATCTCACGTGCTGCGTTAATCTTGGTGTTAGCACAAGCACATAAGATATAGAATTAATTAGGTCAAAGGGCCTCACTTGCTAAGTAAAGGAGGACTAAGTTGAATTGATGGGGTCGTATGGAGCTGAGCATGGCATAGAGTCAACGGGGCTGAATGGAGCTAAATAGGACGATGGGCCGACGGGGCCGAATAGAGCTGTACAGGGCGTTGACTCGGCGAAGTTGAATAGAGGAATTGGGGAGTTGAGTTGACTAAGTGGAGCGGGTTGTTCGGGGAGCTGAATCCCTAGATCTGGGTGGACCAACTGGAGGAATCGAGGAGTTGATCTATTGAGCGGAGTCGGGGGAGCTGAGTCCTCGGAGTTTATCCAAATCGAATGGCCACCCTTCTCATCTCGGATAGTCCGACTGGGGCAATCAGATTGACCCATTCGGACTTTGACCTCTATCTCAACAGGACTATTGACTTTTTTAGCACACGTGGAAGCCTCCCATACTCCCCATATTACAAGCCTCCTCTCGAGTCTAGTCGAATGAGGCCTAAGTCTGACTGACTAGATTGTAACATGATTTGATCTGCCCGTCAACTCGCTCTCTAGGGCTGATGTGGTCGAAGAACGTTTCCGTTGTACCGGTACTTGTCTTGGAAATCCGCGAGGCAAGCGCCATAAATGTTGGTGATACACGTGATAGCGTATCTAGATCATGATTAGTCTATCCCATCGATCATCAATGTAAACTCGTCCGAGGTTGCCACATGGCAACACCATGCCGTCAACTCGAGGAGACTATTGAGATTTCGTGGATTCGGGGGTTTGATTAGATGACTAGAGATTGATCCCGTCTTTTTGATTCCTAGATCCGATGGTTGTGGTCGAGCGAGCGAAGATATATTAGGTCGAAAAAGGCCGACGCCGCTGATATCGCTACTTTCGTCTTCTTCGCCTTCGAGCTCTTCGCATCCAACACCTCTGTAAGTTCCTGTCGTCTTAGTTAAGTCCTTCATCGTTTCAATTGGTCAATTATTGACCTTCTAACCTTAGGATTGGACAAACTCTTAGCAAACCTTCCCCTGATGAATCACCTGCCACCCTTTGGTATACATCTATTGAGTTGGACTTCAATGGTGGTGACTTAGACCAAATGCGGATGTCGTATGAGATTCCAGCTGACCACTGTATTGTAATTATGAGTGCTGAGGACTATCCCCATCGCTCACCACCTGGTTTCATTACTTGTTTCTGAGGTCACCTGGTGAACGAGTTCCGATTCCCCATCCTGATCTTTTCTAACGGCTCCCACTTCTTTCACATAATGTTGTTCCAGCTAGGCCCAAACTCTTTCCAACTCCTCTGTGGGGGTGGCCATAATTTTTCGCTTATACCGAATCCCTTTGGTCCGGGTACAACTTCCTGAAAAAATTGTCCATGTCCATAAGGGGTGGAAACCCCAGTTCTTCTTTATCAAACAACTCACTGCAATTCAAACTGCCCAAACCTCGGCCACTAAAGAATTTCAAGTTGGAGGCCACCTACTTGGAGTCATTACAAAAGCTGACTGATCTCGAGTTTGATAGCAAGTCGTTGTTTGAGGATTGGCTGCTTTTTCGATTCAAGCTGAGCCCGATTCCTGCTTAGCTCAAATTTTCTTTTGGTAAGGATTTCCCTGTTTTCGTTTTGTGATTTCTAACTGAAAGTTTCTTTGCTAGTGTGGTTCAGACAATGTTGAAGGCTACTCTTAACCAACTCTTGAAGTTGTTCGAGCCCGAGCTAGAGGTGGACTGATTGAACTGTATGATCGCCTCTCAAGTAGCAAATATGCGTCTAATGCAGTTTGACCAAGATAAGGCGAAGGCTGAGATGAAATCCCTCCAAGAACGGTTGGACGAGTCTGAAGTCCGTAATAAAAAACTGAGATTGGAGAAGAAACAATGGCAGAAAGCCTTGGCCAAGTTAGAGGAGTTAAAGACTGAGTCTGAAGCTCGGAAGGCTGAACTGGAGATAGCGAAGCTGAGTTGGAAGCGAGGAAGGCCAAGTCTGAAGCCCAGAAGGCCGAATTGGAGGCGATAAAGACCAAGTGTGATGCTCAAGAGGCTTCGAAGGTAGCATTACAAGTCACACTGGAAGCCCAAAGAGCCAATTGGAGAGCAAAGAGGCGGAGCTCTAGGGGTATCTACCCGAGGAAGGTGAGCGTTGGGAGGCCAAGAAGGAGTTTCTACTCTCGCAAGAATTTTACAATCTACTTAGCAGCCGTACTCTCAAGATGCTTGAGTGAATGACATTGTAAAGCAATTGCGTGAGACAGGGCTTTTATCCGCTGACTTGCCCCATCAACCTCTATCAGTTTCACAAAAGCATGCGGACATCTCTGAGGAGGACCTCGCCGGCTTGGAGTAGCTTTAGTTCCTTCACTTTTTGTTGTGGTTTTGAACTAATGTAATTAAATATTTTGGAATGCAATGCAATACCTATTTTCCAAATTTGTGTTTTAATGCTAAGTGTTGGGCATTCGAGCAAAAGTACAAACTCCTTGTAACTGTATGATTTTGAGAAGTTGATGATATGAGCAACCGAACAATCAACAACGCTTTCGACTGCGTTGATTGGGGAGTTGATGAGGAGAATTTGAACAACTTGAGTCTCAGATAGGGGCTTAATCCGCGACTATGTCCTAGTCGGGAAATATTGGACCTCGAGAAGGGCAATTGCTGATGGAGCCGGTCCGAGACCAGGAAAAATAGAGGCTCGATCTGTCACTATGTCCAAGTCGGGAGAGATTGAATCCTGAGAAGGACAATTATTGTTGGAGCTGGTCCGAGATTAGAAGAATAAAGGCTTGATCTGCGACTATGTCCGAGTCGGAAGAGATTAAACCCTGAGAAGGATAATTGCTAATAGAGCTAGTCTGAGACTAGAGTATAAGTGCTCGATCCCCACTATGTCCGAGTTGGGAGAGATTGGACCCTAAAAAGGGTAATTGATGGAGCTGGTTCGAGACCAGAATATAAGTGCTCAATCCTGACTATGAGAAGGGCAGTTGCTCATGGAGCTAGTCCAAGACTAGAATATAAGTGCTCGATCCCAACTATGTCTAAGTCGGGAGAGATTAAATTTTGAAAAGAACAATTGCTGATGGAGTTGGTTTGAGACGAGAATAACAACTTTGGGGGAGATATTAGCCCGAGCTTTTTCATTGATAAACAGGAATATATACAAAGCATTGAAAGTATAACAACATAGCTTTAACTCCTTAGGCCCGGAATGACTGCAAATGAGTGACACTCCACGATCGGTCGAGCTCCTTCCCTTTAGGGTCTTTTAAGTAATAGGCTTCTGAGCTCAATTTGCGAATGACTCGATAAGGTCCTCCCTATTGAGGTTTCAACTTGCTGATGTCTCTTACAGGTTTAACCTTCCTCCATACTTGAAAATCGCGAGGGATGATTCTCTTGTTGTAAGTTTGGCGAGTGACTGCTCTTTCTCTGGTTTTGCTTGTTAGGTCTAACTCGAGAAGTCATCGGTTGAGATTGTCTCGATCGTAGAGGCTTTGCCTAGTGGAATCCTCTCCTATTTTGACTAGAACAATGGCCTCCCCTCCATAGACTAGATGGAAGGGCGTGTGCCCTCCTGAGGAGTGGTTTGGTAGGACCACAAAATATTTGATAATTCCTCCACCCAGTTGTCTCCGACATGATCTTGAGCCCCTATATTATCTCTCGATTGACCACGTCGGTTTGACTATTGCTTTGGGGGTAGTGAATGTCGAAACCTTCACACCATTCTCTAAGCTTGCGACCTTGATCATAGACAAGTTTATGGGGAGACTATACCGACAGACAATATTCTTCCATAAGAATTTTATTACCATATCTTCCGTTATCCGAGCTAGAGCTTCAGCCTCTATCCATTTAGAGAAATAATCAACCGTCAACAGAGAAATTTCTTCTGATTTGGCTCGACTGGGAAAGGGCCCACTATAAAACAAACTCTAAAATTAATGTGCTCTCAATGTGTGACCCAATAGGTTGTCCTAACATGTCAATGACGGGGAAAGGGCCCACTATAAAACAAACTCTAAAATTAATGCGCTCTCAATGTGTGACCCAATAGGTTGTCGTAACATGTCAATGACTCTAAAATATCATTTTAGAGATACAAGCAATAAGCGAATCTTGTAATATATCATAGCTACCCAAGTGATGAGAATGTCATAGATTTGACATAATCTGTCTATGACTATTTTATTGTGCAACTTAGTCCTTTTGTCCATGACATCTAGATTGATTTATGAGGCATAAGTTGTATGTTTCTTGATCTCTAAGTGGACTTAACCAAATAAGCTCAATATCTCATATTGATTTATTTAAGCATGACCATGCATTTTAGTAATCCTACTTAATCAAGGGGACATCATTTCCGTATTGGAAGGGATAAATTTTGTCTACATCACTTACATCTCTCCGCATAACTCATTGCATACTCAATAAACGACTTTATAATTGACCTTGTTACATGTGACGTTTGTCTATACTAAAATACCCAACTCTTTATGTAGGAATCGTAGTGATTTTAGGTCAAAGGACTATTTATATTAATAGTATGACACTCATATAACAATCCATGAAACATTTTTATGGCGGATCAATTCAGTACATATTCTCTAATATATACTCATGTGTTAACTTGTGAGATTAAGTCATCAGTTAAGCTACATGCTAGTCTCAATGCATTAATATTGCCCTTGTATATTAATACTTGACTAAGACTAGTATGAGAGTAGTGTTTTATATATCTATAGTCTCTCACTATCAATTTAAATAATTAATATGTTATAGAATAAAACATACTACTTTGGGGCATTATTATATTTATTCAAATTTGCATAGATATAAAGTAAATATAATAAACACAAAATGTCGTATATTATTAAAATATGATACAAAATGTCATATCAATCATCTCATGATTGACTCTTAGGGCTGACACTAACATTGAAAAATGTGTGCTCAGTCCACCGTAGAGGCTCTTGTCCTAAAGATATTGCCATACTGATTTGACCGAGTGGTTGAACTTCATGTCCGATAAATCCGAACAAGGAGGTAGCCATGAGACAGAGTTTTTCTCGGTTTATCTGTAGTTGATCAAATGTCTTTTTGAAGATAATGTTGACAGCTGCCACAAGGTCACATGGTAGTTAGCTATGGTGGGCCGAATGACTAAGACATCTTCATGAGGGGTTTCTACTCCCTCGAGATCTTGAGGCCCAAAACCTATTTGTGGGTCCGCTTTTTGCCCTCTGCTAGTGCTGACTCCACAGCTTTCTAGTTGTTGACCATGGACTTTTCTTACTCGATTTGAATCTCCGTTGGTAGAACCTCCGCTGATTATATTGACATCCCCAAGCAGCATTGCCTCGGTTTTCTTCTTGACGATCTTCTTGATATGACCAAGATGGCTCTCGAGCTCTATTAGACGGAGAATGGCCTCAGCGATCTGGCTGTCGAGGTGCATCTCCTCGTCGAGTGGTCGGGGAAAGGGAACGCTGAGAAGAGTCAGGGGTTGAACGATCACTTGACCTACGAGTGACTTAGGGAGGAGAGACTTGGCTCAGCGAACGCTAATCAACAACTCGACGAAGTTCTTTGGTAGCAGTCAGCATCGGGGGTAGCTTTCAGAGTCTACACTTCTCTCTCCCCCTTGAGTCATGTTTGCTGATGACTCGGGCGCATCTCTCTATTGCATAAGGGTGGCGGGGAGCTTTGCGCTTCAACTCTGAGTCGAGACAGAGAGTGTCGTCAAGAAGACTTGACGCTTGATGCCATGATGCAATAAGGCCACATTTTGAACTTGCATAGGGTCCTCGAGGTTGGCTGCGTTTGTGTATTCAGCGAACCTGTCGGAAATGATGTGGCAATTCGTCTTCGAGGACATTTCTAGAAAAGGGGTACTTCAGAGTCTTTCACTTTAGCCGTGGTAGACCTCGAAGGGGATATCGAGGCGGCATTTCTCCTGCCGAAGGCTCAAGTGACTGCTCATGGATGTTCCACCGGGAGTTGGGATTGGAGCTTGAGAGATCTCAGTCGGTCGTAGGGGCCTCCGATGGGGAATATGGGGTACTTCAATTGAGGCCAAGGGAATCTTCAAAGGTGAAGGATTTGACATCTGCTGCTTGTGCAACGCTTCTTGCACTTTGGCTGAAGACTTCTTGCGTCATGGTGATAATCTATCTCAACATCTTAGTTCAAGACTAGTGTTCCCACATACGGCGTCAAATTGTTCTTGCTCAAGATCGCCGACGGGTGAGTCACCGGTAACCTATCTTCAATATTGACCAGGTTGTCGAACACCAAGGAGGGTTGATCACTAGAAGAGGTAGTGAAGCCGGAAAGAGAGAGAAGAGGAGAAAAAGAGTGTTAGAATGGAGGTAGGGGTTGCCCCGACTTGTCAACTCCGATGCTCAAGTCCGTCTTTGATGGGGGAGAAATGGAGAAGATGAATAGTAGATGAAGAGCGTGTATGTGTGTGCGTATGCATACCTTTGCTTGCGGGAGCGAACTCCTTTTCTAATATTGTTGAAATGATATTCTCTCATTAATTGGATGTTGTGTTACAAAAGGAAAAATGTCACGTCGTCGTATTTCCATGTATTGTACGGTCACATCGCCCATCTCTCGTATTTGTATAATCATACAACCCCACATGCCTTGACACCCCATGAGTTATCCCACATGTTGCGTTAATCTTGGTGTTAGTATAAGCCCATAGAATATATAATTAATTGGGC
>JBBMJZ010000137.1:24752888-24773161 GCA_037833815.1 Zingiber zerumbet
CGTCAAAGCACATAACTCCACGAATAAAATAAATAAAGGTCTCAAGTCAAAAGATCAGTTACACTCATTCATGAGAGGAATGACCAATGATGCTTAATATATGGTCTCTTCTTAAGCGGGTTGTGTCCAGTGTACCTCTAAACTCGAGGCACCCCTAAGTACAACTTGGATATTCATCCCTTGATCTATCTCAACCTAGTCACACTTAGCGTTGATCTAGATATCCATGTCCCCTCTAGATATCTATCCGATCAAAGACTGTTTTCAGATTAATATACCCACTAATATGTGGGACTTTATCATTAATCATATACATACAAAAAAGTAAATAATTAATGATAAATATTTGCCTTTATAAAATAATTATCCATAAAAAGCATAAGGAGTGTCTTAGCACATAAGTGCACATACTAATAATCTCCCACTTGCACTATTGCCAAACCCTATAGACTCTCAGTCCTAAGCTTCTCACATGGGTCTCATGTTTCGACCCAAGAGGCTAGCACTAAACGGATCATGTCAAGTTCGTGATCTAGTGCGCGTGGATACCGCTAGAGGAGTCACACATAGGGCTCTTATCTGTCTGTGATATTATTCACGCTTATCGAGGACTCGAGGTATGTTTTTTATATTATTTTGTATAAAACTATATGTACCACCAAGAGATCCATGATTTATTATATGTATTCCGCTACGTTCCGATTCCAATAGTGGTATAAAAGCCTATTCATGGTTGGATCATATAGTACGAAACCTTTTCTTTAAAATTTATTTAAGGAATCCGTGTTTCGAGAGATTTCAAAGAAATCTAAATTTCTTTATTTTAAGTTATATGCATTAATATTTCTTGATAGAAATAAATTTTATCTAAAAACCTATAAAGTAATACATGTTGTAATTTAGATATAAATTCCTTATGGCACGAGTACATTAACATGTTAAAATCTCTATGGCCTATTTATCTTAAAAGACTACGAGGATTAATGGAGATAAATCTCGTAATGAGTTTGTGCAAATGTGCAAGAAGTTAATTATGGTGAGATATTTTAATAATTATAAAATCCCTTAAATATATTAAAGTTAAGATTTGTTAAATGTTCTTCACTAATAACTATGACGATAGTTAGAGTTTTTACATAAGTCAGTACAGCTCAGTCGTGGGCTTGTGTTAAAACATCTATAATTTATCATAATTATTAGTGGGTCAACTTAACTCAAATTTGTTGACTTGTTTAGCTTAGCTAAGGTCAATTGATTCGAGGGGCAAGTGTTGAGAATATAAGACTCGACAAAAATATACTAAAAGTCACATAGATTTGTGATTGGCGAGTTAAGGCCTACTTGATGAATATAGCATGTAGGTACAGCTTAGCTGTGTGCATACTATATGATTCAGGGTTTCGGTCCTATTAAGAATTGTTACCAACCAATTCCCAAACGTAACTCTCCTCCTTTGTCCGGGGTTGAGACCGACCATGACTGATTCGTCATGGACGGAGTTTATATCACCATTTATATTCAAATAAATTTTATCTTGTTTATCATAGCTAACCAAGTTTTTTTTATCTTTCTCTTCTTCGTTTGATGTGCATGTTATGCAAGCAAGAAAAAGCACAAGTTAGAATGCAAACAGTTGTACCTAGGACTAAAAGAGGCACAAGTTGATAATGTAGGGTATTTAAACTAGCTAAACTAAATCTAAAAAATAAATCTTTTTAATGATCAATGCAACTGAATTGACAACAGGGAAGCATCGCCAAACTTTACGCATGGAGTGACATTACTCATCAACTAATTGGATAATAAGCAAATGTAAGGTTGAAAAGAAAGATAAAGGGATAATCAGTAGATGAGACCCTCGAATTGGGGTTGCATTGAATATAGCAATCAAGAATATGGGCAAAAGAGCAATCTAAAAGGTACAAATGGACATTAAAAAAAATGCAATTACCTTAACGGAATGGCTGTCTAGATGAAGAGCACTTGTACAGTCCTCTTCGACCCTATCCCATTCCCTACAAAACTCAAAAAGCAAAACAGCCTAATACTAATTAAGATACCTATGTGGAAGAATTATAGCAAGAAAACAATGAGCGCATATGATTGTTACAAACTTCCGCTTCATATAGCATAACGCTCGGTTCGTCCAATAGACCGCCACGTCCGGGCACAAGGTAATAGCCTGTTTTGTCAAATCACGCAATCAATCTAACATAAAGAATCGCGTGGAAAAGGAAACTGGTGAAGCAAGATTTCACGAAATGAAGAATCGATCATGAGAACAGCATCTGAAAGTCCAATTTTTGGTTCTCACCTTGAGATCTACACCAGATCACTCAACGTGAAAAATACATGGATTGCAATAAGGGGAAAAGAAAAAGAAAGCATTTTTACAAGAAAATTAAACGTATCTCCGCCAAGATGGAGGGAAAAAAACAGAAGGATCGATGGATCAAAGGGAGAAGGGCCGTACGTATGCAATGGACCGAATTCTCCACGGGCAAAGGTGGAAAATGGAAGCTATACCTCTGTGTACGCATCGATGGCGGCGCCGAGTCGATTCTTGCTGAAGTAGCTGTTCCCATCTTGCTTCAGGATCTCCGCCTGCCTCGCCACGCTCGCCGGCACCGGCGCCATCACGCTGCCGCCCACCTTCCGCGACCGCTCGCTCTCGAAACTTCCCAATAGACGAAACGACGCGCAAGGAAGCATGGGCGACGAAAATGTGGACTAGTTGTTAAATAAACAGGATGCGAGGTTGCTACTGTAAATATTATTTAATTTTATATCTTAAACGAAATAAAAATTGTATTTAACCATTTTTTAAAGTCTTATGTTTTTTTATTAAAAAATAAATTTATTTATTTATAGCAATAATAATAATAACAAATACTTTTAAAAAAAAAAACTATAATGACCAATTCAAACTCCTTAGGTTCCATACCTCAAACTAACTACAACTTAAAACAAAACCGAGTTCAACTATATTTAAATTTATTTATTTTTTTATCCAAATTATTTAAATTTATTTTAAAAATCTTATCAAATTCACTTATGAAGCTCAACTTTTATATAAATTAAATTATTAATTTACTACATAAAATTTATATTATTATTTTTAGATGATTTAAGATTGTAAAACGTTTATAAATGCTTATATTTTTAAAATTTAATAAATAGGTCTATTTATCCATAAATGAATTGAGTTTACTAGGTCTCACCTTGTTAATTTAAAATTAATTATAATATATTTTACTAATAGCAACTTTTATAATACGAGTTTGATATGTCGTATCTTTACATAATAAAGATAAATATCTCTCTCATGCATCAGTCACTATTCCAAAAACTAATAATCACTTATCTCCTCCACATTAACCTTGGAATGAACACTAAGGATAAGCATACTCACCCTTGATATGTTGCACGGCAGCATCCGCGGCTGAGGGCACGCGACCACGTGGATTGACTGCCACATGTCAGCCACGTACACTGCCACGCAGAAGATCATTACTCTTTATAATGATAGTAAAATCTCCATTACCATCACTGCTTTCTATCACCATTGCATCTCAAGCTCTATAATACAGTCAGGGACCAACAAATTTATACTATTACAACAAAGACAACTGAAAAAGGATATCGATAGTATCGTATAGCCAATCGAGAAGCTAGCAATTCCCTTGCTACGCAAACAAAACTGTTTCGGAAAATGGTCTGTCTCTTAGTTCGCAATGCCAACCCTTTCTCAGGCTGCATTGGCATAAAATGCTAATGATCTCGAGTAGCGATTCACTGTTCGTGTATAAGCCGCCATCAAATTTACTCTTTGCCGAAACTTAAACATGGATCCAGTTAAACACCTCTGAATTTTATGGACGGCGATTGTAGATCAGTGTTGTAGAGTACTAACTAGTCGTGCTCTACCGGGGTTAAGCAACGAGTGGGACATTATCCATCCCTACCAAGAATTATTCAAAATATGAATCAGTTTGAATGATAGAAGACAGTTTGAAAGTAGAATGCTTATTCGCTAATGCATCACCTGTTCAGTAGCTTTATTCTTGAATGTCGTATACGAAGATGATACGATCTTGCAAGACTCTGTGATATGAGAGAGAAAGTTGGCATTTGTAGCAAGCAACGGTTCTTCGTATCTCGATTGGCCGGTGCTCCTAGATTTTGTCAGAGCTTGTTTTGAGTGTGACGAACCGATGAAAGACAGAAGAACATGAGCCTGTGGTAAAAGAAAGGTCCCCGATAAGTTAAGCAGGTGTTTTATGTATATTTGACATTTAGTAACCGGTGCTCACATGGAAAGCCGCTTTAAGTACATCGTCTGATTTTGCTTGATCCTTGAGCAATGCATAGATTTTACCCTTCGAAGGGTTATATGTGATCATGTATCTCTCCTCCTATGATTGGACAAACAACTCAAAACTCCGAAAATAGAAGTAGAAGATGCAGCAAATAAAGCTGGGAATGTGAATTAAAATTGCAACGAGAAGGAATCATAAGATCAAATATACCTCGAACAAGGGCTGGATAGCGACAAATGAAGATGGCTCCTGGAATGCTTCAGAAAATCTTGATCCTGAACATAAGGTAAAATAGATATAGCAGTGCAAATTGTAAAGGTGAATAGGAAGAGTCATTTATTTGTCGCATACCTATAACAATTGGTGTACGGTTAGACCATGGAGGATTAAAAATGTTCTCCTTTACATTGCCTTCCCTTAATGATGGAACAATCCCTAGAAAATTTCAAGCATTGTTAATAGAGGTTACAGAAGAAGATACTATACAAAAATCTATTCCAAAGATAGTAGAATGTCACTAAATAGTCAGAGAAATAGAAATGAAATACATATTTAAATTGGATAGAATTGGAAGTGTGAGGGATAAAAGCAACTCTAGTTAAGAGATGAATATTTCTAGTGGCATAGGCTTGCATAGCATATAATGCAGTTTCCATATAACCAACCCTGGATAGTTTGGCCTACTAACACAATTTGAAGTAGAAAAAACTGCTTAGAAGAAAATATGACCATGTTTGAGTTTCCTTCTTTCCATTTTCTAAAAATGAAAAACCATATCATTATTATCGAACACCATTACCAGTTTATTTGATTTTACTATAACAGCAGTAAATATCTATTATACACACGCAACTCTTTCAAACTTTTCTCTGTTCATTAACTTGGAATTTTGCAAACATCACATTGCCTGCTTGATAGATCCATCAAATGAGGGTAGACTTTAGTTATACTATTTACTAGTTGAAGTTGATCAGAAAAGTAGTTAAGCACACAACATCAAAGTACTTCATGATATCTTGGTGCAAACAAAAATGCATTTAAACTATATATATCTTGCTTCACGTACCAGTCTTGATGAAGGAATCCACTGCCACAGCAAATCTTGCCCTGTTTAATGTATTCAATACTACTGATCTGACCTAGCAAAGATGTAGAATACACATAATAAACTTGATGAAATAGTAAAAAATGGCACACAACACCTTAAGCCGACAGAGACTAACCTCCTGATATGAGCTAAATAGATACCCACATGACAAGAATGTGAATGAGGCCACCAAAGATGGATTTCTTTTTGATATCATGATAGACAGTCCAGTACCCAACTTAAACAAAAAGGGAAAAATTCTGTCAGTAGCATTTTGATACCGTTCTACAGCAAAAACTTGTAAAGGAAGGAAAATGAGGGATACGTCAGACAATTTATCTGATTCTTGAATGATAACATTTCTCTGTCAAGCATAAAGGCAACAGAGTGTAACTTATTCAAAAAAGAAGTTATTCCTGATAGTAAGAACGAAGCAAATGCAAGTGAAGAATGATTTCATTGATATTATAATTGTCTGAAAGACTTTTTCTGTAGAACTTAATTCTATTTAGCATTTGTGAAGGCTCCAAAATAATGCATAGTAAGTCAAGTTGGCATGCCTTCTAATCTACAAGTTAAAAGCTTTCTGAGGTAACTAGGAACTTATTTCATTTCTTTACTTTTCTCTTCTTATTAGGTTCCAATTTTGAAAGCTTGCAAGAATTAAAGCCAATCTAGAGAATAAAACTTTGTGGCACCAAAAAGATAGAAATTTGAAAAGATAGCATCCTGTACACAACCTGCTTTACCAATTCGACTCATTCTAAAATTTGCAGAAAAGTTAATATGCTTGAAGAAACATCAAAAATTTTTTTTTTTATTTAGGTCAAGTCATTGAAATTGAGAAACAGGTTTGAAAAAGGGATAGTAACTGGACTAACCCATGCATAATAAAGTAATAGCATGCACAAGTCTACACTGCAAGAATAGTTGGGACGACTGACTTCTGAAGTCGAAAGTTCTCAAACTTTTAGAATGTCTATATTCCAGGTAATTGTTGAATAGAATAGCCTACCAGATCAGCGATATTGCCAACACATTCTCCTTTAGCAGTGACGTCCCCTATATTTTCACCTTTGGCATAGGCCTTGTAGATTGGAGTACGTGTAGATGTCGATGTCACGGCAGCAACATTCTGCAAGGGAGGCAATTAAGGTATCACACATCATGCAGATCCTATTATCCTCAAATGAAACTAGACATTGAGCGCATATCTTTGCTTCCTAACCTTCAGAACATTGGCTGCACACGCGAGTGGCAAGAAAAGCTGTGGGACTGCAGCGGTTGCTAACTCTACTCCTGCACCTAACTCCATCAAAAGATCACCAGCAAAGCGAAGCTGTTGGAAATATAAACTATCAATCAACAATTATTTACCATATACAGAAGCTATGAAATGGAAAGAGCACGAGGGTATACCTGCTTCAGATCATAGTCAAATTTTTTCCCTTGACGTGAGTAGAGCATTTTGCCAACCCGGCCAGCTCCATCCTGGAAAATTTTCGAAGATATGATTAAAAGCCAAAATGAAGTACTTGGTCAAACAGATTCAGTATGGGAAAATGAAAATTGTTTCAACCAATCAACAACAGGAAATATATCATTGTTTGTTTTATTCTTAAAGTAACAAATAAGCAAATAATTCTTCAACTAAGTACCTTGATTGTTTTTACAGGATGAATTAAAGTAATTATTTACTTTACACACTCAAGCCAAAGGTATACACAGCACAGTAACATCAGAAGAAAAAAGTTTAAATCTAGACATTGAATATTGCTATCTGAAATAGTTTAGGCTCATGGCCAAGAAAATGCTGCCTGATTCAGCATTGTTTACTCAGAAATGGTGGTCGTTGGAATTGGAACTTGCTATAATATTGTGATTGTGGTGGTGGTTGGGGCGGGGGGTTTCTGGTAAATCGTATATGACTTGATCAAGGCTGAAATCACCAAGTATGTCTATGTCTTTATCCGGGCAGAAATCGCCAAGTATGGCTAGTTTTCCTGTAAAGAAATATTCACGGTAGGTTTCTTAAAGCAGGGTTTGGGTTGAGGGCAGAGACAAGTGGCAGAAGACAAAGGGTTACAGGATTCAGCAGGAGGGGTGTCACCACGCTTCCCAGCGCTAACCTCAGAAGGGTGGGTGGATAAGATCGGAGAAATAATAGGAGTAGGCAGAAAAACCGCGTAATCCTTGGTAAGTAAAAGAGCACGGACAGGGAAACAAGGAAATTAAGACCTAGAATAAGAGGAATCGATTTATGAGGCACGCAATTCATATAAAAATGGATATGGACATTTTTTACGAACTTATAACAACTAAGTTGTTGGCCGTCAAATTGGGTACTTAAAGCGGAATATTGGTTGTCTTGGTTAAGGTAGAAGGGAGAAAAGATGTGAGTAAACTTTCGTCAATAATGGATGTAGTGGCTCCGCTATCCAGAAAAGCATGTAAAGTAAGTTCATGGTTTTGGATATTCAGAGTACATTGTACGTGAATATCAATAGTGAGCCAGTATTACAAATACTAGGTGTCTGAATAAATACAAATTCTGGATTAGCCGGTTCCTCAAGAATTAGGGAACTTTTTCCTTTGTCTTGATAAGGGTCTTGTGTGTAGGAGGAAGGGCTAGCTTCTGGATACTGTGGACAAGTACCTTCTCTAAGAAGGGCAATTTCAGTTTCTAATAAATTTAGTCTAGTTACAAGGATAGAAACCCTTGATTCTAACAAAGTATTCCTCGTGCTTCTTTTAACTGTATGAGTTGGTGGTATACTGATTTGAAAGGGAGCATTAAGGCATAAATTACAACATTGTTTCTTGCATAATTTGCAAGTTCCTCATTGTAAAATGGATGGGTAATAGCCACAAGTAAAACAAGGGATATTATCGGACCCTTCTTTGAGAACCCAATCATGAGAGCAAGTTCTTTGGTCAGAACGTAGATCGGTTAAGTTTTGAGGGATAAATTGGTGGTACATAAGTGAGAACGGCTGAAAGTCATGTAAAGTTTCGTCAAAAATCGGATCAGCTAGTGGATCCTCTTCTGAATTAGAGTCATATGTGGGATCTAAAAAAGAATTGATTAAGGAATAATCTTTTTGGAACGGAGTTGGCATATCTTTAAGATCGAGTATAGATAGGATAGAGTAAATAGAAGAAGTACTGGAAACATCTGATTGGACTTCTATTAAGTCAAGATTTGTGTTGCCGACTACTTCTGCTTCTTGGTTGTACAAGTTTTTTCTATCTGGACAAGCAGATGATAAATAACCAGGTTTATGACAAACAAAGCAAGTAATAGTATTGGAGTAAGTTTTCATTGGTTTAAAGCGTCGCACATGTTTCTCTTTGTTTAAATAATGCTTTCTTTCTTTGCTTTTCCTAATGTAATAAGTCTTTTTTCGGGGTCAGTTTTGATTTAGGAGCTGGAAGTCTATTCCGATGTTTTTGTTTGTATTTTATTTGTTTTTATTGACTTTCATATTGTTGTGGTGTGCATATTTGACTACAAAACTCATATTGTTGGTTCTTAAGTTGTTTTTGAATTTGTATGTAAGTGCATTGTATCAACATAGACTACTAATTTTTCTGGGGAAAAAAAATTTACCTTGAGTATCCAATTGATGGCAACAGCACCTGATGCAGCTGCATTTTTGGATACTCCTACAGAGTTTAACAGTGTCCGTGTTGTGAAAACACCCATGGCTCCACCAAAGAAATGCTGACCAACAGAAAGAAACACTAGTGAGGAACTCAAAACAAAAAATGAAATAACAATTTCCTTCATTGCTATAAGAATAAAGTAACAAATGGATTCACACTACTTCAGACAAACTAGTATTTACCTTCAAAGCCCTCCATCTCATGTATGGAACATAAGAAGGGGTCACACTGTCAGGAAAACCTTCAGGCACTACATACGATCTTATGAATGACATCAACTCCTGCATGTGAATGCATATTTAGCAATTCAGCATGGATCCAAATACTAGTGCTAGCTACAATAGCCATCTTAAATACACAAAATATAAGTCGTCACTTGCCTTAGGAGTCGCAGGAAAAAAATCGACAATACTTTCAGGAATTTAAGCATAAATAACTTATCTCGATCATCATAGGTACATAGGTGAACAAGATGATCCACATTATAGGGGGCAAAAATGAACTAGGACAGCATGGTGAAAGACTAAGGGCAAGCTTCCTCATTTCACAGGATGCATACTGTTCAATGTCCGACTTTAGTTTCTACAAAGCCAAGATATTGTTTTGACAAACATTTCTAGGGAAAGGGACCTTGAAAACATCTTCAGTATGATGGTTTATGATCTGTCATCTTCCTTAATCTACTGAAGGCAGAGTCTTTCTTTAGAACATCAGCGAACAAGAGACAGTGCCATATAAAAGACATATATAGTCTTGCTTCGTTTCACCAAAAGAGATTAAAATCAATGCAGAGACGAATTGAAGCAAAAGAATGCTCAGAGATGTCACCTCCAAGGGATCCACGGGGCTCTGCATCGGGACGGCGCGCAGAGACGGTCCCTTCCGCGCCTTAGTTCCGGGCGGGCATTCCACGTCGTCCAGCACATAACTCCACCTCCTCCCGTCGATCTCCTCGCAGCAGAGGACCCTGGGCGCGGCGAGGGCGAGGCCGAGGCCGGGATCGACGGTCGCCCCGAGCTTGACCTCGGTCTGGATCCGGTCGTCCCGCAGCGGCAGAGCGGTGGGTGAGGCGAGGGTGGCGACGGCGTTGGCGCGGACGGCGTCGCGGACGATGTCGCGGACCTCGAGGCTGGGCGAGGGCTTCAATGGAACCGGAGCCATGGTCGGATCGAGGCGGCGGATTGGGCCCTGGAAGAGTGAGGAAAGGGGGATTTAGAGGGCGAGAGTAGAGGGGTCGCCTCGGTTGTGTCGCCGGCGATTTTGGGGGCGTCGTCGGGATTGCGACAGCTCCGCAAAAACATAAATACTAAGAAAGGAAATAATAAATAATTGGAGGGTGGCGTCCAAACTGTTGCAAAATTGGTGGCTCCCCTAGCTGTGGGTCACCGAACCGGTCCGGTTCTACGTATATTAACCCAGGCGTGTGTCTGGATTTATAGTAAAATTATGCTGTCAGCGAACTGCAGACGATGAGCACGTAATATTTCTAACATAATGATTAAAAATTAATTTTTAGAATTAGTGATCTAAGGTTTAATTCATTATGTGTATATAATTTGTGTGTTTGTATAAACTTTTTTTCATATATGTAGGGTCGATATTAATTAGAGGACCACTAAGATAATAAATTTATTTTTTTAAAAAAAAATAAATTATAAGACTTATTTATTCTATCACAGTGAAAATAATTTACCCTAGTTAAAAATTAATTTTAAGTTCTATTAAAATAATTATATAACGGGTGTGATACTTAGGGATAAAGATGATTATATTCACATAGACATAGACATGATTATATTCACATAGACATTTCTCACCATCTATTTTTAAATTATACGATTAGAGATAAATTAGAGGATGAGAGGAATTAAACAAGTATATTTATTTATGTAGAGTGAGATTAATATTGGGATTTATATAGGCTGGTGTGGTATTTATTTTTTGATTTATCCTGATAATCCGTGGAAAATTTTGATGGGTCAAACTAATCACTCCAGAAATAACTAATAAGACTAATTAAAATTATTATTTTTTAGAATAAAATAAATATTGTCCTCTCGCATAGTGCAGTGATTAAAACATAAAATATTAGCACATGACCTTGTGGAATTGAAATTCGATGCGTCCATCCATTTTAATTAAAAATAATATAATTTAAATAATTAATCAGTTCGATCAACTAACTTGTCCGTCCCACAAATATTTATTTCATAAAGTATTTAACAGAGGAATTAGCTTGAAGCTGAACGCTGAGTCGCTGACCGTTAAAAACTTGCGTGGTGCGAGTCCATTCGTGTCAGTGTTCGTGTTTGTCCCATGCCGTCGCTGAAGTGGAAATGGATAGCGCCCGGGTCCACTTGAGTCAGCTCCAATTGTCCTTTTACTTTTCAAGTGCACGCCTAAGAAATATATATTTATACTTTTCCTAATTACTTCGATAAAAGTAATAAAATTATAATAATTTTTTTAATTATTCATTTAGGTGATTTAATTATAAGCTATAAAACCGTATCAATTCTACCTTAGTCCTCATGTTTCTTTTATTATTATTTCTTTTATTGTTTGTGATTATCAAAAGAGATTTTCACAATATATCTTTTAAAAATTAGATTTTATTCAAACAATTAAGAAGAATACTTTTTGAATCCTAAATAGTCATTTTTTTTAATCTCAAAATGATGATCATTTTAAATTTTATAGTGAAAACTAGCAAAATTATAAACGTGAAGAAAACTTTGGCTAGTGCAAATCTTAGTCACGATCCACCTTGTAGTAGTGTGATGAAACAACCTCCACAAGCTTGCTTTGAGGTCAAACAAACCCTAAAATATCTCACACCGTATCGAGCCAAAACGCACATAACTTGTCTCCGATTCATACGATAGTATTTTTTTTAATCAAACACTAATGCTCACTTTTTTTATCTTATCATAAAGATCGATTATATTACATCGGGCATGAAACTATCCTTATCTTAGATCGTGCATCCATTTTTCTTATCCAATTGTTGCGTATGACTCATTTCAACCGTCTACGTAACCCTAATTCCATGAACACCGATCGAGTAGAGTAGGATATTGATGCAAGATAGATACACCCACTAGGGTGAGCCCCGATATAGAATGTGCTCCAATTTGCATACGATGACACTATATATATGCATCCCTAGCAACAACACAAGTCTAGCGAAGTTTGAGCTCTTACGGTTTTTTCTACTGAAACCCTATTTTGGAACATTTCAAAAATTTGAAACTAAAGTAGCTAGAGAGGATGATGAAGTCTTGTTTCCGGGACTTGATGCTGATGATGGCCCTATTGGCTTCGGGAGTTCGAGTTAGCTTCGGTGCTTTGTCTTCGAGTTATTATGCCATGACATGCCCATTTGTTGAGTTCACAGTGAGAAACAGCGTGAGCCAAGCCTTGCAAAATGATCCTACCCTTGCAGCAGGTCTCCTCAGGCTCCACTTCCATGACTGTTTCGTTCAGGTTTAGTTCTCGTTATCGCGCATGAGTTAACCTTCCTTTGTTTTCGACACACTTTCGGTTAACTATATGTCATGAGTTGTAGGGATGTGATGCTTCTATTTTGATTGACGCAAGTGACAAAACAGCTGAGAAGGATTCGCCCGCCAACGAAAGCATTCGCGGGTATGAGGTCATCGACCAAGTGAAGCAAATGTTGGAGGCTCAGTGTCCCGGGGTCGTCTCGTGTGCTGATATCATTGCTCTAGCAGCTAGAGATGCTGTTCTATTTGTAAGAACTAATGAATTATTCTTCATCCATCATCATTGTTGTCATCGTCTACATGTATATCGTATTCATTGAATCGATAATAATTAGGCTGGAGGTCCATATTACGACATAGCGAATGGAAGGAAGGATGGTAGAAGGTCGAGAATAGAAGACACGATTAACTTGCCACCCCCAACCCTAAATAGCACCGCACTCATCAAGATGTTTGCTCAGCATGGCTTCAGTGCTCAGGAATTGGTGACTTTATCCGGTAAGCAAACTCGACTACTAACCCTATTACACTTGTAGAAATTAACGTCAAAAAAAAAAAAAAAAAAAAAGTAGCCATCTTGATTTTTATGAATCAAAAGATAAAGGGTGCATAGTTAATTACAAGAAAAAATCTAAATCCTAAACTGAAAAGGTAATAGACTAAATTACCCTCAAGGCTATAAATAAATAATTTTAATAAATTATATAATCTAACAACACTTATCTTTTCTTTTATCGCAAATGTGAATTGTGACCGTTAGGGGCTCACACTTTGGGGGCCGCGAGGTGTGTATCGTTCAATCAAAGGTTGAGCAACTTCGACTCGACCAACGAAGCTGACCCGACGATGGACTCCAACTACGTGAGGATGTTGCGTAGGACATGCAGCACAGGAAACAACACGCAGGTGGGGTTCGACTACACGAGGAACCAATTCGACGTCAACTACTTCTACGCGCTGCAGGCGAGGATGGGCCTCCTCGCGTCCGACCAGACTTTGTATAGCGACCCTCGGACACAGTCGATTGTGAATTCTTATTCGATGGACCCAAGGAGCTTCTTCTCTGATTTTCAGCAGGTAATGATCAAGATGGGGGCCCTAGACATCAAAGAAGGCAAGCAAGGGGAGATCAGGCTAAATTGCAGAAAATTCAACTAAAAGAAATTTTTAAAAAATTAAATAAATAAATATTTTGTTGGAAAAGAAGTTCTATGCTTTGTGTGCTCCCTCCATGTTGTAATAAGTTCTCCATGTTGTAATAAGTTGCGCCCTAGATGTTATGGATACTAGTCTTTATCTGACTAAGTGTAAATTTAATGTTGATCCGTACACGGGTCGATTTTTTTTCTATTATTTGTATTAATTTTAATTTAAATTAGGATTAGAGTTCTAATCGAAAAATATAATTAAAAGCTCCATATATGTTTTTTAAAATATTATTTAAGCTTAAAAATTATTTTTTAATGCATTGTATTCATCATATTTCGGTTAGTGAAGGAATTTATTAAAATCATACCATTTGTAATTTTATGGAAATATGAGAGTAAATTTGAGAATTTATTATAAATGCAATTACAATAAGAGATATTGAAGTTATGAAGCATTTTAGTTTACTTGAAGAGAAATAAGAGAGGGAAGGATCATTTGCTATTTCTTCTCTCCTCCCCCTCTCTTCCTCTCAAGTAATCAAGACCTGTGAGACTTCACTCGATTTCCATACTTCCCTTGTTTCCTAAATGTGAACCATGTGGCAAAATCGACATCGACGGATAGACCTAAAGAGTTCAAGATGACATAAAATTAAACTATATATGTTCGTCTAATTCTCCTAATTATATTCATATCCCCAAACATCAACTTGACATATTATATTGAGAACAATAATTTTTTTAATATAAATCAAATTTTTTAAACTCATTCGTATTTAAGAATCACTGTTTTTAATATATTGTGTTAAATTGATATTTAAGGACGTAGATATCGAAATCGACTGATGACCTAGAAGACTTAGAATAACATCTAATTCTTTTTATCTATCTCCTCAAACATCAATTTAACACACTATATTAAAACAGTAATTTTTGAAACACAAAGTGATTTTTTTTAATCAATTGCTATAGTGTAGCAATCTATTGGGAACCTTACTTATAAACAATATTCCAAATCAATTGTTACATTGTAGCCATCGATTGGAATAAATGTGCAAGGACAAAATGGGCATGACATACATGATTTAATAATTTTAAAATTTTGGTATAATTGTTTTTTATGTTTTATTTTTTTTTATTCGGATATTCAAAAACTTCATCTAAGTGGTTCAATAATTTACTCGGAAAAAATCAAGTCATACTTAAATAATCATTTCAATAGCTTGATGCAATTTCAACTTGATTAAGACTCAGTTTGAACATTCCAAAGTTTAGCTCCACTTCACCCATTTATAACCCTAGCTTTCGCAAAGCTGCTCTATGCTCTTAGAACCACATATCGCTACGGTGGAGTAACTTTGGTCATAGTTGCTCGACCTGATAATGCAACTTTGGGCAAAGTTACTATAAGTTGGAGCACACCAGAGGTATTTTATGTATCAAATTATGGATGAAACATTGTTTTAATAATTTTTAAAAGACGAGCAAATACATTCTACCTATTTTTAATCCCTTATCAAGGCCCCAAAAAAACCCGAACACGTCCAAACTGTGAAAATCAAATGAATTTGTATTCATAAAAAATCAATAATGACATCTTATTACCGGCCCTATTCTTTGTTTGAATATAATAAATTTAAGATGCCTAGCTTTAAAGAGTTGCGTCAGGATTTCAAGCTGACCTGTACAATATTTCCAGCTCAGCAGCCACATCAGCATGAAAAAAATAAGTAAGGATTCGGACTAAAAGCTTCAGAATCCCATTAATGCCGAAGAGAGGGAGAGTAGAGGACCCAAGGCATTAGGAGCAAACTTCCTCGCGAAGAGGAAACAGACGGATGTTGGCTTCGAGTTGTAAGTACATGAGGTGCCGTTATTTCGAATCGACCGGATAAAGTTTGCCGTAATGTTGGGAGCACCGTATGTTGCCGGATGAGGCCCGCTCCTTGACCAATCGACCCAGGTTACTGTCCGATTGGAGTTTAGAGACCCATGGAACATGTTCAAGTAAGTCGGTATATAGTGCTCGTCGGGATAACAAGAAGGCTTGCAATATTTCCGGAATATTGAGTAGTACTGGTAATCCGCCACGATATGCACTGCCAGTTCTCGGTTGAGCTCAAACCACTGAGAACCTTTCCTCCAGTGATAGAGCTTGATTGTTGGGGCCATGCGACGGTTATAACGGCCACGGGCTTCTTGTGAGTTCTCGTCGTAGGATTCGACAAAGCTGTGAGCAGAATAAATGAGGTAGTTGTAGACGGTGGTGAAGTTGTACACAGGAATGCAACTTTCAGAGAGGAGGACAAAGCGTTCGTTGGAGAAATCCAGCAAAGCATTGGCCAAGAGACGCTTCTCTGCATCTACTAATGTCACTGATCCCCAAGAAACCTCCTGCAGGAAGAGAAGTTGTTAGCATCGAGAAATCACAGCATTTACGAATATGAAAGATTGGGAAAAGAAAGATTTATCGATTTAGCATTTATATTGAAGTGCATACTAATTTTGTGTGCTCAGCTGTTTACTCACAATGACTGAAATCCCATCAGTTCAACTAAAGTTTACATTCTTAAACCAGTTTACCGCCAGCAAAATAAGCTGTTGCAAGTGACACGATTAGATCTTCATTGTCCAGTTCTATGCTTCTAACTAATATTGTGTTTATTTGGAGAGAAATAGGAGGAAAAGACAAGAGAAGGAAATGAATTTGCTAATTTCTCCTGTTTAAGATGGCTACTGATTTGTCTGGATTAGATTCTTAAACGTCCAAGTAAACAAGAGAATTTGAAATTTTCTTTTCTTTTCCCTCCTACTTCCGTCCAAGTAGACAAGACACCACACGGTTTTCCATTCAGTATCAGCAAAGCAATCAAGATAGAAGGAAATGAGTGAAAGTAAGATAATGTAATTGTTTTCAATTTACTTGCAAACTACTTTCTTTCTCTACTATTTCTTCATCCCTTCAAGCAATTACAGCAAACTAAACAACACTTGAAGATCACACATACATGCCCTCACTAATCATACCAAAGTTTCAGACCTTAATTGGAATGCTACTGTTCTGATACCATATTAATAACTCGATGTATGGTGTTGGTGGAGAGTTGGTTGAAGATGAAGAAAGGAGATGTAAAGGAAGAAGAATAAGAAGAACATACATCTATAGTCCTTACTCTCATATGGAATGGTAAAATTTTAACATTATATTACATAACAAAGGTTAAAAAAATACACACAAGATAAATTGCTTGTGCCAAGTAATTTCGAATTTTAGTAACTTATCAGAACAATACGTTTCGACCATATCACCCAACTCGGTATGAAATTTCAAACTATGCACCATACACTATCCTACAACAAGGTCAAGGAAAAGCAATTCATCTCTCACCATAGCTAAGAACCCTCAACCAATGAAAGCCTCATGCATCAATGAATCTATATATGTGAGACGCTAAGTACTACAACTTGCAATTTCGATCATGAGACTAAACATGCATAAGAGAAATTACTAGAAAAACACAAAGATGAATCTTACCTCGCTAGGGATCTGCCGGCCATAGAAAGCAGAGCTTGTAGAGACATTAAGTTTGTAATCAGGAAGTGTGTGGAGATACACTGAATACTGGCCCTCATGGCCTTTGAAGAATCTGTCCCATAGTTGAGCGAAAGGCAGAGTCCCCCTTGTCATGAACATAAAGGCAACCTTCGGCACCCTTTGAAATGGGTACTCCTCCATTTTCGGCGCCATCGAAGCTCTCCAGAATAGCTCCTCATCTGTCATACTATGAATCAGATGCTGAGGAGTCACGAAGCTCTTGAAGCCCAGAAAGTCCTTATCGCATTTGACTGCGTACATTGTGCCCGGGAAGAAGATTTCGGTCTGTGCGTTGAAGCGACCGCTCAACGATAAGCCTATGACCAGCCCCGCCATGAATATGACCAGAGCAGAAATGAATTTGATCAGCCTGGTCGACCAGTTTTTCCTCGAAGGAAAGTGGAAGAAATCAGCTTCCTCTTCGTCAGGTTTGTTCCTTGGCTTCATCTTGTAATTTTCCGATCAAAGGAAGATCTTGATAGAAGAGGAAAGCGACCAAATCCACCAAGCCCTAAATCCTTCGGGAAAAACTTGCAAAATCATCCAAACGCAATACCTACCCGGCCAGATATTTCAGAAGCAGATCCAGTCCTCCAAAGATCGAGCTTTGCCACCGATTCCTGCGGGGAAGTTTCTTCAGGAGCGATCACCAATCGCTCGTAGCTGCGTGCGTCTCGACGCCTCCAGCCGCCCCCCTTCCTTGGCAGCGATTCTAGGATTCATAGAACGAAGAATCGAGAGCTCGTGGAGAGAAGAAAAGAGGAAGAAAGATTAAAGAAAAATCGTCTTTTTGCTCTTCCGATCGATCGCAGTGCGATCGAATCGCCCGTTTCAAAATGCGCACCAATCAATGTTGGCCATGAGTAATATAATTAAATTTATATAATTATATAATAAAATTTGAATTTAAAAATAAATAAAATTATAAATTCCCCAACTTTTAAACTTGTTTGTTTCTTTACCTTTGACTATAAACAAACAATCTTTTAAATTTAGTAGTATGACAATAATAATAGTCCATAATTTCTACTATTTTTAATCTACTTTGCCCTCCTTTTCAATGAAATTTCGTGATAGATCGAAGAATAACTTTAGCTAAGGGAGTTGCATGATTTCAAGCAAAATTTTGTGGAGAGATTGCGGTTTCGAGAAGAAGGGACAGTGGTCGCTCCCTTTGATCTTGTAGACACCATGAGGGGGGTTCTCCCGCACTAGCTTCTCTTGGATGTTAGGCGAGAGCATGCGGTCGTCAAGTGTTTGGATGAAATACCGTTGCACCGCGCCATAGTTCTCGGGGGTTAGAGATAACTTCTCCATGATCGGTGGCAACGGAACGGGCCTCATGGAAAGCGAAGCCAAACTAATATCCTGCAAACGTCGTCGTTAGATAAAGAACTTTCAATAAGAATCCTCAAGATTTCAAAAGAAGGGTGAACCAAACCTTGTTAGGACTCTGATTGAAATATAGTCCCTTGAGCTGTTGTTTGTCGAACATAAGTCCAGTCGGAGGTCCGTCTCGCCCATTTCCATAAATTAGAAACTGAGATTCTTTCAGGAAAACATCGGCAGATGCTAACTGTAACCGGAAACAAAATTGCAGCTTTATAGTATCATAACAAGCCCTTTCGATCCATTGACCATGCTGAAATAAACTGAAACAATGATCATGCTACTTACTTCCTCGGAGAGTATATCGAAAGGTTTCTGTCCATCCAATACCATTGTCGCAGCAACGAATATCGCCTTGGATACCTTTTTTGGGAAACGCTCTGATGCATAAGATACAGAAGCACCTCCGCAGCTATGGCCGACCAATATGACCTGAAACTTATTAACGATAAGCAAATTCAGGGTTCAAAGAAAGGCATACGTGGATGATCTTCTAACCTTTTCATCGTCGGAGAGGCTAGCGAGATAATCGGTTAGCGGTTTTGAGTAATCTGCTAAGGTTGATATTTTGTTTGGATCTGTAGTATCGATCCCTGATCCTCGGAGATCCACGGCAATAGGATGCAGATCTACTTCCTCCAATAGTGAGACAGTCTTGTACCAACACCATGCTCCAAACCCTTCTCCATGAACTAGAACAACTTTCTTCGTTTGAAGATTCTCGAGAAAAACTTGCTGCTGAAAGTGCATTTTCGTGTTCCAACGAAAATTGTTAGCCTCTTAACCCGAAATAATGAGAGGAAATAGAAATCAATAGTGAGCTAGAATCTCTAAAAGCCTATGAGAATTAAATGAGGTAAATTTTCGTGTACTGAACCCTTCGTCTTTGATGCATACCTGTGTTAGATACTCATACCTTCGTCCAAGTCTGAGTGCATAGGGTAACTAGTATTCAATTTCCAATAATTAATGAGAACGATATGGGATTCACAGATGCAACTAAAAGTTCAAACCCCTGAGAAACATATTGAACACAATAAGGGATACCGTATTGTGCTAATCATACGAGAGTGGGAACGATGTTCGTGGCAGATGAAACAAAAAGATCGGTAGGTTTCGATGACAAAGATTTTGTTTTATGGGAGATACAAAGAGTTTGAGCCATTTACTAATATAACATTGGAAAATTGCTTGAATGAGCAACCTCTGACCAACTTTGGCATCACGTCTTAACAATATTCTAATAAAACTAGGAGTGTTACAATCCTTTCAAGCAACATGAAATAAACAAACAATTTTCTATGTACTATAAAGATCTTATAAAGGAGTACCAATTTCGTCAAGACAAACGATTAAACGATAATGTCTCACATCAGCTGAACCTTGCAAACAATTGGAAATTAATGGAGTGAAAATTACAAGTTTCACTTTTATATTGCAAAGAATCTTCATTATCTTGCATGATACTTATTTAAAGAAAAATAATATGAGTTAATTTTTCCTGATTTTATTAACTTAATTACCATGTTCTGATTAGGACTAAATTGTAGGAGTATTTGGAAG
>JBBMJZ010000137.1:24861000-24882168 GCA_037833815.1 Zingiber zerumbet
CTTTTCCGCTGCGTTTACTCGAGATTTTTCGAATCGATATTCACCCCCCCTCTATCGAACGTCTACGGTCCTACAGTAGCTGCTACAATGCGTCGCCGCAAACCGAAGCAAAGCCGCTGCAGCAGCGCAAATAATTTAAAATCATTTTTTAAGCAAGTTGATATAAAGTACCAATTAAATATTTTTAGGGTTATTATTTGAACACAAATATGGCCACTAAAAAAAGGATTTACGGAGTTAGCTGCCACAGGTTTTGCCAGTTACATAACGCGTCGCAACAAACCAAGGCCAAGGCGCTGTAGCAACGGAAATAATTTATAATCATTTGTTTAGCAAATTGATATAGAGAGACAATTATATATTTTTAGGGTTATTCTTTGTACAAATGTATAGCTACTAAATAAAGGACTTACCTAGTTAACTGCCACAGGTTGATATAGAGAGACAATTATATATTTTTAGGGTTAATTTTTGTACAAAAAAAGTCACCCACTGTGCGATTGAAGACGCCGGTGAAACTTTCCCACCGGGAGCGCAAGGGACGAGGGACAACGGCCGACGGACGACGGTCGACGGAGGACGTTGACAGAGGGAGCGAGCGAGGGAGAGAGAGGGCGGCGAGGGAGAGATTTACACATTAAACTTTCACGGTGGGAGAGTTTAATCGACCGGACAACGGAGAACGGAGGGAGGGAACGAGAGTGGGAGAGCAACGAGGAAGATTTTAATTTTATTTTGGAGAGCTACGTGGGTTTGAACTGCAGACGAGAAGGGAGAGAGAATAAATGGAATATTATATTTGTAGGGAAATCAAGCTGGCAAAGCCATGTTTACGCGTCGCTCACAGTCACACACAAAGCGTCGCCCAACATATATATATATATATAATATAATTTTTTAAAAAATAGAAATAAAAAATGATGTTCAAAATTTAACCTAAATAATCTATTTTTAATTTGGTTTGATTTTAATAAAATTTTTATTCCACTTCGGTTAGCCAATATTAAATCAATTTTTAATTAATTCAGTTAATTTATAATCCGAATTAATTGAATGCCCACCTCCTAAATCCAGCTTCTTTGATGCCACATTTCTCGCATGTATGTTCTTCTCCCTTAATCTTCGGAGCTTTTAATTAATCCGTGCCACAAACATAGCAAAGGGAATGAATGGTACGAGGAAAAAGAGAGAATTTTTTTTTGCAAACATCCAGTGATGGAAATCTTGTTGATCAAAATCCATATTTTTTCTTCCTGATTCCTTCTGAACTCCGGCACGGATCTGGGAATCGATCTTAAGCTTGGTTCTTGCTCGTGCATAGGGAACGCATGTTTATTCCTGGTAAGTATTTCTTCTGGCATTGCAAGGAGGCAATCTTCAATGTCTTTTCTCTAATTCTTTTATTCAATTGATGTCGTATTCTAAAGAAAACCATTCTGGATATGAATCAGATTATACAATTTTAACATGTAACTTTACCTTTTCCTCAATATCTGATAATTTTTTGCAGGTAACTGTAATATGCAATTCCAACTCAAATTGGTGCTTTTGGTTGATAGAATTGTGGCTAGAAATTTCTTCCTCCCCAAAAGTTAAAAATCACGAGATGATTTAAGGAATTTACAGTGACACAAATTGCCCAGAACCATTTCAGTTGGATTCAGGGAACTACTGCCATCAATAAATTTCAGAATGCACAAGGTGCTGAAGGAGGATGAATGTATGTTTTATGAATCCAATGATGGACAATCATGGTGGTTCCAGTGCTGCAGGTTAAAAGCTCCTGCTAGCCTAAATACCACTGTTTGATCTTCTTGGAAATTAAGCCTCTTCGATGGATAGAACTTTTCCTCCCAAAATGGATCGAGTTTACATGCAAAGGGCTGCTAATACTGATCTCCAGAATTTCCAATCAGGCCTCGAAGATCCTCCGACCGGCACCATCGGTCGGAGGGGATCAGATTGTGAAGTATATTCAGACATTCTAAATTCTAGCTTGGGCGAAGGGACTATCTGCGAGGATAATTGGAGGACCTTAAGCCACTATGGCGATGAGCACTCTGAAACCAGTTTTGCTTTTCGCCAGCAAGGTCAGGTTTATAATTACCATTGGCCGGAATCCGCGGCCTCGGAGAGCTCTCACTGTGGGAAGATGAAGTTTCTTTGCAGCTTTGGGGGCAAAATTTTCCCCAGACCAGGTGATGCAAAACTGAGGTATGTAGGTGGTGAAACTCGAATTATTTCAGTCAGTAACAACATTACCTGGAAAGAATTCATGCAAAAAACTCTCGCCATATGCAAGCAACCTCACACCATCAAGTATCAGCTTCCAGGTGAAGAACTAGATGCTTTAATATCTGTTGCATCGGATGAAGACCTGCAGAACATGATGGAAGAGTACTGTGGGACTGAGAAATCAGATGGATCAAAAAGACCTCGATTATTTCTGATCTTAGTTAATGAGACCGAGATCCCTCCTTCTCTTGATTCACTAGGATTGCACGGCAGCTCAGAGCATGGGTATGTTTCTGCTGTGAATAACATGCTAGAGCCGAGTCCTAGGAAGAACTCGAGAAGGAACAGTTTCCCCGGTGAGGTAGGCAGTCTTCTTGATGCTACACCAATTGCACATAAAGAATCTCCTTCGTGTCCTCAGCTCGATCTAATTGACATACCGGATTTCATGAGTTGTCCTGCTCCTGAATTCTTCTTCAACTCTGGCCAGAAAACACCCATGCGATCACCTCCTTTTTCGCCGAGAACGAATATTCAGCAAGACACCAGGTATCCTCAGAAGCACTCTGGTGAGGATCATATATTTGCAGGAGCTAAGTTTCGCAATAAGCCGCCGATTGGTATTCAGCTGCCGGTCATATCTCGTGCCGGCACGCCATTGCAGAGTCCCAGGCAGATGAAAAACTCTTGTGATCCACAGTTCACACACCTTGAATCTAATCTTGCTTTTGATTCAAAAAGAGCTTTAGTAACAAAATCAGATGCTTTAGTTGAGCCACTGATCACACTTGAATGTTCTGATTCGATTGTTCGAAATCAGGGTGAAAGGAAAATTTCTGATGCATCACCATATTCTAAACCATTGAATGTAGGTGTTAATCAGCTGGATATTCACTTTCAATCACAAGAAGCTCAACGGCTAGAGCTGTGTGGAAAATTGTTTGCTCATTACCAGACTCCAAATTACGCAAACGAAGAGCACCAAAGCGGCGGCAAAGTTTTAAATGAGCTTAACATTAGCCCACAAAAATATTTGTTCCATGGTTGTTCTGAAGATAATAAGATTCATATAGACAGTCTGTATGAAAAACCAGAGATTTCCACCAACAAAAGCATGATGCTCAGTCCCAATGGCTCACACGGTTATTCTGAAGAGCTTGAGACAATTGAAAGATCCTTTCCCATGCCTTCATCTTTTTTAACTTCCCAAACACACTGCGTTAAGTCTAACAATTCCTTAGAATCACTGCACTTAACTGATTCTATGAACTGTATAGAAAGCTCTGGTGCTCTCGCTCATCTTCCACTCATAAAATCTCAGAATATCAAGACTAACCAAGAATTTGGAAGTTCAAATGATGCTGATCCGGACCAAGATTTACTCTCCCATAAGTTGTCTTTGTTACTGAACCCCCCTGCTATGGTTGGCCATCTTGATTGCATTCCGACCGGAGATGTTCTCTGCGGTAATAAGCAATTGAAAGAAGTAGGCAAAGAGTCTATGCTTGATAGCTTTCCAATAGAGGTAGCTGTTTCTGTTGAAGATGATGCAAGTCCTAGTATCATCCCAGTTTTAGCAACAACAAATGTGCTTCATGAGTCTGTCAAAGATACAGAAAATGACCATTCTTCAGGATTGCTGGAAATGGCTAAAGTTGATATCTCTCCTCAAACTGAAAATGAGGTAGGTAAATTTCTTCTCAAGCTTATTTATTTAACTTGTTAACACAGTTCCTCATGTTCAATATGGTGGCTTCACTATAATTATAGTACATGAAAGATGAAACACGAGAATTGGATATCTCTATAAGCGATGCGGCATTGGCTGAATTAGAAGCTGGGATCTACGGTTTGCAGGTGAAACAATAAATGGTTTGATATATTTTTATACTCTGAATCTCTGGAATTCTTCTCTATGAAAATTTGTTCAGCATACTGCTGAACTAACTAAAATGCAGTAAAATAAATGGAGTTGCTTTTATATTATTCTGCTTGTCATCTTTTTATGTGTCTCAAGCAATTTGATTAATCAATTTTTTCCCTTGACTGGCGTTTCATATTGGCATAGATCTATCTCCATGGTTTCAGTTGGTGAAAGACATTTTAGACTAGTGTTTTCTTGTTTTATTCTCGTACAATTGCTTGAGTATTTTGCTTAAAAATTTTGTTTTAAGTTTGTCAGATCATTAAAAATGCCGACCTTGAGGAGCTACGTGAACTGGGATCTGGAACGTTTGGAACTGTTTATCATGGCAAGTGGCGGGGAACAGATGTTGCGATCAAGCGTATCAAAAAAAGCTGTTTCGAGGGGAGGTCGTCTGAGCAAGAAAATATGGTTTGTCGACAGCCAAATTCTTCATCTACTTTTTAGAAAACTGGATTACTTTTCGCGGGAACTCCCCTTCATCTACTTTAAAGAAGGTTATGGGTTTGAATATTGGAAACAACAATAGATCTTTCTTTAGGATGAATATTGACGGGAGCTTCGTGCACTAACCAACCAGAGTACCTTTTCATGTATAAAAAAAAATGATAATCTGCCTTTTCAATTTTATCATGACTGTTAGGACCAAGTTCCAACCTCCCCTTAACATTTTATTGTTAGGGCATCTCCAATGGTTAAAGTTCTACAAAAGTTTTTTTTTTATCTCAATATGTCACATCATGTCACATCAACATTTTAAAAACCTATTGAAACAGCTCCACTAGTTAGAGTTCTAAATAATTTTTATGTGCTCTAATTAATAACATATAATTGCATGGTTACATACATATTACACCAATTTCAAAGCAAAAAAGCAGCTTTGAAATTTAACTACTGCTCTTGAAATATAAAGCTCAAACCTTGCATCCACAATAGTTAAAGTTTTTTTGTTCAGCTTTTTTGTTTTACAAATCTCTTTAAAAATCTTGCATTGGAGATGTCCTTACGACATTTAGTTTAGACTACGATAGGACCTAAAAATATTTCAGTTGTGCTTGAGGCTTTACAAATTTAAATCAACAAAATAAAAATAAAAAATTGTGACAAGCTGATTTTGCTATCGTGAATATCAAAATCTTGCTTCTGCAGGTTAAGGATTTCTGGAGGGAAGCAAAGATTCTTTCAAAACTTCAACATCCAAATGTAGTCGCTTTCTATGGGGTGGTTCCTGATGGTACTGGGGGAACATTGGCCACTGTCACGGAGTTCATGGTGAATGGATCACTCAGGCATGCCCTACCGAGAAAGGATAGGTGAATCCACTATAGTTTTTTTATAATATCGTTTTTATTTATACAGAAGTTGCTTGTTTATTCTAAGTTGAGCTTTCCGTAGACCGCTTGATCATCGTAAAAAACTTATAATCACCATGGATGCTGCTTTTGGGATGGAATATCTACACTCAAGGAATATTGTCCATTTTGATCTCAAATGCGACAATTTGCTGGTGAATTTGAGAGATCCTCAACGGCCGGTATGCAAGGTAGGGCATGTCTATGAATGCAGCTCAACTCTTACTTCCATGTCATTGCACCTTGCATATCATACTCAACTGAATTGTGTTTAAAAATAATATTGACATGTCTTTCCTCATGGTTGCTGAGCATGGATGGATTAACTTCTAACGACTTTGCTATATTGACATTTATCTATGAATGATTTAGATATTTATTATTATTTGATATTTTTGTCCTACAATCTATTAATTTTTGAATTTTTGATCATGTCTTGTTTAAGGTTGGAGATTTTGGCTTGTCGAGAATTAAAAGAAACACCTTAGTTTCCGGTGGCGTTCGAGGGACCCTTCCATGGATGGCACCTGAGTTGTTGAATGGATGCAGTAACAAGGTCTCGGAAAAGGTTAGATTTTATTTGTAGTACTACATTAAACGGTGCTAACATTTACTAGTGTCGATTGATTTGTCTCTTTATTTTGGTAATTTATAGGTCGATGTTTTCTCATTCGGCATAGCAATGTGGGAAATTCTGACCGGTGAAGAACCCTACGCAAATATGCATTGTGGCGCTATCATCGGTAACTATCATTGGACTCTCACTTGTAATACCACAATTATTTTCTTCACTAGAAAGACAAATTTACCTGCACATTATGAACAATCTTCTACTTTCTGTTAACAAAATGGTTAACAATTTGAACACTGTGTTATGAAATTACAGGAGGAATTTTGAACGACAAGCTTCGACCGACAATCCCTGAAAACTGCAATGCCGAATGGAAAAACCTAATGGAGGAATGTTGGGCATCTGACCCTGCATCACGACCATCGTTTACTCAGATAACTGACAGACTTCGGGCCATGTCTATCGCATACCAGCGAAAGGGACAGAGTTGAACTAGGAATGAAAAGGGGATTAAGTTTGGTTGCTCCGTGCTCGGTGTTCGACTGTTCGGTGATTGATCGAAAGGGCTATGGCTAAGATGGCAACTTCGAAAGTGTTTGGAAAGTGTTTAAAGGATTAGTAAATGTGTGAATTCTTCTTCCTTCCATATCTGAGTCAAAAACATACCTCAGAACTGCAACTTTGGCATTCACATAGTTAATTTTATGAAAATTTATAATGTTTCGATCATAAAACTATTAGATTTTGATACTTAAACTATAAAATTACAAGTAAGATTATTTAGGCCGATATAACTCGTTTATGTTCATTTAATAGTAAAATAATATGTAAAATAAAAATTGAATACTATATTTAGTTCATTACTATTTTTTTTAAAAAAAATTATTTAAATACTTAAATTTTATAAATTTAATATAAAATTAAGAAAATAATATAATTTTTATAAATTAGATAAATATTTAATTAATTTATAAGGTTGGTAAATGCATGTTCACTAATTTTTTTAATAAATAAGCTTCAACATAGAGGTTTTTTATACTCTTATGCATTACCACTTGATAATTAATTATAATCAATTGTAAAAACTTAGAGCTCCAGACTTGTTGGATTGGGTATGCGTCGATTCTTGAGGATTTCACCATTCTAAAATATGCTCTCCAACTTGGGTACCAATGGTATATCATAATTTATCCATTGTAAGATCAATAATACTGAATTATTTAGGATGAACGATATCATATTTTATTGGATTAGAGCTCCCATCTGTACTAATGTTGCTATATCCTTGACTTTGAGCCTCCCATATATGCATGAAAGAGTTCTTCTATTGATTTTTTATAGACAATTCATGATAACTTCAACTCGACATGTCACCTAAATAGGTCAATCATGATTCGACCATGTCTAATCTGGTCGACGCATTTTGTCACCTCTACATTTTGATAAGTCATATGCTTTTCCTATTATTTTTTCCTAAACAATTCATGTCAGCTCGGTGCATTATCTAAATTGATGATCATGACTGAACCATGTCTAGTTCGGTCGGTCCATTTTGTCATCTCTACATTTTGATGAATCATATGCTTCTTCTATTGTTTTCCCTAGACAATTCATGCTAAGTTTATAACTCTGCACGTCACTTAAATCGGTCGATCATGCCTAGACCATGTCTAACCCGATTGACTCGGTTTGTCACCTCTACATTCTCAATGAATCATAAATTTCTTCTGTTGTTTTTTTTAGACAATACATGCTAAGCAATGTTATCAAACTCGCGAGTTGACTAGTAAACTCATATAAAACTATGAATTTACTTATGAAAATTGAATAAAATCACGATAAAATCATGTATTAAAATAAAACCAAATTAAAATCAGATCAAAATCATAAAATCACATTTAAACTAGTAAAAATATAATTTTTAAGATAATTTTATCACTTGTGTTGTTAATAAAATGGAACTATTTTAGATAAAACTGTATCATTTTTGGACGATTTTAAATTTACATCTGTCATGATTTATATTAATTTGTTATCTTGTGTTTTATTTATTTTGGACTAAAGTTTTAAACTTGAATTTATATTTATTGTGTTTTCATGACAAGTATTTGATTGTTTAAAAGTTTAAAATTATAAGTAGTTTATGATTATATAAATTAAAATATTCTATATGTAAATTTATGTTATAATTTAGATTAAAATATTTAATGATAAATTAAAAGGGATATATCATGTTTTTTTAAAATTGATTTAAACTCTTGATTTAGACATTGATACTAAGTTAGCTCAGTGCATTACCTAAATGTGTCGATCATGCCTAGACCATGCTATCCTGGTCAACTCGTTTGGTCACCTCTACCTTTTTGATGGATCATATGCATCTTCTATGTTCAGCTTGGCGCGTCACCTAAATGGGTCAATCATGCTTGGACCGTGTCCAATCCGGTCGAATCATTTTGTCACCTCTACATTTTGATGACTCATATGTTTCTTCTATTGTTTTTTTCCTAAACAATTCATACTAAGTTCAGCTCAGCGCGTTACCTAAATGATTTGATCATGCCCGAACCATGTCTAGCCCGGTCAGTTCATTTTTGTCAACTCTACATTTTCATGAGTTATATGCTTTTATTGTTTTTCCTAGACAATTCACACTAAGTTTAGTTCGGCGCGTTACCTAAATGGGTTGATCATGCCTAGACCGCGTCTAGCCCGATCGACTCATTTTATCACCTGTACATTTTTATGCGTCATATGCTTCTTCTATTATTCTTTCTAGACAATTCAAAACTAAGTTCAACTCGACGCGATCATGCCTAGACCATGTCTAGCCCGGTCGGCTCGTTTTGTCACCTCTACATTTTGATGATGTCTTGCCTCAAACAATTTGCAATTTTAGCCCAATATGCTTCGACTCGGACCAATTAATTTCGGCTCGGCCCAATCGAAGTCGCGATCTCCGCTTGCGTTTATAAGGACGACGACGGCGACGGCGGGCCGGGACTCGCTGCCCTTCCACGCCGCCGGCGCGAGCAGAGAGGCGATGACGTTTCACCGTAGGGCTGCTGCGTATCTTGCTCCCTTTCTCTCCAACCTCAACAATTGCACCGCCTCCTCTTCATCCTCGAGGATCTTCATCTCGCGTCGTCTGTAAGCGATCTGTCATCTCTATCTACTAATATTCCATTCGGAGTTGCGTTGTGTTGATCGGATTCATCTGCAAGTTGCTTCTCGGCCGCTGCTTCCTCCGCTACGGAACAGGCCGATGGCGCCGGCTTCAGTGCAGGGAGGAGAACGAAAAAGTCTTGGGGTCGGCAACTCTTCCAGATCGGGTTGATTAGCCTTACGGGTGGTTTTTTTCTCAGTGCCGTCAACGATCTATCCATCTTCCGTGGGTGCAGCAGGTGCGACTTCACTTCCTGCTCCCTTGTTGCTTCTAGTTCCTCTTTCCCTGTGGATTTTTCCTAGAACTCAAAATTTGATTACATGATACCATTGGATCAGCTACAGCACCACTTATTTTATGCCTTGGATCTCTTAATGGTCTGTCTTCTGCATAGTTGCAGTCCAAGTTCCAAGAAATAGTTTTAGGTTTTCCTGTATACAAAGATTTCATTTTTTTCTGACTGGGTTCCAAATTCTGGATTAGGTTGAATCATATTAAGGATAGTTGATCTTTGCTAGAAGTTTGAGACAATTGTAACCAGTATAAATGGCCTACCAAATTTTGTGACCAAAGTAGATGCTAATTGAGTTCTGATGATTTTATCACATGGATTACCATTCTCATAGCTGCTAAAATTCATGTTAGAATTTACCAAAGATCTCATAATCGATTGATAGTTTTTTTTTTTAATTGAGCAGTTTTCGTGATGAGAATCTTATTGTTTCCCTCTTATGTTCATCTGATTCAGTAAGGCAATTGAAAAGGCTAGCCAAAATAAACAGATAGTGGAGTTGCTAGGCTTGCCAATTGTAAGGGGCCCATGGTATGACGCTTCTCTTGCAGTAGGCCGCAGAAAACATTCAGTGTCTTCCACATTTCCTGTTTCTGGACCACAAGGAACCGGCATTTTCCAGTTGAAGGCTATCCGTCGAGGAGGTTTACCTTTTGTTCAGCAGCTTGTTTTTTTATCGTACATATTTCCATTTACTTGCATACTTTGTTGATTTACTCTATGTTTAAGGTGTTTGACGTCGCTTTTGCTACTGATTCCTTATTTAGACACAAGTTTTCGTGCATGATGTTTTGTAGTAGGATTTTCTTACAAGAACTTTTCTTTCAATGAGAACCAAGGGAGGATATCCACACGATGCCTTCTGTTTGGTGCTCTAGATAAAATTTTATACCTTCCATGAAATTAGGAAAATGAAACCTGCTATTAGTATCTCAGTCCTCGCTTTAATTAAAATTCGATCACTATCAGCCATCCCATATGGCAATAAGTATTCAAAAGTTTCCATTCTTTGCATTCTCTTCTAGAGGTCAAAGTACCAAGAACATCCACTAACACTACTCTAAGAGGAACTTATTGATTCTCTAAGTTAATTTTTATATTCCCTCTTCTGGATGGCAATAGAACATTTTCAATCGATATCCTTCCGTTGTCAATGGTTTTGAATTCTTGCAAATTTTCTTTGTTGTCAGTTTCTTGGGTCCAACTACTGAACACTTCAAACTTGGTTTCATTTCCATTAGACAGTTTTTTTTTTTATTTCTACTTTTTTATTTTGTTTGTTCTCTTTGTGGCCAGTCATTGTTAAAACATTCAAAACTTAGAATAAATGACGAAAGCTTCATGGCTACTCATGCAACATACACACACACACACATCTTGTCGAGCTCAAGTTTTTACCGAGCTTAACTAGCAAAGTGGTAGTTTTAGTTTAGTTAAATCATTGATCGAATAAGTGAAGCATATGTTCCTTTTTGAATCTTAACATTCTATAGATATATTTAAAACTATAAAATTTATAAGATATTACAAATCTTAGGTGTAAATAGTATGATAAATATACACATTATATTCTTTATATATTTAACCTTATTTTTCTTTATGTATTGCTTTATTATCTGTCCGAACGGCCTTTTTGTCAAGCAGTGTATCAAGCTTGTTCACTAACATCTGAGAATGGTCTTCAATGACTTCATTGAAACTTAATTGTTGTCTCCTTGCTCTGCAGACGAAACAACCTTCTCATTTTTAAGTCACAATGACTGGGACATCCTCATTCTGGATGCTCTTGTTCATGTTCCCTCCAACGATGAGAAACACCAGACGGTACGGATAAGTGTCACAGACAACTGCCCATTGCCCAATGCCTCGTCCAACTGTGTTCCGTGCCAACTCCCACAGGCTGCTTCTGCTACACCGGGGAAATGAAATTTGGGGGTTTTCAACTTAGTTTCTTGCCTTAACATGGTGCAAGATCAAATTGAGTCGACGAATGAAGCAGGTTCAACATACAAATCCTGAAGTCTCATAGATTACAATGTAGCTAATAAGAATACTGTTGAAGCAGGTTCAACATACAAATGCTGAAGTCTCATAGCTTACAATGTGGCTAATAAGAATACTGTTGATGCTGCTACGACATGATTTACTCTTCGATTCTTTTTAAAATTATCTTATTTTTAGTTCTTGTTATACACAAACTGATGTTGAATTGAAGGTTTATTCGCCATCAATGTTTTTTTAGTGTTAAGACTAATTACTTAACTAGAGTTCCTCATGATGGAAAATGTTCAGATAGAATTTCTATATTTTGAAATGTCGGAAGCTACTTATTTCTCTACTTGACTTTGAATCGAATAGTTTATGTAGGTGTTTACAGAGTCCATTATGGAGGTTCTTTATCGGTATCATATCTAAGTCAAGGATTGACACACTTAGCTCGTCCAACTTGTTTGCTGTCACTTAGCAAGTTGGTTCAGGTCTGCTCGCATAAAGCTCTCGTCAGTGTGGGATTATAGGGAAGAATCAGATTACATTAAATCTACGTAGTCTTATTTGTATCGTAAGAGATTATTTCTGCAACTCGAACTCATGAGTCACAAATTCATCGAGAGAAAATACTTGGTAAGTGGAGCCAAATGTGCATGAACAATGTGTGATATAAGTTCATATGTTTCCTACTCTCCCATAGGTTTAACTTGCTAGCAAAAGTTGTACTTTAGTAACATCCAAATTTCGCAAAATTCTACTGAAGTTTATTCCAGACTTATCAATGGTCGTGTCCTTACGAACTATCTGCTTGAATCCAGCACCTACTATAGGATAACCTTCAATAGAAACAATGTTGATAAATGAACTTCTTGGAGAGTTGTCCTACTTAGCATCCTTGGATAATAAGTTGCCGGAGTAGATCCTCTTGGCATTGGTGAGCTCATCCACAGCATCGCCGCATTCAAAGACAGCAGCGGCACCCATTCCAGTACCTGCAAGTAGCATATCGACAAATTGTTCAAACCAGAGCATAACTATGATTAAACAAGCAGAGAGTAAGGGAATGTAGACGGAGACCTATGCACATGGAGATGACCCCGAACCGGCAATCTTTGCCTCTGCGCTTCATTTCGTTTAGGAGTGTGCTCACGCAGCGAGCACCTGCGACAATCCACAACGGAACCATGAATCTCATGATACTTAGAACCTAAGAACTACCAAAAATTCAACTGAAATGCTAGCGGATCACGTATTGATGAAAGAATGTCATAGGCATAGTATGAATTAGCCAAAACTCATGGATTGCAATTCGATAAACCCATGTACCACTCAAATAAGAAGACAATTCAAATGTCAATAAGTTTATTTACTCGCAAATGATAATTAGCATGCTCCTAAAGTTTCTCTACATGCATCCAATGTTATGCAATAGGCACAGTGGTCTAATAAAAACATGGTTTCCAGTAATTGCCACAGAGAAAAAATGTTACGACAAGTACCTGTCGCGCCCAAGGGGTGACCGATAGCAATAGCACCTCCGTTAACATTTACTTTTGCTGGATCCAGTTCCAGTTTCTTGCAGCAGTATGTATATTGCGACGCAAATGCCTATTCGAAAGCAAAAGTTTCAGGTAATATACAGAAAAGAAGACCATCAACACAGCTTGTCCACAAAGGATAGAACCTCATTTATTTCAAACAAGTCAATATCCTCAATCTGAAGGCCAGCAGATTTTACTGCAGCTGGAATTGCAACAGCTGGGCCAATACCCATCACCGTAGGGTCCACTCCAACTGCAGCAAAACTCCTAAAAGAATCATAGATATCTAATGGATTATAATGAGCTGATGTCAAGTAAGTTGGGATTAACTAGCTTTGTAAACAACAGAGCTAATGTGCTTACATGCAATACATGAATATCATCATTATGCGATATCTCAAACATGATCTAGCATATTCACTCTAAAGAAAAGATTTTAATTCCTTAAAGGGGTGCACATGAAATTCAACCTGAAAACACCAATAATTGGAAGTCCTCTCTGCATTGCTGCATCCCTCCTCATCAAGAGGACAGCTCCAGCACCATCACTTACTTGGCTAGAGTTGCCTACAATAAAGTATAGCATCAAAATGACATCGGTGAAGGATCAGCTGACATTGTATTTATACTACAGAATGGAAAGGCTTGAATACCAGCAGTTGTGCTTCCATCCTTCTTAAATACTGGTTTTAGCTTTGCCAAACCGGAGAGAGATGTCTCTGGCCTAATTCCGTCATCAACAGAAATAGTCACCTGTTTCTCCTCACCAGTTTTTGGGTCTACAATCTTTAATATAGATCAACATCGTCAAAAGTATGAAGTAAAGGATAGGAAAGGGGCAGCAGATTGCCAGATTCACATCATGGGCCAATACTAAGTCTTTAAGTGATAGTTAGTTAATGTTGATCTTATTATTGTGACAGGATTATCTACCTTTGTCGTCACTGGAACAATTTCCTCAATAAATTTACCAGAAGCAGTGGCAGCAGCTGCCTTCTTATGAGAGTCAACCTGAATGTAAAATAAGCTATGGCTAAATCTATGATTGGGAGCAACACGACAAGGCCAACATAAACAATAACCAGACTCACAGCAGCCTGGTCTTGCTCTTTCCTGGTCACCCCATAGCGTTGTGCAACATTCTCAGAAGTAATTCCCATGGGAAGAAGACAATCTTGGGCTTGTTTAAACTCTTTCAACTAAAACACTCAGACAATGTGAATTAGGAATAAGTAAAATAAAAACAATTCAATGAGCAAAAGCCATACTTTTGGATTTACTGGACCATCCCTAGACATTGCATTTGCAGTCATGGATTCTAAACCAGCACCAATCCCTGCATAGGCAGACAACAGGAGAAGATTGGTAAGAGCTTGTAACTCCATCAAGAAGACAAGTAAGCCAAATGATATTTACCAATATCATAGAACCCCGCTTTGATAGCGGCGGCAACATCAGCAACTGCCTGAAGTCCTGATGAGCACTGCCTGTTCACAGTTCGAACTGGAACAGTTTCTATGAAAGGAAGAATGTCCATGTAGAATATTAAACATATTTAAAAGTGAAAAAAAATGATCAATCTGAAAGAAGTCTAACTACCAGGAAAACCAGCATAGAATGCAGCCATCCTGCATTCAGTTGCTCTTTGGGAGCCTGGTGCCAGAACGGTACCAACCACTATATCACCCACTTCATTTGGATAGAGTTTGGTCTTATCCAGCAAAGCCTAAAATGCAGAGAGAGTTCCAGGATTATTTCAGTTCTTTGATCTCTATATCATGAAACAAAAATCTGTGGAAGCACAGACCTTCAGAACAGCAGAAAGCAGCTCTTCGGGGTATGTATCCTTGAAACCCCCTCGCTTCGACTTGCAAATTGCGGTTCGGTAAGCACTACATGGGAATTTCGGATAACAAATATCAGAATGGAACCAGTGCTGATAGAAAGATAATAAACCATAGCAAAGAACAAGTGGAGAAAAATTCAGGAAAGAAAGAATTCATGAAAATTTTGTTGGATATAATTATCTCTATTAGGTGGGTTTATTTGTAAGTTGCACACGTGAATACGATCCGAACCCTTTTAAAGTGATCTAACTTATGTCCAGTGGGTTTCGGGTAATTGGATGTGGATCTCATATATGTAGAACCTTTAGTCCCGCATCTATTATTATCTATATGCTGATAATAGATGTTCAGTATATATGGACTTATAGTCCCACATCTATTATCATCGATGGACTGATAATAGATGTCCACTATATATAGGGTTGATCCCCAAAGGCTTAGGGTATCATCTTGACATAGCTTTTGGTTCTCCATTGACCTAAAGCTTTTCGACGTCTTCATCCCCTAGGTCCCTTGGAAGACCTACTTTTTCTTTCCGCTGCTTCTTCTTCCATAGGATCTTCTGGACGACGTTAAAGGACAAAGATCAGGTTCTTTGTCAATATATTTATGTATTATTATTTCCTTATGTCATGTTCTTGATGAAACGAAGATCCATGATCATATGTTCTTGTTTTTCCTATTCAAATTCTTATTTTGATTGTCTAGAATTCATGCGGCTTAGGTTTTACGAGAACCATCAATTGGTATCAGAGCTTAGGTTCTGTTTCGTCGTTTTCATTGGCAATAAAGTTTAGATTTTCGTAGATTTGTTATTTGTATGCTAGATTAAGTCTTTCCTAGTTAATACAAATTTTTTAATCGTCAAAAATCATATAAGAGAAAATTAGGATAGACTTGTTTTTTGAGTTTTTCGTATTTCTATGAAGAACACGAAGAACGATAAAAAATCATTGCTGTTTAACCTAATTTTAGGTAAAATTATGATGATTCAATCGATTGCTTTGGTCAAGTAAGCGATTGCCAAGTCTAAAATTTTGAATAGAAATTAATAGCCTTAAACTCGCGACTACGATAATTTTAATCGATTAAGTTTGATTTTAATCAATTGAGATTATTTTTTTAATTAATTAAAAAAAATCTTTTATGAATAATGTTTCGTATTATAAAAAAAATGAAACTGTATTCGAAGAAAAAAAAACGGAAAGTTACTGTTTCCTTCATTAAAATAGTAAAAAAAACTATTGTTTCATAAATTTTTTTAAAAAATTTGAAGTACTGTTCAATATGAACAGATTTTAAAGAAATAATTAAGGGATTAAATAGTATTAAATAATACTATTTAATTATAGAACGTGAAGCTTTAGCTTTGAAGGGTTCTATGTATAATCACGTAGTCGCATATAGTAGACTTTCGGATCGATTATGATAATCGATTAGATTATATCAATCGATTACTATAAGGTATCAATCGATTAATAAGCCTAATTTTATGTTGTTAAGGCTGATTAAGTAATTTCTGTTCGAATTGAGTTCCTAGAATTTTCTTGAGTCTATCTATATAACGTGCTACTAAGTTAAACTAATGTGTCGGCCTAAAGGAAGACACCTTAGGTTGGTTTAGTGCATTTTGTGTTGGTAGGCGTATAACTATGCTAAAAGTAATCGACCCAAAGGAAGGTTACTTTTATGCCAGATACATGCATAAGGTAGCTTACAATTATGGAACAAAATATTATTTTGTTCAAATCATGCACAAAATATATCGGCCCAAAGGAAGGCATATTTTGTGGCCGATTACGATTGTTGTAAGCTATGGACCAAAATATAACTCATATAAAGTATCATATTATGCGCACAATGGGTCGATCCAAAGGAAGACACATTGTGGTCAGTTAAAGTTTGAGTTATATTAGAGAGTACCACAAACAAATAATGTGTCGGCCCAAAGGAAGACACATTATGTTGTACTTGGTATCTCATAAATAGCCTATTTATATGCATTTAAAATTTTATTTATTTGCATAATTTTATATTACTTATATGTTCTTGGCTTTAGTTAAATCGTGAGCTTAAATAAATTTCTCTCTTTAATTTTAGTGCAATATATAACTGCCAACATTAATAACATCCTAACATTAACTAGTTCGAATTTTGCTGAATGGAAAAAATACGTAGTCTTATGCTGCATGGATCTAGACTATACATTAAGAAATGATCGCCCCACACCTTTGACAAATGCTAGCACTATAGAGCAGAGAGATGAATTTCAGTTGTGGGAGAGATCAAATAACATGAGTTTAAGTATCATGAGGCTATCCATATCGACACCAATTAAAGAGTCGATAACTGAGGGAAAAGATGCTAGGAGTTTTCTAAACCAATTGACAAACAGATTCACCTCAAATGAAAAGGTCAAGATTACCACACTTCTTATGAAATTGGTAACCACGCAGTATACTAGAAAAGGAAACATAAGGGAGAGACTAAGGCATGAAACACTTGAAAGTGCTCACCTAGCATCTAGATCTCAAGGTTCAGGTAAGAAGAGAAAGAGGATCAATAAAGGAAAAGGAAAGCAAACTGTAGATTATGGGAGTCTTCAAAATTTTATATTTTGAAAGTTAATTTAGCTATTGTACCCACAGACACTTGGTGGATAAATACCGGTGCTACTACTCACATAAGTATCACTATGCAAGGTTATCTTAGAAGCCGCCTTCCGCTAAATGGTGAAAAATACATCTATACAGGAAATGAAAATAAGGCTAAAGTCGAGTCGATTGATATTTTTAGGCTTTGCTTAGGAACCAATGTCTTTCTGGATTTAGAAAATACATTTATTGTACCATCTTTTTGAAGGATTTTAATTTCCATTTCTTGTTTGGATAAATCAGGTTATTCTTGTTCATTTAGAAATAGAATTTTCAGTGTTTTCTTTAATTCAGTGTTGGTTGGCAATGATTCCTTGGATTGATAAGCTTTATAAATTGAATACCTTTACTCCTATAATTGACAATGTGATAATGCATAGTATAGGTACGAAACTTAAATTAACTAACGAGAATTCTTCCATGTTGTGGCATAGGCGTTTAAGACATATATCCAAACAATGCCTAGAAAGGTTAATATCACATGGAATTCTCGATTCCATTGATATGTCATACTTTGATGTCTGCATAGAGTGTATCAAGGGGAAAACTGCTAACAAAAGGAATAAGGGAGCTAGCCATTGTAGTGATGTTTTAGAGCTAATACATATTGATATTTATGGACCATTCCCTAAGGCATCATAGAATGGATACACATATTTTATTAGTTTCATAGACGACTATTCCAGATTTGACTATCTGTACCTTATTCATCAGAAATCTCAATTGATGCGGTGATAAGGACGTATCCACCCCGCAGACGGGTCACTGCCACGTGGGAGGTCAAAGCCAAGGCGGTCAACACCCCTGTACCACCAGCCGGTTAGGCATCCCATTCGCTCAACCGAAATAAATAAGGTTCGATCTGACATCATCATAACTCGACCCTGCGTCAAGCTTCTGATGCTCAAGAGTATCGACAAGGCACACGCCAAGCGGCAGGCTCGCTCAGACTTACATCAAGCCTTGGAACCATCAAAGTGAGGTCACGACTCAGCAGATATTCAAACATGGCTTCCCGTTCGGCATAACGACGAAGCCGGGATAGAGGAATTTTGGTCGAGCGGCGGTCTCACTCCGCCCGAAGACGACAACTTCCGAACGATCGAAGGTTGGCTGAGCGACTCTCCCGCTCGACCCAGTAATAGACAAAAGGAGGATATGTCAATATCCTTCTGGGAACCAATGCCACCGAAACACGGCATGGTTGGCGGCATGGTCAGATAGAAGATCATACGACAGAAACTTCCACTGTCTTGTCAGAGATATGCTCGGGTCGTTAAGGTATGGTGTCAGAGATGCTTTCCTGACATGTATTTTTAGGAAAAGCTTTTAGAAGCTGTATACCTCGAGAAGCATGCACGTGCGCTCCAGGGGCCCTATATAAAGGGCCTCAAGCTTCAACGAAGGTATGTAAGTTTATTGTGGATACTGTTACTCTTCCGCTTTTGCTCCACTTCCTTGCTTCCCTGCTTACTGCCGGTGACTGACTTGGGCGTCGAAGGGTCATCGCCGGGGGATCCCTCCCTGGCTCGGCACTGATGCTTTGTGGTTGCAGGTTCACTTTATTGGGAGTCCACGCACGGTCAATAGGAGCGCCACATCTCCAGCATCCATCGCCTCGACTTTCGGACATGATCAAATTTGGCGTCATCTGTGTGAACGCACCTGCATCCGAGCCAAGAAGATGGAAGAAGCTGGATGACTGCACACTGTGACGCTCACCCAAGAGGAGCTCGACATGCTCATATAAGCACGAGCGGCAAGGGCGGTCAACGATCCTTGCCCTATATCATCGAGCGGTCGGGCAACCCACTTGCTTGACCAGAATAGAGAATCACTGATCCGATGTCATCATAGCTCGGTCATGTATTGAGCTTACGATGCTCAGAAAGCCAAGTATCAACAAAGCATACGTTGAGCAGCCATCCCGCTCAGACTTAAAGCAGGTCACGAAACTAGCAAAGAGGAGACGATCGAGCAGAAGATATTCAAATCTGGGTTCCCACTCGGCATAACAGCAAAGTCTGGGCAGTGGAAGGTGGTCGAGCGACCATCCCTCTCGGCCCAAAGACAGAACAACAACTGCATGGACAAAGGCTGGCCGAGAGGTCCTTCCATTCAACCTAGTAGCAGACAAAAGAAGGATCAACCGATATCCTCTTGGAGACCCGTGCCACCGACAGATGGCATAGTTGGCAGCATGGTCAGGTAGAGAATCGTACGACGGAAGCTTCCACTGTCTTGTCAAAGATATGCTCGGGTCGTTAAGGTATGGTGTCAGGGACACCTTTTTGATATATCTTTTCAGGAAAAGCTTTGAGAAACGTGCACGCCTCGGGAAGAGTGCACGAGCGCTCTTGGAGTCCTATATAAAGAGCCCCAAGCTTCAACGAAGGTATGCAAGTTTACAGTTGCTACTGTTACTCTGCTGCTTTTGCTCTGCTTCTTTACTTCCTTGCTTCCACATCATCAGCTACTGTTACAATGCGGGGGAACTCCTCCCTGGCTCGGCACTGAAATTTTGTGGTTACAGGTTCATCTCATTTGGAGTCCACGCATGCTCAACAGGAGCGCCGCATCCCCAGTATCCATCCCCTCGACTTTCGGACAGGATCAAATTTGGCGTCGTCTGTGGGAACGCACCTACATCTGAGCCGAGAAGATGGAAGACGCTGGACGACTGCACACTGTGATGCTCACCCAAGAGGAGCTTGACACACTCATACAAGCACGAGCGACAAAGATAGTAGAGTAGTAGCAGCAGAAAGTGTTGGTCGATCGACAGGCACAGCAAGCAACCTCGACGGCGGGGGGCCGAGCCGTTCACGAAGACCGACCCGAGTAGTACTCTATCTGGGGATAGAATAGATTGCCGACAGGCATGCATGGGGAGGCCCCACCATCACCGATGTCATTCCACAGGGCTTTGTTCCAAACACCTTCAGAAATAGCGCAGGGAAACTAAAAGCGGGAATCCTCGTCAGATGAAGCGCCCTTTCGGGACGTGCGGAACGGCAAGGCGCCCCGAGATGACACGTCCTCCGAGTGGGTCAACCGCCATTTTTCTGAAGCGATATTGCAAGATCTGTTACCAAGGCACTATGCCCCCTTGGCGATCGGGCAGTACAAAGGGTCGACTGATTCAGACGACCACTTGGGTAAGTTCGAAAACACCGCTATTCTTCATCAATATACAGATAGAGTGAAGTACTAAGTCTTCCTCACCACATTCTCTGGTTCGGCACAACGGTGGTTTAGAAGATTGCCAGACGGGTCGATCCGAAGTTTCAAAGACTTCCGAACAGTCTTCCTACACCATTTCGCAAGCAGCAGACACTACCAAAAGACAAGCGTCAGTTTATTCTCACTGAAGCAAGGGCCAAGAGAAGCTATCCGAGCGTACATCTAGCGCTTCAACTAGGTAGCCATGGATATCCCTTCGGTCTCATCTGAGACCATGATGAATGCATTCACCAAGGGGAAAGAGACTTCTTCCGGTCACTCATCAGAAAGCCACCCTGGGACTACGACCACATGCTTAAAATGCTAATGAGTACATAAATGTGGAAGAGGCCCAGGCAGCAGAAGAAAAGGAGG
>JBBMJZ010000137.1:24896954-24909368 GCA_037833815.1 Zingiber zerumbet
AAAATCATGTCTGATAGAAGATTTTGATAAAGTAAGACTTGAAAATGATAAATTAAAAGAAGAAATAGAAAACTTAATAAATTCTTCTTATTCAAATATTTTTGCTTTTAGAAATTATAGAGGATTAAATTGGTACTATAGGTTTCACAAAAGTCAGATTAGAAAAATATCAAAAGATTATGTACCTAGAAAATACCTGATTAACCTTGTAGGAAGGAACCTTTATTAGGTTCTAAAAACTTGTTTAATTTAAAAGAAAAATTAAACTTAGCAATTTCAGCGAGAAAATTAAACATTTAATTTCTTTATAAGGCTTTATCTAGAAAGAGGTTGTTGCTCCAATAACCAAGAAGGCCTAGTACCTTGTCACTGTCTAGAAGCCAAGTATTGAAATAAAAAGTTTAATTGACTAACTGAAAAAGTATTAAATTAAAATTAAATAATGCTTTAAAGGGTTACTCAATTTGTTTTAGAAAATTCTTAATATATATATACACTTATATATTTTTGTAACATTTAACACTTTCTAATTTATTGTAATTTTTTAAATTTCTTCTAAAAATAAAAATTTTAATATTTAAATTATTTCTGTTAAAATAGTTTTTTGCCATTTATTCCGTTGCACTAAAATTTTATTTTTTAACTTAGAAAATTAATTTTTGTTTTAAATTTTCTTACTTAGAAATTTTTTTGCCTGGAAATTTTTTAACTTAGAGTTTTTTTAACAGATAAAATTTTCTAATTCATTGTATTTTTTTTAATTTTAACCTTAGACTTGTTAAGAAACCCTATTTTTTATGTGATCAAAGGGGGAGAAGAATGTTAAGTCTAGGGGGAGGTATAAGAATGTTAAGTGTAGGGGGAGGTATAATTTTTCATTGAAAAATCTTATTTACACTTATTTGTAAAATTATTTATTTTTTTTATGTTGGTTTACCTTAACTTAACTTGGGTTGGTCACATCAAAAAGGGGGAGATTGTTGGAACCCCAAGGTGGTTTAGATGTGATCAAACAAGTTAAGTTAGGTTCTGTTTGGTTTAACCCTTGTGTCTAAATCTGCAGGAGCTTAAGAGCACAGGAAGTCAAGCGAAAGATGCAGCTAGCGAGAAGGACTGCACGGGGAGAGTGTTGATAGGCTCGGTGCGTCCGAGGGACGAGCTGCCGCAAAAGAGTACACCGGTGGACTAGAAGAACGTACGCGACATTCGATGGATGAGAAACCGGGGAGGAAGGCTGCTCAAGGAGAAAGCCGAAAGTTGGGTTCGGGTGAGCCCTATTCCGGATGGCCGAGATCACCTAAGCTAGCGGAGTCGGAGTGGAAGACCCGGACCAAGATGAGCTAAACCGGAGCAGAGGAACCGGACCATAAAAAGTCAATTTGGTTGACTTATGTGGTCTGGGCGCCCGGAGCCTTTAATATATTCCGGGCGTCCGAAACCCTTTTGGGCGCTCGGAACCTAAAACTTATCAATGATGATGTGGACGCTGACCGAAGCGTCGAGGATAAAGTTCTATCCCCTCCCAGGTGCCCGGAATAATGCTATAATTATAACACTGATTTCAACAGTTTGATTAACAACTTGTAATCCAGTTCTTTCAGTTATACTTTTTCTTCTGTACTGTTAACGCTGTAAGAAGCTACTTCACCCGAAGGAGATCTTCAGATAGTGCGCTTCATTCTCCTTGGATTAGCAATATTATGATTGCAAACCAAGTAATTTCTTTGTGTTTATTTTCTTTTTATTAGTCTCTTTCTTTTTAATTACAAGTGTTCTTTATTTAGTTATAAACCGAGAAAGGATTGGTTTATTTTTGCAGGGCAATTCACCCCTTCCCTCTTGCCGACCTCCAAAGGGATCAACAAGTGGTATCAGAGCGAGGACGCTTCAGAAAGACTAACCATCGATCGAACCAAAACAACCAATGTCCGGACGAAGCATCGTTCCACCAAAATTCAAGGAAGACTTCACACATTGGAAACGTCGTATGGAGGTATTTCTGAAAATCGATTTTGAAATTCATTTAATAATAAAATATGGTTTTGTAGCTCCTACGAATCAGAATGGAGAGGAAAAAGAAGAAAGTCTTTGGACGAAGAAAGAACAAAATGATTCTGTAGCAAATAACCGGGCGGAATATCACTTGCTGAGCGTGATGCCGCCTCAAGAAGTCAACCGCATCGGAAGCTGCTCGTCGGCCAAAGAACTCTGGAAAAAATTCCTGGAACTCCACGAAGGCACATCCGAAGCCAAGCTCGCAAGAAGAGATATACTTCGGAACAAACTGACGAGTATTCGTCTAGAAAGATGTGAGAAAGTAGCTGATCTACACGCAAAGGTAAAAGAATTAATTACCGGACTCGAGAACCTCGGTGAAATGGTAACCAACCGGGACACCACACGTTACGCACTCAACGCCTTTCCCAGAACTCCAGAATGGACCTCAATCATCGACACCTACTACATGTCAAAGGACCTGGAGGTAAGTACCCTAGAGGAATTATTTTCTACTCTTGAATTATATGAAACCATATATGCAGGGACAACAAAGGAATCAAGCTAGATTATGGTGCTAAACACAACAAAGAAGGATGAACTTGAGTCAGACTCAGAAGAAGACTAAGAAGCTTATATGGTATGGAATTTCAAAAAATTCTTTAGATCTAATAAATTTAAAGAAATGTAGAATAAGAAATACCCAAGAAATAGAAGAAAGGTTCATTGCTACCAGTGTCAAAAGGAAGGACACTTAAAAGAGGATTTCCCAGAACTCAAGAAGGATAAAGTCAAGATACCCAAGAAGTACAAGAATCTAAAAGCTACTTGGGACGACAGTTCATCATCTGAGTCCAAAATACAACAATATGACGGGCTAGCACTGATAGCAAGCTATGAAAGGCCAAGTACATCAGAACCCAGCATCGATGAAGGGGGAGTGACTTCAGATGAATGCAGCGAAGGTGGAGGAGAGTTATGCTTCAAGTCTGATAAGGTAAGTGAGGTATGTCTCTTACTTCCTGATCAGCTTTGTTTTGGTATTAAAGATATGACAAAATCTATGTACAAATTAAAAAAAATAAAAATAACAAATTAAAAAATGAAAACATAGAAATAAAAAGAGCTTTAGCAAAATCATGTCTGATAGAAGATTTTGATAAATTAAGACTTGAAAATGACAAATTAAAAGCAGAAATAGAAAACTTGAAAAATTCTATTTGTTCAAATATTTCCGCTTTTAGAAATTATAGAGGATTAAACTGGTACTATAGGTTTCACAAAAGTCAGATCAGAAAAATATCAAAATCTTATATACCTAGAAAATACCTGATTAATCCTGTAGGAAGGAACCTATATTGGGTTCCAAAAACTTATTTAAATTAAAAATGAAATTAGACTTAGGGCTTTCAGATAGAAAATTGAATATTTGAATTCATTAAAAGGCTTTGTCTAGAAGTGGTTGATGATCCAATAACCAAGAAGGCCTAGTGCCTTGCCACAGCCTGGAAGCCAATTTTTATTAAAATATTTAATTAACAAACTGATAAGTATGAAATAGTTAAATAAAATGCTTTCAATATTTGTTAATGGCTTAACACTTACTAAATTTTTTTTAAAGTTATTTAATCCGTTGCACAAAAATTTTATTTTTAACTTAGAAAAATAAAAAATTTTTACTTAGAAATTTTTCTGCCTGAAATTTTCTCACTTAGAAATTTTTTTAACACTTACTAATTTATTGCAATTTTTTTAAAATTGCCCTTAGACTAGTTAAGAAACCTCATTTTTTATGTGATCAAAGGGGGAGAAGGATATTAATTCTAGGGGAGGTATAATCTAATTTTTCAACTGAAAAATCTTTTTGCACTTATTTGCAATATTATTTTTTTTTACAATTGCATTTGTTTACCCTATCTTAACTTGGGTTGCTCACATCAAAAAGGGAGACATTGTTGGAACCCAGCCCTATGGTTATTTTGATGCGATCATATAAGTTAAGTTAGGTCCTGTTTGGTTTAACCCTTGTGTCTAAGTATGCAGGAGCTTAAGAGCACAGGAAGTCGAGCGGAAGACGCAGCTAGTGAGAAGGACGGCACGGGGAGAGAGCCGACGGGCTCGGTGCGTCTGAGGGACGAGGTGCCGCGGAAGAGTACACCAATGGACGAGAAGAACGTGCGTGACATTCGAGGGATGAAAAACCAGGGAGGAAGGTTGCTCGAGGAGAAGGTCGGAAGTTGGGTTCGGGTGAGCCCTATTCCGGATGGCCGAGATCACCCAAGTAAGCGGAGCCGGAGCGGAAGACCCGAACCGAGGCGAGCTAAACCGAAGCAGAGGGCCTGAACCGAAAAAGTCAACATTGTTGACTTTAGGGTCCGAGCGCCGAACTCATTCCGGGTGCGAGCACCTTAGGGTCCGGGCGCCTGGAGCCAGCTGGAGTCTGGGTGCCCGGAACCCTTCCGAGCGCCTGGAACCCAAATGTTATCACAAGTGATGTGGTCGTTGACCGACGTGTCGGGGATAGAATTATATCCCTATTTAGGTGCCCGGAACCCTTCTAGGCACCCGGAATAGTGCTATAAATATAGCGCTGATTTCAATAGTTGAACCAATCACTTGTAATCCATTTGTTTTTGTTATACTTTTCTTTATGTGTTATTAACGTTGTAAGAGGCTACTCCACCCGAATGATACCTTCAAGAAAGTGTGCTTCATTCTCCTTGGATTAGCAATCTTCTGATTGCAACCCAAGTAATTCTTCTTGTGTCTATTTCCTTTTTATTAGTTTCTTTAATTTTAATTACAAGTGTTCTTATTTAGTTGAAAGTCGGAGATAAAGTTGATTTATTTTTGCAAGGCAATTCACCCCTCTCCTCTTGCCGACCTCCAAAGGGACCAACAGTATTCGTAAGATTAAACCTCAGAAATAGTTTGATATTGAGAATGAAGAATTAATGACACTCCTAGTTGATAGCGATGAACCCTAAATGAATGAACAAGCATTGAGCTGCTTAGTTAGAGAAAAATAGAAAGTTGCACTGGGTGAGGAATAAAGTCAAGGAGAAAGAATCAAGTTTAAGATTTAGTCGATCTCCCTCCAAACTGAAGGGCTATTGGGAATAAGTGATAAAAGTCAAATCGTGACTTTTATCACAGTTTTATATAATAGATAAGGGAGGAGCTGATACATCTTAGGAGTAAAGATCATTAGAGATCGATCAAAAAGGCTTTCAGGTTTATCTCAAGATGCTTACATCACTAAGATACTACAACACTTTAATATGTCATATTGTAACATTAAACAAACACCTATAGTGAAAGGTACTATTCTAAACAAAAGTATGAATCCCAAGACTCCTGAAAAATAGCCAAAATGAAGAGAAAACCATAGCCAGTGTTATTGGTAGTTTAATGTACACTATGTTATATACTAGTCTTGATATAAGCTATGTTATTGGCTTAGTTAGCCATTTTCAATCAAACCTAGGATTGAGACATTGGAAATTGATAAAGAGGATATTTAGATATCTCAAAGAGACAACATATTATTATCTCTATTTTTGAGAATCTAAGATTCTCCTGAATGGCTATACAGATGCAAATTCGATGGGAGACCTTGATGACAGAAAATCCATATTTGCTATACCTTCTTGCTAAATGGTGGCACCATCTGATGGAATAGCAAGAAGCAAGCTTATGTAGCCTTGTCAACAATAGAAGTTGTGTGGCTTGGCTTGTGTAGCCTTGTCGACAATGGAAGCTATGTGGCTTGGCTTATGTAACCTTTTCAACAATGGGAGTTGTGTGGCTTATGTAGTGGATGTGCAAGAAGCTGTCTGGTTGAGAAAGTTTCTGAAGCATCTAAAGATTACTAAGAATTGTGGGAGTCCTGTTACAATATACTGTAACAATCAACCTACTATATTTTTTTCTAAGGATCCCAAATATCACACAATGGCAAACATATAGAAATTAAATATAATTTTATAAGAGATATTGTTGACAAGGAATAGATAATTCGTGAGTATATCTCTACATGTATTATGCTTGCAGATTCTTTTACTAAGTCATTGACTAAAAAGTCATTTCAAGGATAAGGGAAGTCATTGTGACTTAGTAAAATATAACACGTCATAAAATGTCATGATCTATTTAATGTATATGTTGTTACATTTTGGATTAAAATCTTGATGAGCATGTTAGTAGGTTGAAATTGGTCCACTCTTATGAACAATCATCTTTATTTGTTAAGTATAAATAGAAGTAAGACCATTACTTATGAGACAACTTATATAGCTATAAATAGAGACATACCTATAAGTTAAGGTCGTCTTAATAATTATGTCAAGATGAGATTATTTATGTAATGATCAAAGTAAATAAACCCATCATTTTTCTGAATCTGCTTAAAGTCATATCTGAATTCATATGTTGAATTCATGATTAGACATTAAGTATATCTAGATCGAAATATATACAATGTTAAATTTTGAAGAAAAAAAATATGCGCTCTTTTTAGTAAAGAGAATAACATCATAACATGTGATTCATATCATATGTGCTATGATAATAATAAGGGTAGTAGGAGAATGGATCTCTACTTCTCTACTATGTGAGACCCTTGAGATTATAAGTTAATCTCAATCTTACCCTAAGTCACTATTTAACTGTCTACTTGAAGTTCTAATTAGTATATGCTACTTTAGCATGTTTACTATTAGATATGGATGATTTTATTTATAAAGCATAACTAGGAAAGTGACTGATTAGAATGGATATATTCTTGTTGGTTTCTACTAGGAATTTCGTTCTGTCTCCCCTCTACAAAAATTTTGTACAAGCACAGAACATTCCTAGTAACTCATGTGTTCTATAGAAGTTAAACTTGGATTGCAAACGAAGCTTAACATTATTAATCCAAATTTAACTCACATGTTCTTTAAAATTAAACCAATTCACAAACGTCGATTAAATATTTGTTTCAAAGATTAGTTTCTAGGTTAAACATGGTGAGACACTCGACCTTCTTGGGTATGGGATCATCCACCACTTCCTAAACAAAGAAGCCTTTCAAAGAAATTGAATATTTAAACTCCTTGCAGTAAACTCTAGGTTTAAATATAGAGACCACAATTGAAACATAAAATCGAAACACAAAATTGAGAGACTCTTGTGTTGGTATTTCAGGATCCATATAAAGAACACAAACTAATTATGCAGCGGAAACAAATAATTAGTTATACCTTTCTTTTTAGCTTAAAAACCTCTTGATCTTCTGTTGTATTCCTCTCCTCCACTTGGACGTCATGTGGGCGACGATCTACCAAGATGAAATCCACACGAGCCTTCTTCTTTGCCTACAAGTTTCGGAGACCCAAGGAATGTCAAAATAGGAAACTTCCTTCTCTTCTTCTTCCCCTCCAAGCAAACCGGCTATAAGAAGATGGAGCTTGATGTGTTGCCATCCTTAAGGGAAGAAAAGCAAAAGGAGAAGAGAAAGAGAGAGGCGTCGACCACCAAGGATAAAAAAGAGGGCTTAGAGAGATATGTTGTTCCCATAAGACACCCTCTACCTCTCTTTTATATCCCTTGGTCATGGCAAAAAAGGAAATTTTAATAATAATTAAAATATCTCTCTTTTAAATTTTCTATTGTGATGGCTACAAAAGGAAAGTTTTAAAATTAAAACTTCTCTTTTAAATCATGATTACAAAAAATGAAAGTTTTATCAAAATTAAAATCTCTCTTTTAAACATTATAGATAACTACAAAAAAAAGAAAGATTTTAACAAAATTAAAGTCTCTCTTTCAATCCTTTATAGATAGTTATAAAAGGAAAGTTTTTAAAATTTAAAACTCTCATTTAAAACCATGTGGATGGCTTCAAAAAAAAAGAAAGATTTTAAAATTAAAAGCTCTCTTTAAATCCCTTTGTAGATGGATATAAAAGGAAAGATTTTAACAAAATTAAAATCTTCTTTTTTCTCTTTAGTGGTCAGCCCCTTGCTTGGGCACCAAGCAAGGCTTGGCCAACCATATCTTGGACACCAAGATGGGCTCGGTCGGTCCCCTTGCTTGGGCACCAAGCAAGGATGTGGTCAGCCCCTAAGCTTGGGTAAAAAGCTAGACATAGGTGGATAAAAAGACTGACTTTTAACAAGAGGCCACAAGAGGGACCTAGAGGAGGAATTGGTTTTGGCCTCCTGATGAGCTTGAGCTTCCTGTGTTCACCCCGAACACCCAACTCAAGTTCATCAATAATAACTCATACCACTAAAGAGTTATTATTGAACTATCGCACCAATCTCATATTACATTATGGGCTCCTTCTTATCATGAGTGCATTAATCTCCTTGTGTTAAAGATATCGAATGTCCATTAATTAAATGAGTTACTGACAACTTAATTAATATCTAGCTCCAAGAGTAGTACCACTCAACTCCATTGTCATGTCAGACTAAGTCCACCTGCAGGGTTTACATGACAATCCTTATGAGCTCCTCAAGGGAACATCATCAACCTAGATAACTATGACACAGTTTCCCTCTATAATCAACAACACACTATATAAATAATATTATTTCCCAACTTATCGAGCCTATTGATTTAACGAATAAATCTCACCCATTGATAAATTAAAAAAATAAAAACTAGGTATATGTGCTTGTTATTATATCTGGATTAAGAGTACGCACATCAATAATAAAAGAGGTTCTGTTCTTTTATGCAATCAGTATAAAAAGAACAACCTCAAATGGTCCTGCTCAATACACTCATAGTGTACTAATGTAATTTTATAGTTAAGATAAACTAATATCAAATTACACTATGACCGTTCCAATGGTTTGTCCCTATCCATCTTGGTCGTGAGCTACTATTTATAGTTTACAAGGAACTGATAACATGATCTTCTGTGTGACATCACATACCATGTTATCTACAATATAAATTAAATGGACAACTACATTTAACATAAATATAAACATTTGACCAATGTGATTCTCATTTCTAAATAAATATTTATACAAAAAAAGCTAGACTTTTAATATACATTCTAACATACCACTAGTGGATTCACGCTTGAGTGCGTAAGTCTTGGACGTACTGGTTCTGAGGGATTGGGAACCAAGTAAATCTCGCAAGTATTATTTTTTTCATACTTTATTTTATATTCCGCTGCTACTAACAACTTTGATACAAAGAACGGATGAAATCAAAAAGAAAGCGACAAGTCGATATTCACCCCCCCTCTCTCTTGACTGCACTGATACAGGGAGAGAGGGCACTATAAAAATAAGTGTCCTACTCGTAAGAATCGAACGATACCTCCGATGGAAAAGGAAGAATCGATACCCGAAGTTCATAGGAGCAAAAACCACATCAAATGTTTCAAGTGCCAAAAGTTCGGACATTACAAGAATCGCTACTCGACAAGAAAAATTACAAAAAATGTTAGTAATTTTATATTTCATTCAAATTCAATTTTTTTCAATAGTAGTACATTCGGAAATAGGTCAATAAATTTATATGAAGATATTGTTTTCGAAACTACTTCTATGCATTAATAAAAAATGTTCATGTGAAAAATTTAGAGAATAATTTTTTAATGAATTAGATAATATTGTGAATCATAAATTAGATTGGAATTTTTTTGAATAATTCTAATAATTCAAAATTTAATTTAATTAATAAAAAATGTTCATGTGAAAAATTTAAAAATCGATAATTGTGGTAATTCAAAATTAAATTTAGTTAATAAAAATATTAACTTTAAAAATCCAAATCTAATTAATCAAGATAATTCTAAAAATACTTTGACAGATTCAAATATTAATAATAATCATATAAAATTAATTTAAATAATGATGAAGATAAACTTAATAACTCAAATTCAAATTCAAAACAAATGTAATCTTAAAAATTCAAAAATAAATATTAAAAATTTTGAAATAATTACAATTATTAAAAACTCAACTAAAGAGAATGACCAAGTCAATATGGATGAAATTGATAAAATACTTAATAAAATATTTAATTCAACAAATATAAAGAAACATTCAAAAAAAAGTTAATCTAAAAAATTCAAATCTAAGTAATAAAATTAATTCAAATTTAATTAAAACCTTAAGTAAAATTGATGAAGATAATTCTAATTTGAAAAATTCAAATAACTTAATTAATAAAAAAGATTAATCTAACCTAATAAATATTAATATAATTCAACCAACAAGTTAAAATTTTAATTAATTTAAATTCTGATCTTAAAAATTTTAATAACTTAGAATTAAATAATGAATTAATTAATCAAAATAATCTTAAAAATAATTTCATAACTCTAATCCTAAAAATTTAAAATTAAATATTAAAATTTTAGAAGGTAAAACCTCAAATCTTAACAACATAAATTCTAATTATGATCATAATTTTTTAAATAATAATTCTGAAAATTTAATTAATAATTCTGGTAATTTAAATAATAATTCTAAAAAATCAATTATTAATTCCAGAAATTTAATTAATAATTCTAGAAATTTAACAAATAATTCTAAAATAATAATTCTAAAAATTTAATTATTAACTCTGAGAATTTAATTAGTTAATTTAAAATTCAGATGAATTAAATAACAAAAATATTAAAAATTCAAAAGTAAATAACAAGATAAATTCAAACTTTAAACTTAAAAAATTAAAAATATTTAGTCAAGAAAATGACCAAATTAATCTAGAACTAGATAAGATTATACGAAACCTTAATAAAATTTTTAATCTATTTGATCAAAATAATTTAAATTCCAACTTAATTAACATTTCAACTAAACAAGATAAACTTAATTTGAATAAATCAAAGTTAGTTAATAATTCAGAATTAAATGTTAAGTTAATTAATGATCAAGATATTCTTAAAGATACAAATTCAAAAGATAAGATAAATTCTAATCTTGCATATTTAAATCTTAAAACTTCAACATTAAAACTCAAAAATCTAGAAATCAAATCTTCAAATTTAAAAAAATACTAATTCAAATGTTAATGTTAAAAATTCAAATATAATTAATTATAATAAAGTGCCCTTTAATTACGAAATAATAAATAATTCAAGTCTTAAAAATTCAAAATTAAATCTTAAAAATTTAGGAAATAAAAATTTAAATATTAATAATTATAATTTAATTACAAAAATTTCAAACCTAATCAATTATAATAATGTACCATTTAATTATGAAACGATGAATAATAAATTCAAATATAAATATAAAAATTCTAGAAATAGAATCCACTAATTTTTACAAAGCAAACAAAAATTAATAATAATAATAATAAATAAAAGTTTGTTAAATTCAAATCAAATGATAAACTTTAACTTAACTACAATAAATTTGAAATTAAATCTTAAAAATTTAGATATAATTATTAAAAAAATATTCAACAATCAAGATAAAATTACAATTAATAATTAAAATAAATCTAAATATAATTTGATTAATTCTGATCTTAAGAATACAATAATTCAAAATTAAAACCAAAAAATAAAAAATTTAGAAGACAAAACTTCAAATTTTAATTATAATTTAAATACATTAACTCTTTATAATAATGCTATAAATTCAAGATTAAAATTTGAAATTAATAAACCAACAAATTTTAAGAAGTATAAATTCAAAAATTACATCAAAATTAATTATGGAACTAATTAATAAATCTTGCTCAATGAAAAAATTAAAATAATTAAAATGTGTCAAAATAGGTTGACACATTCATGGGTTCATACGAAATGTATCAAATCGAGAATTTGATGCATCCTTAAAAATCAACTATAGATTACTTGCCTTGTTTGACACATGCATACTTGTCATGTACATGTATTATTAAATGTTAATTTATCGATAAATGTCATGTCATTCTTACTAGTATTTTTGCTTAATCTAGAATGATTAAGGACTTAGGCTTGATCTATACTTGATTAGTTAGATCAAGGGTTCTCGGAAAGAAAGTTAATATCCAATTTCTTTAAAGACTTTGTCTAGAAGTGGTTATTGTTTTAATACCCAAAAAGGCCTCGTGCCTCGCCACAGCTTGGAAGTCGATTATTAAAATAAATATTTAACCAACTAACTATCAAACCTTAGTCTAACTCATGTGTAAATCAATCCTTAGATTCTAACTTAAATTTTAAATCAGATAAAACTAATAAAACATCTCACAAAACTTATAAGGATACCCTAATTGATTGTCCTGAAATACTTAGAATGGGTGAGATGATAAGGACTATTAAATTGAAAATATTTTGAAAAAGTTTTCAAAATTCCTAGATACTTTTCTAAAAATTATTTTCAAAATAGTGATTTAACATAATAATGTTTTAATGAATTTCATGCTTGATTGAGTGTATTTATATATAAATTTTAAAAAATCTATATA
>JBBMJZ010000137.1:24940943-24950956 GCA_037833815.1 Zingiber zerumbet
TTGATACGTTTGATTTTTCACGAGGAAAAAAAAATCAAATTGAATTAGAAAATTGCTAAAAGGCTTTGGATTTCTTAAATGTCTCATGCTTTCTAATTGTCTAAAATATTTCATTTATGTCTCTCTCTAACCGCTCTCCTATGTCCTTATTATCGTAGTTGAGTTGGTATTCGAATGTTAGAGTTATTTTAGCGCTAGTGATGAGGATGCTTGGAATGAGTGAACTTATCTTTTTATTATAGTAAAAGATGATTATATTCATCTTAATCGTCCTCATAGTTCATCCTAAATTATATAAAAAGAAATAAATAGTAAGGTTAATTTATAGTAGAATGATAAATGACTAGGTCACTAATCGTGGGTTGAGTTTTTTTTTCCAAAAATATACTCTTGAAACCAAATCACCTTTTCATTTTTTAAATCGTTGATATAGTTGACTTCAAAAGTTGATTATCTGGTACATTTTGAAGTTCATTTCAATGGTCAAAGGGTGTCGTCTTTATTGCATGGCCTTTTTTTCAAATTATTAATATCTCCATCTATATTTTTTTTTAAAAAAAAAACATATTTTCCAATAGTTGATCTTAGTTAATTGAAGTTGTTTTTATCTTCCTAAACTTAAAAATCTGATTGAGATAATCAAAAATTTTAAAAAGTTAAATAGAAAATAAAATAAAATAATAAAAAAAAACTGATGTTATGCAGGGTGCAAAGGCGCGCACAGCATTAGCACCTGCATAACAGATTTATTTTATAAAGTAACTCTAAAGTGGTGGTAAAAGATGAATACGTTCGTCCCTAGTATTCCTGTCAATCTGTCCCAAGGTCAACACGAAAAAAGTAAATCACGGACGATTACTAGCCGGGCTACTAGCTTTTGGAATAGTGACTAGCACATAAGGGAGATATTTTATCTCAGCTTTGCCGAGATTTGAACCCCAGACCTTATGGTGACAACATCTCATGCGCTAGCCACTAGACCGTCCCGAGGGGACTAATAATTTATCTAAATCATGGTGGCAAAAAGGCAAATACGCTCCCCCTAGCGCCCCCGCCAACCCGTCCCAGAGCCAACACGGAAGAGATAAATCACGGACGACTACTAACCGGGCTACTAGCCTTTAGAATAGTGACTAGCACATAAGAAAATAATTTATCTAAATCATGAATTTGGAGCGTGTTGTCACAATTACACCATATTATTTTTACAATATGAATGTTTTTGGACAGGTTAATTATATTTTATAAAAGTTACTAAATCGTAGTGAATGAGAACACTATAATATGACAAAGGGGGATAACTTTTTGATAAAAATTCAAAGTGAACCCCTCTTTGAGAAAATAGGACGTTTTTTTTTTTCAAATTTTTTTCCATGTATTTTTAATTTTTTTTAAATCAAAATTTATGTTAAATTTATTAAAACATTGGAAATTTAATTCCGTTCAAATTAATGCATTGATTAAGATGGCAAGGCCTAATAAAGAGAGAGCCAAAGCCAAACTCACAGACGTGTAGAGTTGAATGAAACCAAAAACCACGCGAGACGGAGCCCGAGACGTTTTGGCGCTCTCCGCTCCGCATCCAGTTCGAGCAAAGCAAGCGCAAGTTCTGGCCGCCTCCTCCTCCTCCTCTGTAACTGTTCTCACTCTGCGTCCGCTCTCGTTATCATCCCGGATTTCTCATGTCTTTTGAAAAAGTAGAAGATTTTGGATGCCCTTGTTGAAGATTTCAGGGGAGGCGGTCGGAGATTCTGGCGCAGGCTGACGGAGAGGAGGAGGAAGTATGGATTTAGAGAGACAATCTAGGGTCTCGGAGAGCCGGTCTTCAGTGAGTTAATTGCTGTTTTTTTTTTTTTTGTTTTTGTTTTCTTCCTCATGGCGTTTCCCGTGGCTTTCTTTCCGGCGTTTTTTGGAACACCCAAAGATTTGAACTTTTCGGAGATTCAAGGATTTGTAGGGCCTGGATATATATTCTTTCGATGATTTTTAATGGAAACAGGAACCGAAGTCGTCTTCTTAATGCCTTTTTGGTTAGGGATTTTGATTGCAGATGTTGAGTTTAGAAGTTAGCAAATTCAATTAAGATTTATTTGCTCTATAGGGCAAGTTAGAATTTTGATCCCCTCGCAAGAATATTTTTGTTGTTGTTGGAAAAGTCTATTTTCCATCTGGCTCTATTTTCTTGTATTAATTGTACATTTTACAGTCCTCTATCAGAATAGAACAGAGTTTGCGGACTTTCTGGCCTCTTGTTTTCAACATGAACCTAAATATTTATTAACAATCAAATTTTTGTTCATTTATGTTTGAGAATGTTGAATCACGAGGTTTTGGCAGTATTTCTTTTATTCTCATTCACAATTGCACAATAAATTTTGTCCGACCCACCCCTTCGTGAATAAATCACGTACATTTTTCTGGCCATTACACTGTTGTTTCAATGCATTTACTCTGTTCTGATGATTTTTTGCTTCGATCTTGACGAACAATCTTTGGGTCTCGATTTCTGTCACTAACTCTTACTGCTTGTAGAAATCATACAGAACCACGCTTTTATTGGCCTACCAGAGTTTTGGTGTCGTGTATGGCGATTTAAGCATCTCTCCTATTTATGTCTTCAAGAGCACCTTCTCAGGCAGGCTACGCCTCCATGAAGAGGATGCTGAGATTCTAGGCGCCCTTTCTCTAGTTTTCTGGAGTCTCACTCTCATCGCTCTCTGCAAGTACATCATCTTGGTGCTAGGAGCAGATGATAATGGTGAAGGTAGTTACTATATTTCAAAATCCGGTCCAGTATACTTGGGTCTTCCATCTTCATTTTCTCTCTTGTACACAGGCGGGACCTTTGCTCTGTATTCATTAATGTCGCAGCATTCAAAGATTGGACTGTCGAGTACATCCCATGCTGCACATGAGCACTTGACTACTTACGAACTTGAAACTGACTGTGAGGAAACTCGAACTAGTTTATGGATAAAGAAATTTCTTGAGAAGAATCAGACTTCTCGACTTTTGCTACTACTATTTACGCTATTAGGGACAAGTATGGTCATTGGCGATGGTTGTTTGACCCCGACAATCTCAGGTATAGTCGGATTCCTGTGAAATGCTGCTTGATGGTCTAAACAATTGAGTAAAATTCTGAAGCTGATTAAAGTAGAAATTTCGCAAGATGAGTTAGTCTTCAATTGGTCATTGTCAGCATTAGCAAAACGCCTGAAGTGGTTATATTGGGGGTGAAATGTGCAAAGCTAAAAGATAATACATAAGTAACTAAACATTGTGGTTCTGGAGAAAAAAAATAAAAATCTAAAACATTACACCATGGGTTCCTTCAAAATGCCATCGACAATTGGAGTTGTCAATTCTAGTATTTTCTTCATGAAACTAACTTGAGATCTAATTTGCGTGTCTGATGTTTTCAATAGTAAAAAAGGTAAGATACAGATTAAGAACATACTAGGGACTCAGTTTAGTATTAGAGTATCTGAGGTTTTTTTTTTAGAAAGAAAAATTGCAGATAAGAAATATGTTAGAGGCATTTGCATGAAGGTAAATCCTATAATTTGAACTGACATTTTTTTCCTTTTCATATTTCTCTAGTTGTTTCAGCTGTTTCTGGACTCAGAATTAAGCTTCCTGGTCTTCATGAAGGTAAGAGCATAGTCTTTTTCTCTGCCTCTCCTCTCTGTCTCTCACACACTTGTGCTCATGTGCAACACACAAGACCAGTACAGTGCAGCACTAACACTGCCACCAATAACGATCGCAACAATTCATCAAAGCATGGTTCATCACAGTATTGAATCCATTTTGAAATAATAATGTTTTGGCTTTAGGTGTTTTGCGTTGACTAAGGTAGGGTACATATAGCATTTTTTCTTAAAAATGACAAGCTACTCTCTGTTTAAGTAAATTTTATCTTTTGCTATTGCATGGGCACCAGCCAAGAGTTGTGTCGTCGACTCAACAGCTGATATAACAGGCTTATTCTTATTCATGCAGGTTACACTGTTGTTATTTCATGCGTCATCTTAATTGGGCTGTTTGCTCTACAACATTATGGAACTCATCGAATTGGTTTTTTGTTTTCTCCAATCTTGATCGCTTGGCTTATTTGCATAAGTATTATTGGAATCTACAACACCATTAAGTGGAACCCTGGTGTTATTCGTGCTATCTCACCGCATTATATTTATCTCTTCTTTAAGAAGTCTGGGAAGGATGGATGGAGTTCTCTTGGAGGCCTTGTCCTTTGTGTTACAGGTTTGTCACTTCGATATATAATTTACAAACAGTTGTATTTATTTTTTTTAGCTAATTATAAATACACTTTATTAGGTGCTGAGGCAATGTTTGCTGACCTTGGGCATTTCTCAAAGCTTTCTATTCGGGTAAGATAACACTTGGAATGTTAACTTGTTAAGTCATTAGAACGATTGCTGACTTACAGATATTAGAAGTTTCTCAACTGATATTATAGATGTTGTTCTATTCACTGTTCATGATCTGAAACTTACTATCCTGCAATTATCCTTAATTTTCTTTAATGTTAATTATCCTGATTTTTCACTCAGGAACTCACTTTCTTTTAGTATTTTCATTCATGATGTGCTTAATTCTAGTTGTTCTTTGCATGTGTATCATATTTCAGTTAGAAATAGATTGTAGGTAATTCAACCTTGTGAAAGAAACTTGGGTCATTTTTTTTTTGTAGTCCGTAGTTCACTTTGCTTTAGTTTCAATAATTAGAAATGCTCTTCAAAATTGTTCTTTCATTCAGTTAATTGTTATTTCAAACTAAGACAAACGAAAATAGTTTTATCTAGATTCTCATTTGCTATTTTTTCAGATAGCATTTATGGCAGTAGTATACCCTTGCTTGGTTCTTGCATACATGGGCGAAGCCGCCTACCTGTCCAAGCACAGAGATGATCTCCAACAAAGCTTTTTTAAAGCTCTCCCAGGTGGTTAAACTGACACTCTTTTGCAACATAAAAAAAAGTCTTGATTTCTCAGCATACTAGAGGAAGGTCTGGTAATGATCACACTTGTTTTCCTGTCTCCAAAATCTATTCCATTAAAGAGGAGAAATGACCTTAAAATAGTCCAGCATAGCCCCTTTAAAAATCTTTGGTCTGGAAGTTGCTAAAATCAAACTGTTCTGATGAATATTTAGTTGTCACTTCAGATTCTTTGTTTCTTTAGTTTCTAGCATCATCAATAATTTCACATTGTTTTTTTGAATTCTTAATTCAGATAGAGTGTTCTGGCCAGTGTTCGTCATTGCTACATTGGCCACAGTTGTTGGAAGTCAGGCAATTATTTCAGCAACCTTTTCCATTATCAGTCAATGTAGAGCTTTGGGATGTTTCCCTCGTGTCAAAATTATACACACCTCGAACCATATCAATGGGCAAATATACATACCAGAGGTTAACTGGCTTCTTATGCTCTTGTGTCTCATTGTAGCCATCGGTTTCAGAGATACTACAATGATTGGAAATGCTTATGGTATCTTCTTTATTCTTCATTCTGATTCTCCGACAACTGAAAACAACAAACCTTATTGGTTTGAGCTTTGATAAATGATCCATAATTTCTTCTTTCTTCCATCTTCTAGGATTGGCTGTAATTACAGTAATGCTGGTGACAACATGCTTGATGTTTCTTATCATCACTGTCGTCTGGAAGCGATCAATATTCCTAGCACTCCTCTTCACCTTGACCTTTGGTTCTGTGGAACTCCTCTATTTATCTGCATGTGCTGCCAAAGTTGGTCATGGTGGTTGGCTTCCCCTTGTTATATCGCTGACAATCTTGACGGCAATGTTTACATGGCACTATGGCACTGTTAAGAAAAGGGAGTTCGAGCTTCAAAACAAGGTCAGCTTCGACAGGATACTCAGCAGCAGCCCCAGCCTTGGCCTTGTCCGAATCCCAGGAGTTGGCCTCGTCTACTCTAACATCATAAATGGAGTCCCACCCCTGTTTGCCCACTTCGTCACGAATTTTCCAGCTTTTCATCGAGTTCTCGTATTCGTGTGCTTGCAGACGCTAACAGTGCCAAAAGTTCCTCTTCACGAACGATTCTTAATCACAAGAATTGGACAACCTGATCATGGGATCTTTAGATGCCTAGTAAGGTATGGCTATAAGGATGGAGGTTCAGACAATTTCGAATTCGAGAACCAGCTGCTGCTTAAGCTTGCAGAGTTCCTTGACCAGGAAGGTCGAAATTCTTCAGTCAACGGTGACAAGCCATCGATTGCTAAACACTCAGAGTCAGTCTCGGATGCTCTTGCTGGGCTTGCAATTGTTGCAGATGGTGGAAAGAAGGTGCGGTTTAAATTGGTTGAAGAAACAGAAAAACTGAGGCAAGAGGTGTGGGAATTGCTGGAAGAGAGGGAAGCTGGCGTTTCATACATGATGGGCCACACCTGTGTTGTAGCTCATGAATCCTCGTCATGGATCAAAAAGTTGACAATAGATGTAATATATGGGTTTCTTCGACGAAATTCCCGCAGTCCTGCAGTTTCTCTTGGGATCCCACACTCTTCCCTTATTCAGGTTGGCATGATTTATCATGTATGAAGCCAAGGAAATAAGAACTAGACATCGATCAAAATTTTAGTTCAAAGTTCAGAATGCGACATCAGTTGACAATTTAGAGCAAATGAAACATTCCGTGCATGAAGATTGGTAAATATTTACTCTTCAGAAGAATAGAGATTAGATCATTAGTCAGGAGATAAAGAGTAATAAAGGTATACAAACTTAAATCGTAAAGTCTGTAAATTTTTGAGTTTATCTAATATTTGATCTAACATCATTTTACACAAAGAATGAAGATTTGACTTTACAGTGTATTTCTGTATTCACTTGTTTTTGCAACAGCGTTCATCTTCTCTCTTTCTCTCTTAGAAAGAGTGTTTCCAAATTTTTTATGCACACTTGAGTTCAAATCATTCCATAGCGACGGCGAGAAAACAGTTTGGCTGCAGATTTTGATGTGCCATGGTGTTAAGAGAAGTTTCTTCTGATCTGCACCGGTTTCTTTGTCGACTGGTGTTACTAGGTTGTCCAGAGAGGAAAGCTTTTTGGCAGCTAATGAAGAGCCAAGTAAACTACAATGGTCTAGTATTAAGCATAGTTAGATAATAAACCAATGTGTGGAACCTGACACTAAAAACATCTATTTAGCAAGCACGATATCACAAACTATCTTTACAGATTTCAGATGTTCCTTAGCAAATATAAAGACAAACTAACTAGTGATGGCAATGGCTCAAGTCTCGTGGCACTCACATTACAAAACACTTGCACAAACATATACTTCATAATGACATGATATTATCTACTTTGGGCCTAAGCCCTCATGGTTTTACTCTTAGGCTCTACCCAAAAGGCCTCATTCCAATGGAGATATCTTTCTCTTATAAACCCATGATCTTTCCCATATGTTTTCAATGTGGGACTATATTTGTAACCTTACAACCCCAACAAAAAGCTGGCCAAACCAAAGTGGTAATTCTTACATTGTACCAACAACCCTTGTGTTAATGTGAGTCATCTTGTCATCGTAAAGCTTGGCCAAATGAAAGTCTGAGATTTTCGGGTGGAGATGAGCATCAAGTAGGATATTACTACGCACTCTTGACTCCTGGTGAAGGTAGGCTAGACCTCTTGCTATACCAAGCAATATATCAAAGATTTTGGCCAATCAAGATGCAAACCGCTTTTCCCTGCAATCCATGAATGGTTAAAGAGATTAAAAACTATTCCATGAGAGAGTTGTGGGTTGTATTAAAATCTTATGCTTTATCATTGAGCTGCAAATTCCATGAGCATTTTCTAATCTTGATTCCCAGAAGTTTAAGAATTGTAAGATTTGTTAATGTTCAATAGCGTTTTAATTCTTAACTAGTTGCTTCATGTAAATTTTGTTAACCGGAGCAATGCACAGTATATTATATGAATGCCTTTTGCTTAATAAACCGAAAATTGCTTGGTCTAGATGTTAGTATTAACGCTCGTACAAATTATGAAATGATTGACAAGGCCACTTTTTTTTTATATCATATTTCATTTATTAATAAAAGGCAAAGTTGGTTATTATATTTACTTTAGTTCAGTGTCGAATGAATAAGTATAATAATGTCTTAGGGTAGTAGATTCTAGTCTACAACATATCAATTGGTTGAATTGATAGTGGGATGTTATAGATATATATAACACTACTCTCAATTATTTCTAGTCAAACATTAATAAACAAGGACAATATTAATGCGTAGAGACTAGCATGTAGGTCAATGGATAACTTAATCTTAGAAGGCATGAATATGAAATATCAGATAGACACATGAGTATATATTAGAGAATATAGATATGCACTGAATAACCCGTCATGAGAATGTTTCATGGATCGTTATATGAGTGATAAACATTCTCATATACTATTAGTATGAATAGTCCTTAGATCTAAAGTCACTACGGTTCCCGCATAAGGAGTTGTATACTTTGGTATCGACAAACGTCACCTATAATAGGGTGGATCATAAAGTCGATCACTAGGTATGCAATAAGTTATGCGGAGGAATGTGAGTGATGTAGATGAGATCTATCCTTCCATATGACGGAAGTGATATCTATGAGCTCCTTGATTAGTAGGACACAAGAATGCATGACTATGCTTAAATGAGTCAATATGTGATATTAAGCTTATTTGATTGAGTGTATCTACTTAGAGATCAAGAAACACAAAGATTAATAAGAGGATGACACGGTCTATGCCTCATTGATCAATCTAGATATCAAGGATAGAAGGATTGAGTCATACAAGATAATAGCCACGGACAGGTTAGGTCGGATCTCGACTTTCTCGTCACTTGGGTAGCAATGATGCATTGCTAGATGTCACTCATTGTTTATGTATCGCAAATGTTGATTTGGATACATTGCCAACGTTACGAGAGCCTATAGAGTCACACATAAAGAACATATTGGTTTGGAGATGGATATTTTAGTTTAACTAAAATACTACGGATATTAAGAATAATGGGTAAATCTAAAGTGTTGGTGTCATCTTAGTGGTGATTGGCACTAGTGCTTGTTGGTTGCTACTCGGAAAACCTAATAGTTCCCCTGTACAAAAATTTTGTACAAGATCTGAACCTTTCCTAGCTACCATGTGTTCTTTTAAATTAAACTTAAATCGCAAGCGAAGCTTAACAATATTGTTAAGTGATCTTGGCCGGATCTAAAATTCAAGGTGATCTTGGCCGGATTCATGAAGAGTTAAACTTGAAAGTAAACATCTTTTAGCACTGCATTAATAACAATTGAATTCACTTAATTCTTGATTAGAAAATAAGTACCAACTTGAACATCTCCTGTAATTTTTTCTCACTGCTGCAATTTCAGCTTTCTTCATTTCTACATATCAAAATTCAATATCTAATTCTTGCAATCTTGAATGGCTTCATGGACTAGATAGATATCAATATGACATTACAAAACTGAGCTTATTTAAACATATTGTTGTCCAGAAAATTTGTAAGAGAAGTTAGCATATATTGGTGCAGCATATACCCTGATGACTAACAACTTAATTCCCTTAGAACCATAAGAACAAATTCCTTGTTTTCATCAACCTTTAAATTCACTAAATACTTTACTCTCTCATAAACTGAAACAATGAAGAATAAGCATTCCTGATTTTTAATTTATGAAAAGATGTATATTAAAAAATTCAGCTTGCTGATTTCTGCACTGCAGTTCCCAATATATTCTTCCTTCAATTCTAGGTTACTTGCAGATTCTTGCTTGATTCATTAAAGAATCAAAAGGATGTCAAAGTATTATATACTTTTGTTCCATTCCCATCTACATCTGCACTTCAGCTCTTCAATGACCAGAGTGTTGGTTGCTACTCGAAAAAACCTAATGGTTCCCCTGTACAAAAATTTTGTACAAGGTCTGAACCTTTCCTAGCTACCATGTGTTCTTTTAAA
>JBBMJZ010000137.1:24963514-24977867 GCA_037833815.1 Zingiber zerumbet
TTTTTTTTTTTTAACATCCTTTATATATATATATATATATATATATAGTAGTCCGAAGGTCAACGGAGATAAGGAGAAAATTTTAGATTTACGGTGAAAAAAATAAGAAAGAGGAAGGTAGTTCTTGGCATCTGCACTTGTTACCCACAACTTGGGATCATCCCGAGTAGATCACCCTGGCCGGCTCCACCATTGAATCTAGTGTTGTTGTAGAAGCTATCAGATAGCTGCTACAACATGTTTAGAAATTAGGATGAGTTTAGGATTTAAAATTTAAGGTTTGCACCGTATAGAAGTCTAAATAGCCGCTATAATTTATAGAAGTTATCCAGTAGTTACTACAATATATTTAAAATTAGAATTTAGGATTTAGCATCTCTGAACAATATTATATCAAAATATTATTTATCAACTTAATTAAAATTATTTAAACTTTATCAAAATCACTTTAAAATAGTTATAGAAACTATTATATAGTTACTACAATCCTAAATCATAAACTCAACCTAAACATGTTATAACAGCTACGTAATATCATTTGCACATTGAAATAGCTACTTGATAACTTCTACACTGTATAAATCCTAAATTTTAAACTAATCTTAAACACATTACAGTAACTACTAATAGCTTTTGCACATAATGAAAACTACTTTAGCTTCTACTGCTCTACACATAACAGCTATACATTAGTTTCTATTAAATTTTTTCACGTTTGTGGCTCACTTAGGTGTATTTGTGCCAGGTAAACACGTACAAAACAAATAACATAGCCATGGCTACCGCACTAACCAACTAAATTTTACCATTAAAATTAAATAAATTAAAACGACACAAATCCTATAAAACTTAAAGAATATTAAAATTTTTAATAAAAATTTAATTAATTTAATAAAAAAATAAAAAAAAATCTTAATATATATATATTTTTAAGATTATGTAATAAAAAAATTAAATTATTCAATTTTTGAAATTTAAAATGAAAAAAACCAATTGCACAAAAATAATTAGTATATATATTTTTTTAAAACAATAAATTTTCAAATTACTTCAATCTGATCAGTTATTTAAATTCACCCCTAGCTAGAGTGCAAAAATTCTACTCGAAAACATTATTACAAAATTGGATTAGATAAACTACATCAAAATTCAATTATTTCTATTACAAGTGAGGTTCCGGAGGTCCCTCAAGACAATCCCAAACACATTGAAATGAACTAAATCATGAGGGCCATTCGGCCAATGTCCTAGGTGAGAGGGCCTAGTACGGGATAAACCGCATCATTCAAACGCAAAACCTATTGTAAAAACTACTCAACGAGTACCAACTGGGCTACGGCCATGGGACATTTCTATTACTATATATGATGCAAGAAAATCTAAATCTCCTAGATGTTTGTAGATGTGATTAACTACTTTTGGAAAATAGCTAATAACAAGAACAGTTGTGGGCATACTTTCTGACGACAAGATGAGGAAGCAAAGCAACAGTCAACCAGAACAAAACACGCTATATTAACTGGAAGGATACCCTTACATCTATCTCGAAAAAGATAAGCCTATTAGTTTACCAGTCGTATATAGTCTATTCGCGGTTGGGCGCAGAGGCTGAAACATCTTCGGTCTTCGTCCTGTTGAACGATCTTTGGGTTTCAAGCACAGGCATGTAAGCGACCGTGGATTTCTGAAGCAGATCAGAGGTTGGCTTCTCGGATTCGCGGGGGCTTACCAGTGACTTCTCAACGGCGTCAAACTTGGCAGTAGCCCAAGGGGCAGTGCCTACATTTCCAGAGACACTAGTGTTGATTGTCAGCGACGAGATGGCATCTCGAGATGCATACCATGTGTTACCGCAGGCAATACACTCAAGCTGAATTTGTTATAAAACAAAGTATTAGAGCGAAGAGATCGAAAACCATTGATTAAGTGATGAAAATCACCAGATATCTGAATCTAAATGAGTAGCATTTGGAAGTATATTCTGCAGTAAAGAAGATCAAAAGGGCATTATATGAAACACAGCACCGAATTCTAGAACTCGAGAATTTCTAATAGCAGAGATTAACCACAAAAAGAACATTTAATATATCAATGCCTAAGATAACTACCATAAAACAACAACTGTTGTGAGGAACCTGGTGAAGTAACCGCCTTCCAGACACTGATTTTCTCTGAAGGTTTCTAAAAATAGATAAATATAACTGTTTTCATAGTTTTGTATGGTGAATTCATGTCAATCCTTTGATTTAGGGTAACACTTGGGGAGTTAGGGAGCAGTTATGTTGTGTTCGTAGTGTGCAGATATCAACAATGATATTCCACAAATTGTCAGCACAAGGCAGCATTACCTTCATGAACAAGAATCTTTGTCCCCGACAGAAGAAAAAAAAAATCAAGCCAAAAGTTCTACCTAGTGTGAAGAATAACTAAATCACTGTAAACTTGTTGGGAAATGGAAACGAGAGTTGATTACTTGGTTTGTTAATGCAACTATTGCCGAAAGCTTAAGACACGAGGAAATTATTCAACTTATGTGACTGTGAGGCAAGATAGTGTGAACCATAATGACTAGTAATAGAGCATAACAGGATCAAGCCACTTAGGACTCATGCAATGATATGCCAAAGGTTTGATAGGATGATCACTTCTCAAAAGCTAATCATTCTAAAATGTTTGTGGTTCTTCACATCAAATTAGCTAATCATTCTAAAATGTTTGTGGTTCTTCACATCAAATTGCAATTGTCGATCGAATGGCAACGGAGGCAAACAACAGGCTTTGGTAAAAATTTGACTAGGTTTTCTCTAGGCAATGGATATCAAAGCAAGCCCCCATCTCAGTGACCCAAGTAAGCTGACACTTTCAAATTAGTTGTAAATATAAAGCAGAAAAAAAAAAAAAAGATAATATAAAGCCTACTCACAGACCTGATAACGGTCCCCATGGCCACCTGCCTGTATAATGTCGGCTACACCTACTTTTTTCTCCGTGCATCTTGAACATCTAGCATCAGTCATCTAAATAGGAAGACAGAAGAAGATTTATCATTGAAATGAAAGGGTAGCTACCCATGGGACCAAGAGAATATTATGTGGAAATTTAAATGTGAAAAACAGCCCAAATTTCAATTCAACTTTATTTGCTGGCACTACCGATTCTAGTAAACATTTTATCGTCTACAATTGCAAATAAAGCCAAAAAAAACAATCTACCTGGATTTGCTTAGACTCTTCAGGTTCTTTTGGTGACTTTTCTTGTGTCGTGTAACCATCCTGAAATGCTCAAGAGCTCAGTTCACATACCAGACAACCAATCAAAAGATCTATGTAATAAATTCATAAAAACACTGTTTAATACATGCCAACATGAATAAATTCATTATTATAAGCTAACATTTGGTTAGCCTGCAATGCATGACAAAGATTGACCAAAGATTCTGTCTATGTAATGAATCAAAAAAGAATTAATTATTTGGAAGGGCGCAAACCTTTAGCTCTATTGGTGACATGGCCACGACTGTCACCGGGTCCAACTCTTTCTTCAGTAACCGTCTCACTAATACTGTAGTATTCTGCACAATTAGATGGTTTATATATAAAACAATTCATCAAGAAAAACCATAAGGGGTTAAGAATTGATGCTATGTAAACAATATGCAAAAAATGAGAACAAAGAATCGAGTGTTTTTAGTGCCAACATTAGATAGTATTAATGCAGTAGTAACAAAGAATATCAAATGAGAGTCCTTGTACTATTTTCTTAGATCAATGGATGAGCACTCTCATATCAGCTAGTCAGGAAGAGACATGAGAAAAGGTAATGAAATCAAACATTTATGGCCGAATCAAACTTGCTAAAACACAAGAACTTCAAGTGCCTTCTTTCTCTCCCAACAAGAAGATGAGAAGGGAAGAGTTTTTTTCTTATTCTCATCGTCCATTTAACTAGTGCATGACTTGGTCATGTCATTTGGATACAAAGTTTGAGTCCAAGTGCCTGAATCAGAAATTCACAACCCAAACTTCTAAATCTTGACAATCCAATTGCTTCCAACCTTGAGCAGCATGGACATTAACTATAAGTCCATAACTGTACACTTAACACACAAATGTAACAGCAAGATTAGCAGCAAGGCAATGAGTAAATTGTACCTTTAGATTAAAATCTAACTGCCGCATTTTCTGATTATACTTTTGAAAGTCAGAACTAAGTGCTTCATGTGCAACTCTCTCAAGAGAAGTTACAACCCAGACAGCTGTATCTGGCCAATAAATATTCTCCCCTGCCTGCAGCATACAGAAAGATAATTTCTATTTCAGAAGGGAAAATGAAAAAAAAAAAAAAATAACACTCAACAATCGAAGAAATTTTATAGTGAGATGGATGATGGATAACAATGTTACTCTGAAGGGAGGATAAAAAGAGAACCAAGGGAAATCTATTAACAACACTAAATGTATTAAAAAGAACACCAACAATATAACATTTAAATTAGAATCGTAGATCCACTGGTCCATCTGAATCTATATTGATTCAACTGTTTCTTACTAACCTGATTGCATGATAGTAAAGAAATATACTTTGCACTTGCCGCTCATAGAACCCTCAACAATAATAACGACACACTGATCAATTCGATCGTACAAATGCAACATTGAAGATTGAGAAAAGGGAAAAAATGCTTACGTCTGTTTTGTTTTCTTTTGTTCCTTCAGAAATTGTTTCACTATTGCCATTCATGTTTTTCTCAGAATTAACAATGCCATTTATTTTCTTATCCACAGTCAGTGCTGCATCTTTTGGAGAACATTGCGATCGAATCCCTTGGAGAAGTTTCTCCAACCACTTGTCTCGATATGAATCACAGGTCAATGCTTTGAATTTTGCTAAAATGGTTTTGCTCTCTGAATCGTCAGCTGTACAGCTCCCTGGTGTCTCTGCTTTCATCTGATGTTCAGCTTTCATTGCATCATCAGATCGAGGAACATCAATGGGATTCATTCCCTTCTTTCTCAGAGTTCTTTTATTTACCAATTCATCAGCATGATCAATAGGAGTTTCTTCAGGGTCAATATCTACAAGCTCCCCTAACCGTTGTCGTGTTTTCTGGACAAGAAGGTCAATCTCATGTTGTTTATTATCTTCATAGTCCTTGTCCGTTAGCTTCCACAGCTTCCTCTCCACAGTGTCATATACATTTTGCACAATAAAACCAGGATGCTGCTGACGAAGTGGCAGCTTCTTGTTCAAAGGAATGAAATGAACAACACATTTGTGCATCACAGATTCAGCTGGCACCACATCAAGATGGAAACTATAAAAGAGTTCTCTTGTGTCTCGTGCTTCCCACTTACCCCCTCCTCTTTTTTCTGCCTCTTCAGGACGGTAAAACCATTGTCCATTAACCCACAAGCTACCATTTGAATCTTGTATCATGTCCTGTGACATAAAACTGTAAGATGAAAAAAAGAAGAGAAGTTGCACAACATGAACTCTGGCAAGAAATACCAAGGTCACTTGAAATATGAAATTCACAGAAAATGATTCCATAAAAAAAATCCAAGTTCAGACAACTAGTTTTACTGGTTCAGCCTAGCAGTTATAATGTAACAGGATAACAACTAGCATCTCATGACAAGCAATAGCAAAGTAGTGAAATAAGGGACAACAGTGAGAATATGAAATTTATGTTATCCACCTAAAAGAAAAAATAGCAGTGTTTATCTTATATAAAGACAATGCAAACCACTGACAAATAAAATGCAAATGTGTTACACTTCCCTAACAACATTCTTCTCATTACCAGATATCCTAATTAAGCAACCATTCTTGCACATAGGGTAAAGATATAACTGGTATACACATGCATGCTTATTAAGGAACAACCGAACGAGACAAGATAAAATATCCAAACAACCAAACTACCCTCTATTTGGTGCATTGTTTTGAAGAGAACCATTTCTTCAAGCAATAGACACAGAGATATAGATTAGATGGTAGTGTGAGAAAACAATGAAAAAACTAGCTGCAAGGATTATCCTTGCATTATAGGTTACAATATTTTTGCGTTCAGTTGTAAACCCTTGCAAATATAGGTAATTCATGATTGAGCCACATCATCAGGTGGAGAATTAAAAAATTAAGACATCTCCATGTCCAAGTCTGAGTTTGTCCTATTGACTAGTCACTTTTTATATCAAATAAATCACACCCAAGCATATTGTCCACAAAAGCATCCAAGCATGATAGATATAACGGCTAAAGGTGATTTGGAGATGATCCCTTCAAAATTTGATGCAGATGGTGGACTAGTACAAACTGTCTTTCTATATAAGAGACACCAAGCTTCATGATCCTGACAACTTGGCCGTTGTAAGCACAAAGGGGGATGACCCATGTTTTTCCTTGGTTTTGAAGTCTCAATAGATTCCATTACAAATGTTTTATTAGTTAGTATTCCACCTACATCTTCGTCTTTCAAATCAAAAACACTTAGGCCCAACCCTAAATCATTCGCCAAGATATGGTGGCTAGGGATGGGTGATGAGTATTAATGCCAAGGCAGCTCATGCAAGTATTATGTTTCAAATACTTAATATAATAAAAAGAAGGGGCATTATTTAATATCTAGTCGGACAAATGCAGCTTCATACTGAGAACAAATGGGGGAGGAAGAAAAATAGATTCTCCATGCTACATAGATCGAGCTAAAAGTTTCCAATGAAGCTAAGGAAAATGCAAAATGCAGCCATTTTAATGCAACATAAGCAACACGAAGACACTAGAAACTCTTAGGAAATAAAGACTGTACATAAACGTTCAGAAATCCCGAACTCTTAGTAAAATGTATTGAATAATTTATATAATCGATTCGACAAAACAACAGAAGCAAGACAGATCACCTTAATGATAGCCACATAAGGCTTCGTGGTGTTATCTTCGGGAGTTAGCAGAACGGGATCCTCCTGGATGAAACCCAAGCGAAAACCCACAAGGTAAAAAAAAAACACAATCAGGAGAAGAAACTAAAACCTAGGCATCGCAAATAGGCAAAATTCGAAAACTTACCAACTCAAAGACGTTTCCATCGTATTCAAATGAGGAGAAGTGCATCTTCTTCTTTTTCCCCTTCCCGGTAACCTTAATGACGTCCCCGATCGGCTTGGCGTCCTCCTGGTACTCCGCCTGCTGCTCCCCCTCCTCTTCCTCCTCCTCCTCCTCGTGCTGCTCTTCGGCTCCGCCTCGGGACTTTCTTCCGCTACCACTCTTCTTCGAATTCCGGCTTCTCCCTCCGTCCTCCTCTTCCTCCTCCTCTTCATCTACCCGAAGCTTCTTCTTGCGCTTGCTCCTGCGGTCGCCTTCAGCATCGGAGTCTTCTAGGCGACGAGGCTCGTCGTCGTCGTCGTCGGAGACGTGGGCTACCCGGCGCTTCCGCATCCGGATGACGGCGAACAGGACGGCGGTGTGCCCTTTGGGCGGCAACAGCGGTTGTATAGAAACAGGGTTCCTTTTAGGTAAGCGTCTCTTTGTATGGCAAGGAACCACGAAAATGCCATGATCGCCTGTACTCGAATTTACATCCACAAAGGCACCCTCCCTGTCTAGCTCACATCATGGTACAAATAATGTTTAATATAATTGGCAGGTAAACAGTGGGTGAGACTGATGGTGTCATGCTGTTTTTCGAGTAAGACGGTGCCGGGGATGATAGAATTTTCTGGTAAGAGGATTTACGGCAATGCCATTAGTAGTAAAAAAATTGGAAAGAAAAATCAAAATGGACAATTGAACATTTATTAATTTTTTAGTAGAAATGTTTTAAAATTTCGTTATTTTTGCTCAAAGGTCTATTTGAATTTCAAATTTTCTCAAAGGCGTATCCACTTTTTGGGGTAAACCTCATGTCGTCAGTTCCTGAAAATCGACCCCTGACTATTACACCCTGTGAGCAAATATCTTTCTTACACGGAGATATGCGTCGAATACTAACTCAGCTGCACTGTAAGAGCCAACTACAAAGCTTAGCTGCTTTTAACGTAGAACTTGGACTTAGTCTCGAAATTGAGAAGTGAAGTGAAAATTTTATAAACTAAGACGGGCAAAATACAATTTCTTTTATTCAAAGCCAACTGCAGAGCCCGAAAGACATCACTAATGTATCATAATCAACAATAACAATGGATTCTAAATTTATTAAGGATAACCGCACTGAAGACTGAGAGATAAATACACAAATCTGGAAGCATATTAACCAGTAAACACCATCCGGACCGAAAGAAAACCAATGTCGAACAAAAAATTGACAATAAAAAGCATCAGCTGTTGGATGCTGATCTGCGAAGCACTCTGTGCCCAGAATCATCCTTGTCTAAAATTCGCTCAACCAGCTCGTGCCAGCTCATTTTCAACCGGCTCTTAGTGGACGAAGAAGTAGAATCATCAGTTGCATCGCTAGCTTTATCATCAAATGTACCGTATGCTGTTGGCGAAAAGGCATCTGGAACAGACAATGTGACGGCCCTTCTCAAGGCTGCTTTGTGCTCCTCGCTGTGATCTTTGGCTAGAGTTTGCTGCCTCTCCATCCTCTGCTTCGGCGGGATCTCCATGATCTTATCCTCCTGCAGCATCAACTGCAATCGAGAAACTTCGGGCTTTAGATCACAATCAATACAGATACATACGATTCATCTTACCGAACAGGAATGAAAGCAGTGTACCTCTAAGGCATTCCGGGCTTCCCTCTCTATCCAGAGTATAGCATGATCAGAAGTAGCATTGCAGGAAAGGATGATGTGTTCGAATCTCCCATCGACGGGCACTGCAGTTCGAACAACCGGTGGATATCTTCCAAACCTTCAGAAAATAGAGAAGAGAGCCAAACTGTATGAGCAGACTATGATTATAACAACAGATTAGTTCTTATATTAACTTTGTTGACGCCAATGGTAGATACCCCTCCAAACCTTTCAGCTAATCAGCAAGGAGTATCAAATTGGGTTAGCAGCATAAGATAAATCTTCTACTAACTTCGTAAATTGAAAAGAAAAGAAATACAAATCACAGATATAGTTGCTGTCGGTGCAAAAATTTGTACTTCCACAACCTTCATATAATTCTAAAATAACTGATGAAGCCCTCCCCACACTTGCCAACTACATCTTTCCGATTTACCTCCTCATAAATGGTTGTGGAGCCGATCGTGTGAGGCCGCTAGGTGGCAGATTCCACCTTTTGCTACCATAAAATAACTGATGAAGATTGTTGCAAACAACACACCAGTCATGGTATTCCTAACTATATGAAATCGACTATATGAGGTTTAAAGAAAAACTATGGAAGCACTAGAAATTATACCATGAGATGGAAAGTATATGTATTTAGTTGACTCTTGCCATCTCAATACAGAGCGTAGGCAACAATTCAGAATGTTAAGCCGCCATAACTAGATTTGTCATACTCATTTAATTAAGAAATGCAAATTACTTTATCAAAAATGCAAGAAAATATGAATTAAGAAGTGAAGATTATGGGTTTCTCTGATGATGGCTTACACTTTGTCATTCTCCTCGAAAAAATTGGAGACATGACTTTGATAACTGATAGGACATCTTAAACATAGTATAGACAGATGATGCATAATTCTTCTGACTTCAAGATTAGATCTCAACGGCTTTCTTAAAAGTTTACTTTGAAAAAAAAAAAAACAAAAAGAGGTGGAGTAACATCTTCTGGAGATCATTGCTAATGAGAGTATAGTATACCGGAATGGTTTTCTCTCAACGATATGATACAGCCGACCAGGTGCATAGAGCCTCCTTGGATCTTTTAGCATCACCTCTTCTGGAATGCATGTGTCCCTCATACACCTTAAACAGAGCAGGCAAGGCAGGCTGAAAAAGATAATTTCCTCTGAGTTTTATATATCCAAATTAATAAAATTTTATGAACATCAAGAAACCAGAACAAACGACATAATTTTGTGACAGTTTGAAGATCTGCACACTCTACAGTAAAGGCTCTAAGCCCTCCCTAAGCTGAAAATTACACAAGGAATCTTTTGCTAGTTGTTGTCGCCATTTGAGAAAAGTCAGTACCTTTAAAAGTTAAGTTATTCATATCCCAAAAAAGGAAGATATTTTCACTGCCTATGATATAAAACATGGTTAGAATAACCAATGGCGATGACTGGCCATGTTTAAGCAAGCCTTCAACTATAGCAGGAACAGTTTGGAGCATAACACAAAGTTGCCTGGTAAGATACTAGGAAAACACTGATATAGATAGTCTTTGGCAAGTCAAATCTGGTTATCCCAGAGATTTTTGGTATGAGATCAAAGTTCTATAAGCGTTTCTGTAGATATTCTTAATAGATAAAATAATACCAAAGATAACCGATAAAAAAAAAATATTGCTTTCATCCTGTTTACCAGAAGAGAGACTTGAAAATGTCTTCCAATGGAGTAGCTGTCCTAGGCAAAAAATCATCCTGGCATCAGAATACTAGCCGTTATTGCATGAACCAACACATCGATTGTGGGAAATTAAGGAAGTAGATAAATAATAAATACAGGAAGAAATGTTAAATGAACAAAAAATGAGGCAATTGGATGATGAATAGAAGAAATTAGTGTCTAAAGCAGATACTTGTTGAATCTAAAGATGTTACTTCTTTCTTTACTCAGATCCATAAGCTTGTCTATTAAACCGGAGAAAATCACAAAACAGAAACGATGTATCTACAATATACTGCTATTATCCATTTGAATTTCAAGAACTGAGTAAAAAATGAAATAGCATTCTTTCTCCATTCGAGGTCTAATGATTATGTATTTCTTTTGCAGAATCAAATTTTATCCCATACATAAAACTAAGAGCATAAAACAATATACAAACAAAATTTCCAATAATCACTGTATGATAAACAGAAGCATCATCAACCCCACAGAAGAAACTAATGACACAAAAAATGGAATAACAATATCACCCATAAGACAACCAATTAGATTTGAAGATGTGAGGAACCAAAGGAAACCAAAAAAAAATCTGAATAAAATAATGTAAAGTGATTTAAAAGATCTTGGTATTATCAATAGAGGATAAGATCCATATAACTAAACCCAGATAGTCATGGAGGTAAAAATCAATGGAGGATCAGATCCATTTAACAACCCCAAATAGTTGTGATCCATAGGATGTGTCGCTAAGAAGACAATTTCATAGACAACCACATAGGAAGAGTTAATATGGGTAGTCATGGTAGTCTAGCGACAATGCTCATTCACCCATGTGCCATTAAGGCATTAACAAGACTCTGAGTTGTTGTCCAATTTATATCTTTAGTCTTAACTTGTTAAATAAGAAGAATCTATCAAAATCGACAAGGCTGTGAGTTGCTAATATGAAAAGCAACGTGCACGACAATGCCAAGTGTAGGCAAAAAAATGTCAATGTATACATCCTTTTCCTTGCATAATAAAACCAATCTTATAACCATAAAACAAGCTTAACCTAATTATTTTTGAGTAAATTAGATTACCATTGTGACTAATTTAACATCACTAATGCCAGTCTCAGTTAGAGACAACAATTAGACCCATTATGATGCCTATGTAAGCTTCAATTCATCTCAGCACAAGACCAAAAATTTGGTCTGGAAATTTTCACAAATGTAGGCCTACAATAGTCGTCAATTTGCAACCTTGTCTACTAAGTGAAACTCTCTTATAAATATATCAGAAATATTTTTACATAATTCAATAAACATGAATGCAAATTAAAAGTGGCATTTAGAATAAAGTAAAAAACTAGCATCTCACATATCAAAATTCATGCAAAGACGGTAAGTCACAAGGACAGAAACTTCAATTTGATTTAGTTAGTCTTCAAGCTCAATCTGTGTCCAAACATGGCAAAAACTAAATTTGAGCCTTACATTTTGGTTGTGCTCTATCATTCAGGTAAAGCATTATTCGAGATCTTTGAAATTGACAACAGATACTTGGGAGCCAGTACAGAATATAATGTGTCCATAAGAACCATAACTAGCCTAGGAAGCAAGTTTCTAGCATAAGTGTACAAATGATGTAAGTGCTATAGAACACTAATGGTCCATATCCATAGTAGTCCCCGTGATGCTGGAGTGCTATGAAATTGAATCTTGGACTATGATTAAGCACTAAACAAGAAAAGCACTCAAAGGATAAGACTAAAATAAGTTCTCGTATGTAAATATGAATGATCAAGATTGGTATTTGTAAAACCAAAAGTACTTGAAATCTGGCTTGTAGCAAGGTACTGAAAGAAGAAACAACTGAAATGTATGAGAGTCTATAAAGTTTGGAAGTTTGGTCTTGCCTTTCCAGATCCACCATAATCCTATGTATTTGACAAGTAGGCAATAATTCACCAATTAATATTAATAAACAAATAAATTGGATTACCAATAAATGACAGTCTTGTACTTGATGAATTGTCTTAATGCATAGAATTAGAATAGCTAGATATAGTATTAATGTGTTCAAAGACGACCAGTAGATTCTTTCCAATATAAATCAATTACACTATACCATATGCAACTAATATCCCACACGAGATTGTCATGCCAATTACAAAATAATGGGGATGCAAACTCTCTCAAAAGTACATTTTTAATTGAACAAATCAACTCATTGTGCAAAAAAGTAAGATTATGAGGGAAAGTAGCCTAATTTCTACAAGAAAATCATGAACAAGTCCCCCACACATTGCTATCGGCCATTTTTGATCTCCTAAAATTCCAAAATTTGTATTTGGATAATCATAACCAAAGATAAGCTAAGAAATGAGGTACTTTCTAGAAAATATTAAGCAAAGGTGATCTTGCCTGGAGCACAACTGAGTTGATAATGTCGGCATATCGAACAGCCAAATTAAGTGACATACACCTTGCAGGAGCAATAGCATAGCATCTGATCCTCTTCCTATCGACATTCCCCAACTTGTCCCTGTTCAGAACAACCACCAAAGCGAGCATTGCAGCAACACCAGACCCCAGAGAATGGCCTGCAAAAGTAAGGGTATAGTTTGGATACTTCTCCATCAACTCTCTCAGGACATCACATTCAGCATCCAAAACCCACGCCGCCGCTTTCAGCAGCCCATTGTGAACATAACCCCCATCAAATTTCCTCTTCCCCAAACTGTTGTCCAACAAGACGGCGTAATCACTTTCCTTGGCCATGTTCAGGCCCCTGACCGCGAGCACCACGTCGGAGTGATCGTGATCTAGGTAGATCAGGTAAGGCGGCGCGCGGCCGCGGGTGTCCCGGTACTTTTTTCTGCGCACCACCAAGGCCGGGTCAACGGGGCAGCCGCCGGGCAGCCCCAGGGAGGGGGTCTCGAGATCGTCCTCGTAGTTGGCGAGGATGTAGCGGCAGAGTCGCGGCACGGGCTCGAACTCCTCGACGGAGGCGAGACCCCAGGTATCGCTGTCGTGGCCGGCGTTGTGGAGGCAGCGCTTCCATACCCAGCGCGCGCACGCGAGGCAGTAGACGCACTCGAGGATGGGGATGCCGCACGCGAGCGACATCGTCGGATCCCTCGGCTACTGCAAGGGCATCGCCGCCGGAGCAGCAGACGGCGACAAAGATTTGGCAGCTTTGGACCCCAAAATTAGCGCCGGGAATGAGGTCTTCGCGAGGTGCGATTGGCTTCGGATTCGATCGGAGTGCATAGAAGATGGAAATCTGAATTTCCTTCGATATTCAAAGTGAAGTGAAAGATTGGATCTTGGGACTGGAGACGAGACGGAACGGAACGGTCTCGAGTTGTGGGAACAGTCGATCGCCGGAGGCGTCAAGGGAGATTCCTTGTATATTTTGTCATATTTTCGATTAAGTCCTCTGTTGCTTTATTTTTGCAAATGAAGCCTCCGTCAATACTTAGCTATAAGATAATAAACGGAATCAAACTTTGTGTTATTTAAGAACAGTAGTTGGGACAAAAATTAAAGGAAAATTTGTCGCAAAAAATTTCTGTGATGAATTTTGCAACAATTTTTTTTTATCTCTAAATAGTGTTTCTATAATTTATGCACTGACATGTAGAACGGAGAAATTGACTAGACAAACTCAAAATAAAAGGGAGAAGTATTCATATTATTATAAGAAAAAAGATTAATTTAAGGGTATATGATAAACATTAATCTTCTACATATTTGAGAAATAGAGGTTTATAAAATAAGATGAGATCCTCTGTCCTGAAAATGATGTGTCTTTATGTCTCCTCACCGATCGGACAGATTAAATCACATCTTAAGAATGTAGTGCATATCACGAGGATATTTAGTCCGTCCGATCGACAAAGGGATATGAGG
>JBBMJZ010000137.1:24993067-25025446 GCA_037833815.1 Zingiber zerumbet
TTTACGGAGATAGTGTTGAACACTAGCCTCGACGATCAATATCAGTTTGCGTACTCCGGAGATTACCGGAGACAACAGATTCATCAAATAAAAACTAGAGCGAACAAACAGATTTTGCATGTTGAGTGGATGTTCAACCTTACAAAAGAGAGCGATGAAATAAGTATTAGTGAACTTCGAATGTATAGGAGAACATTTAGGATATTGTGTTATATAAGTATTAGCCAAAAAATGCCACCATTGATGAAATTGTGACCTTATTTAACTACATGTTGGTACATCATAACAAAAAATTAAACGATAAGTCTCCTTTTTAAACGAAGCCATGAGACAGTGAGTTATCATTTCAATCTATGTCTGCAAACAATTTTACAACTACACAACATAAGTATTTGATATGGAATGACTTTCGTTGTTTTGATTATCTTGGTAGATGTTTTGATTATGCAAAACTATTGACAGAATTGTTTAATATGTGACCATAGTTTATTTTGAAGATAATTATTGTGTTTTATTATGTCTTTTGTAAGTTGAAAAAATACTCACCATATTATATTATTTTATAAAAAGGTTCTGTCAATGAATTTGTGTGATTATTTTTTATTTTACATATAAGGGTAAAATTAAAATTATGGTCGATTCCTATTCCATAATTTAAGGTTGTTGGTGCAATATCCCCTAGGTCAGATTAGTTAGGTTGACTAAGTTTGAGAATTTACCATTACATTGCACTTAACTATAAATGAGCTAAACATTTTGAGAATTTATTTATATTCATTCAAGCTACAGACCAAACATTTTAAGAATCTATTTATATTCATTTAATCTACCAGATCAATTAAATAGATAAATTTGAATAATTAGTTAAACTAAATGAATATAAATAGATTGTGAACTATTCTGAATAATATTCTAGAATAAAATTTATGAATCTTGTTCATGAATAAACTTAATTTGCACCAGATATTTAGCTTGTACCAACTAATCCTAGAGGTGATCGGTCGTATCCCACGAAAGTTTTCAATTGACCACTAGGTAAATCAAAAAGCATTTGTAACGGACAACTCATCAACCTAGTGTTCTTACATCAATCATCCATTAAGAGAAATTTCTCCATTAATTTAGCAAATGTAAGACTTAATCCTTAAATGTTTGAGAAACTAAGAAGACACCCTATCATTGCACAATTGCCTTGAAGGCAAACTCTTATCAACATTGATAAATAAGATTGTATTATTAAGCTCAATAGTTAATTAAATAAAATTTAAAATGTAAAAGTTTTAAACCATTAATTATCTTAAATTGAGAGTTCGATAACAACTAAATAAATCAAACTCAAATCAAGTTAAAACAACCATTACATTATGCATAGCTATAAATAAACCACACATTTTGAGAAGTTTGATTTAGTAAGAGTTTAAATCGGGAAGTATTTGTAACGGATGATCCATCAACCCAGTGTTGTGAAGTCAACCACCAATTAAGGAAATTTTTTCATTAATCGTCGAAGGTGAGACTTGATTCTTAGAAGTCTAAGAAACTGAGAAGACACCTTGTCACTGCACCATTGCCTCAACAGTAAAACTCTTAGCAACATTGATAAATAAGCTTGTATTATTAAGCTCAATAGTTAATTAAATTAATTTTAAAATGTAAAAGTTTCAAATAATCATATAATTTTAAATTAAGAATTTGAAAACATCTAAATAAATCAAACTCAAATAAGTTTAAATTAATCTCAAACATAAAAAAAAAAAATCAAAAACAACCATTTTAATAATTTAATTTATTTTAAGCTCGACTTAACTTAGATCAATTACCATATAAAAAAAATAAATACTACCAAATTTAGCTCATTTACTACCTTAATTAGACTTATGGGACACTCGAAATATCTTTTTAACTCCACCTTTAAATAGTTTTCGTTAAAGTTACACCACCACAGAGAATTTTTGATGAATTGTACAACCTTAAAGCATCTTTCATTTAAAAAAATAATTGATACTAGTATCCAAATTATGCAGACTAATCTTAGGGAGAATCGATCCGACAGTATAAAAATTTTTCACCGACCACAGGATAATTCAGAAAGCTTTTACGGTGGATAGATGATCCATTATTTCATTATTCTTAGATTAACCACACGTTAAGAAAAAAAATATTCGTTAATTCATCAAAACTTGACCCAATTCTTAAATATCTAAAAAAAACTAAAAAGATGGTAAGTCTTATCACTATATCATTACCCTAATCCTGGGCCATCTTTCATTAAAATTGTACCACTCCATAGTAACAGTTGGATCAAAGTTACACCACCTTAATGTAGCAATTTTAACTAAAGTTATTTCAAAGTGAAGTATAAAGGAGTATTTTAAGTAGCAAATTATAAATAAATTATCATTTTAATAATTTTTAAAAAGAGTGGTGTCAAAGAGCACTCTTTTTGATTTTTGATTATATATATATATATTAAGTTGTTTCTTAAAATTAAATGAAAAAAATACTGTCTCATATTTGTAAACCGAAATAAATATTTTAAATTTTTTTATACATTTGAATAATCAATTCATTGAAAAATATTTAATAATTCATAAAAGTAGGGGGGAAATTTTGCAGAAATTTAAAAAAAATATATAATAACCATGGAAAATAGTAGACTATAACTAGACATAGTGGGTCTTAATTGGGCCACGATGTGTTCCGACCCGATTAGTGCGGTAATTAACGAGGGCTTTCGTCAGTGAATCCCCATTGGCCAATTCTGCCGTAGCGGCGAAGATGAAGGCGACGAGGAAGATCACGGCGGCGGCGATCGCCGGATCCGCATTGCAGCTCGTTGCGTTTCTAGCGATTTTTGTTTCCGTCGCTTCAATAGATGACAGATGCGCCGCTTGCAACGTTGTCGCGGTACCTTTCGCCCCCCTTTCGTGTTGCTAGATTTGTAGTTTTTATCGTGGATTCAGTGGATCCCGAAGTTATCTACGAGTATTTGTAGCTGGGCGATGATGTCGTTGTCTATTTCTCGTATCTACTTCTAATTTTAGTCTTGAAAACATTTGCCATGAGTTTACCAAGATGCTGTGGTTTCGAAATTTATATTGAAGTGCAAGAATGAAGTAGCTGCTAATAATTCTGAGGATCGAGCGTCAAGCACTCGTTTCTGTTGAGAAGGATAGATATTGCTTCTGGCTACTCCAATTTGGATATTATTGGTAATATGGTCCTCATAGAGCTCAGTCATGTCATAGTTATTGCTAGTAATATGATCTTGCATAGAATTTTTAAGATTCATGTAGCCAACCCTAGATAGTTGGGGCACATGGCTCAATGATGATGATGATTGATTACAACAATATGGGAAGAAAGATACTATCTTCTCAAATACGACCATTATGCCTTTACCCATGCCCAACACCTGGTTGCAAAACAAGACTGAGCTTGTGGGTGATGATGCTCGTGAACGTGTGATGTTGCAATTTGATGTTGGAGGTGGAGGTTGTAGAAGAGGGCATTTTAGTTTTTTTTCCCCATTTTGGAAGAGGGCTGACCATAATAAATAGACACTTTCTTCATTCCCACTCTTGATTGTGAGGTGATGGACTAACCTTACTATTGATGACAAGGTTATTCTTTGTGATTCCTTTTGAAGATTTGAAATTTGTAATTAGTCATGTTTATATTATAATTGCCATACCTGTCACTGATTATCACCTAGTGAACAGAATTATCAAATTACTTGCTAAGTTGTGCAAAAAATCAATAGCCAGTATCTTATCCTTGATTTCTTCCTTTCTTTTGCAGGCTGAAATAGAGGTTGTACTTTCTAATGTAAGTATCACACTATCTACTTACTAGTTAATTGTTGCTCCATTCACTGTTAACATACTGGTTTGGACTCTCACATCATGTATTATTTTCTATTTTTCATCTTCCACAAACTGTGTGTCCATCTTTTTTTTAGAACGATCTCAATTTTGTCTTTTGTGATTCAAATTGAAGACACCTCTGCCCAAAGCTCATTTCTAACTCATATAGTTTCATCAGATGTTAATAAAGATGCAAGCAAATGTAGTGATTGATGGATGTTTCTATAGTTATTTCACATTGCTTAATTTATTGGTATTGTGAACAAATATATGCATTCTTGCTTGTGGCAAAGATCGCATGAGACAGGTATTTATATAAGGAAGTTCGTTATCATGTCTATCAACATCGAGTATCAATAGGCATTTACATGTGTGTCTCCACTAGTCACAGTTATCATGACTTGAATTCAATTGCTGTAATTTTCATTACCTAAAAGCACTATGGGGAATTTTAGCTGAGTTTGGCAACCATAAAACAACATAATACTTTAGGTTCTGGTGTCAAATAGTTTATTTAACGAATCCTACAATACAATTGTAGATTTTTGAGTGCTTGAAGGAAGGTTTCCTAGTAATAGGATCCATAAACAGTCACTTCAATTTCAAACGCTACCGTTGAATACCTTATACAATGTAAATTAGGAGAATATTTCAAGATCAAATGAGGCCATCTGTCAGTTGAAAATTCCATCTTATTTCCCTACCCTCCCCACGATTCTTATTTTTAAGGCTGCACAGAGCCACAGATAAAAGCATGTTCAAAATAAACCTAATTTGGATTATGTTAGTTGATTCAATTTTTGCTATCTTGTTCATGGCCTTGTGTGAACTTAACTGTTGACACACATGCAGAATGCTGATGATTTTGTAATTGATTTTTGCTGCAGGAGAAACCAAGAAATCATCTAGATATGCGCCATCGCTTGGACTCAAGAGGACAACGTGAAGGAAAAGTAATTGATTACAGGTATCAATGTACTGCATACATTATATTATTCATTTTCAGTCTGCAGCAGATGTGTATTCATATATTGACAACTCAATTCTTAAGCTTAATTTTTCCTGATAAGGACCAAAAATCAACTTGCTTTTTTTATAAATGCTATTATAATTACCTTACAATGGAAGGATTTCTATATGGAGCCAATGGATCACACATTATAAACTATTGGGTTCTTTGTGATGATTTTTATCTGATAAACGTATTTGATATTCACTTCAAACAGGGTTAGTGAGTTAAGAGTGGTTGAACTCCTTGACGGTCTCTGTGAAAAAATGCAGGATTTTACTCTTGAGGAGGTAGGTTTTCTCTTTGAGAGAATTGAGTTCCATTAGTCAGTCTGCACAATTTTCACTTCTACCTTAGAAACAGAGAAATGGAAAATGTGTAACTATGTTTCCTGCTAATGACTTCCATTTAATGTTTGCAGTTAGATTCAGGCAAACAAATGTGGGTAAAAGTAGGAAGTTGGGACAACATTGAAGGTGGTGAGTAGCTAAACTATTCGTCTTTTGTGTTTCACAAAGTTGTAAATCACTTATTCAACCAATTTTAAAATTTAATTCTTATGTGCAATTGAAAGAACAGAGCAATAGAAAAAGGCTTATTTTATTTTTTTCATTATTTGGTAAAGGAAGTATGCTGTGTTTTATCACACGTAATTTGTGAATAATACTATTGCAATAATCTTTTCTTTCACTCCTATAAGATGAATTATATTTCCATTTCCTTATTTCTAAATTCTCGGTAATATAGCTCCTACTTTCTGGCCACTAAAAGAAAAAAAGAATCCTCATGATATTATATTTCTGCTATTCCAGACAGTTTCTTGTTCTTGTAATCTATCTATCCTCCTAAAGAGACTGAGATGGATGATTGCTTTTGTTCTGGTCTTGGGCATTTGTTTTTGTCAGTTATGATACATCAGTTAATGGCCGGTTAAGACTGTGGCTCTAAAATGTAGACCAAGTTTAGAGGACTTGCCCCCTCATGCTAATCACTATGATTCTTTATTTATGTAGGGGGAAAATTAACTGTTATCTATCAAAGTATTCTGATTCTGTTTTATTCTTCTCTTTTTGTTTACTGGAGGCAGATAAGCAAGCAGCACTAGCATACTCGAAACAGTTATCCTCGTTTTGTGGAAGGTAGATTATGTACTATCGTCCCGCCTATTGTCGTTTATCTTCCATGCTTTTTGCTTGAGGGTATTCAATCTTGTTTTGTTTGTTTATCTTGTCAAGCTTGTCCGAATTTGTTTATTAAAAATCAGCTTTTACTTATACGAGCTTGCTAATGACGTGTCGGTCCTAACCATTTAGTTAAATTATTGATCCAATAAATAAATCATATATTATTACTCATTTTAAACCTACTACAGATCATTTGAAACTTGGAATTTATAAGGTTGCAAAATATACACATGTTTTATGTTCTTTTGTATCAAGATCACAATGAGCTTTGTTTATAAATATCAATGAGTTGAGCATTCTAGTCTTTGAGCGTTCATTTATATATTTTTTTTATATGAAACGAACATATATGAACTCTTATTTAGGTAAGTATTGAATTTGTTCCCTAGTATTAGTTCACTTTCAACCCTATTTATGAGAATCTCAATTTCTTAACATTGTTTTCGGTAACGTGGACCTTATACTCCCCTTTTTAGTACCTCATCATGGTGTTGATAATGTTAAGCTTTCTATATCTTAGATGATGCATTAGCTAATCTACAAAATTTAACTCGTCAGAACTGTCAGTTCCTATCAACATCATGCCATAGGGAGACCCTGTGTGATTGAGTGATCTGATGTTTTTTTGCATTTCAGGTTGCTGGAGGAGACTGAGGATGAGGTGAGCTGAGGTTTCATTTTGCATCTTTGATAAGTTTGTTTTTCCAATGTTTATTTGTTGATCTGTTTCCAACACAAAGTTAACCCAACCAAAAGTACAGCCAATACAAGACATCGATTATTTTGCTCTTGGTAGTGCTGCATTAACACTGACTCAAGAACATCTTTTTGCAGCTTGCGGAGTGGATAAAGAAAGGATTTGTGCAATCTGGCAGTGTAAGCAAAGCCCTTTGTCAAGATCTCAGCAAGCACTGCAGCCACTCCAGGTAATTAGCATCCCTGTGGTGATCTCCTGTTGGCTATTTCTGCCATTAGAACTCGTAGATCACATTTCAGGTGCATGATCCTACTAATTCAGAACATTCTTTTATCTGTGCCATAGTTTGTGGTCTTTGAGTGCATCTTTAAATAATTTCCAAGGCCTCGGTCTCTTCTGGGTCTAGCCCATGAGACGAGTACGGTTTCTATTGTGGGATTCATTTATGCATTTGATGTGGACTGATCAAACGCGATGCTAATATTTGATTAGCAGTGTGATGCTTTCAATCTAGTAGCATTTTACTGGTCCTAAAACTTTTAGACAGCATTTGAAACCTTGGTCAAGAGAGATACTAATTTGATTAGCAGTGTGATGCTTTCGATCTAGTAGCATTTTACCGGTCCTAAAACTTTTAGATGCGGCATTTGAAACCTTGGTCAAGAGACAAGGTTCTTAAAATAGTGGGTTCATGTATAAGTCAAGTTATCGAAAGTTTTGCTGAAAGAACTTTCAATCTAGTAACATTTTCCCAATCCTCCCGGAACTTTCAATAAATAAGTATGGTGCCCTAAAATGGTGGGTATATGTATACAAACATGGAGTGGTCAAGTTGTTGCTATTTTTTGCTCCAATTTAGTAGCATCTTAGCGGTTGTAAAACTTTGATGATACATTTGAAATTGTTCATGAGATAAATATGGTTCTTTCAACCTAGTCTCATTATACCAATCCTTCTAGAACATTCATCGATAAGAATCTTCACAATTCCCGGTTCACACATAACATATCTGTACGTCCTTGTGCTTCATGAATGATTTTACAGTTATTATACTAAACTGATGTTTTGTTGTGTTGGTTGCAGTGGTTCCTCCGTGATGGATCACGGAGAGCTGTAGCGGAAAATCAAACGATAACCAAAGATTCTTTTTAGGAGATATCACAAACATTTGAATCCAATCGTGAACCTGAAAGTTGATACGAGGACACCATTTTATCATTTTTGTTTGATTTGAAGTTGAGGGATGCATTCAAAGCCAATGCCACTATATCATTAAACTTGATACGATCCTAATTTTATTTTCATCTTATTTTCTAATTTCATCTTGGACATGTTTGGAACCTATTGTCTATTCACTTGTGTTGTTGGTTGAATTTGATAGGGAAGAAAATAATTAATAATTGTTTCCGAGTTGAAATCCTCTTCAGCTTGTTCATAAGATAAATTTGAAATAGAATTTATATATATTCATAAGTCATAGCCAATTTCAAGTTCGGATAAAAGAGAAAAATTGTACTATGTTGCCGATCAGACAAATAAATGGATTCGTTGAATTATTATTATTATATTTCAAAATTAATTTTTATAAGTTAAATATTGACGTACTACATCATCCAGACATAATTTACCTGGTTTATTCATAAAATATAAGTTTTTAAGTTGAAAATACATATTGCTTGGAGAATTAAACAAAATATAGATAGGTGTTTTTTAAAGAATAATAAATAAATAAATATAAATATTCCTTCAAATAAAAAAATATATAATAATAAACAGCAATTCCATGAGAATTAAAATGTTTAATTTATTTTTATCATCAAATAAAAAAAATATTCCAGATAATTTTTATTTACCAAATGTCCCATTAAAGCATACTCTATGCAACAAAGAAACATATTTTCCATGGGAGATTAAAAAAGCAGAAATTCTAATCAACACTTGCAACTAAATTTCACTGTGAAGCAATCATAAAGTCTAACAATCCATGCAACCCAACCAAGCGGCTAGGGTTTACATATTTTAGTGATTCAAGAACCATATTATTCATGACGAGTTCCAACCGATCGACAAGTTGCAACTTGAAAAGAAGCAGAGGGCAAAGGGAGAACTAGCTTAGCCAACACAACTGCTGGACATAGTTGATATTCATATAGCAGCTTCAATCTCATCGGGAGATACAGCCACTCCACTTGGCTTGTCATTTGCATGGATTTGAGAAGAAACCTCATCGATAGCCAGGTTAAGTTCTTCAATCTTTTGTGTCAACACCTTCCTGGTTTTCTGTAATCACCAATTCGCTATCGTAAGCATAAGTGCAGCTCAAATCAGGTACCAAATCTGGGCTAAACATAAAGTGAAGGCACGAAAGTATAGATTCTTTGTCAAGTTAGCAAAACTGTGAGCAATATGAACTTGCTAATTCAGTATAGAACTAGAATTCAATTGTCTGGAGCAACCAAAGAGACTCAAGATTTTTGCTTGGAGATGTCTCTGCCCTTTATTAAGATATAAAAAAGGGCAACTCTACACAAAATTTCTACTAATATATGGTCCCGAGGAAGGGTATATTACACAGCCTTACCCGTGCTATTTTCATAACTCGAATCTGTGACTACTAGATCACAAGACAACAACTTTACCTTTGCACCTAAGCTCCCCTTCATTAAAAGGCATCAAGTTGATAAAACAATAAATAAATAAATAAATAAATAAATAGAGGAACACATTTAACCCTGAGATTGAAGTCCCATCAGCTTTAGAAAACTCCTGATTATGTGTCCAATGACTAGTTAAGCCAATCATTCAATATAGAACAGATGTGATGAATCCATATTCACCCTTTTTACCAAAGTTTAAAATTTCGTTTGAGCCAAAGTAGAGTCTCCAGCAAGGCTAAAATAGTATTGATGTGGTGCTGGTCAACACATGGAATTAGTAGCATCGATGAGGAGTAGGGGAGTGGAGTCAAGGAGCAGCAGATGTCGAAGAGGGAGAAAAAGAGAGGCTCACAATTTACCTCATTGAATCTGCCCTGGCCGACAATCATGGTTTTGGGAAGACCCAACAGCAACTATCCATCCGCCTACCCTTGCAAATCAATTTAGTTGCTCTGCTCATGAATTTACCAACCCACTTCCACTTGCAGCCAAAACTGCAGATGCTCACCACAATTGCAGATGACACTTATGGCTGCGGAAAATGCTAGCCCGGAACTGAATAAGGTGCGCACAACTTGCAGAACTGAGGTCAAAGTTTACCATATTGAAGTCAGGGACGAATGGTAAGTTTGAATTTAAAACCTTGTTTTCAGCCACATCAAGGAATAACACACACCTATTTGAAGTTGGCTATGTGATCAATTCTGCGATTGTGCTCCAAGTAATAGTCACATCTATCATTAGTGGTAATATGTATGACCAAACTATATTAGCTACAAGGATCATATCCTGGCCTTATGTAAGCTCAACAAATAATGGCCAGTGCAAACTCCATTTCGTGTAACTGATGTTGCAAATCTGTAATCTTCTTTACGGACTGGTATTCCTTTATGTTCAGGGACTATGATTGATGAATAATTGTTTAATTGTGTCAAATCCAGAATAACTATCAAGGAAGCTTGTTACAATATTATAATCTATTGGTTGATCTTCCAACATAAGACAAATTGATTTCAAACAATTTTCATTTTCAGTTGTTCTTCAATTTCCCAAAGTTTGTATGATTCATTACTTATTTTTCTACCACTAGAGGAATTATGTCATTCTATTTATTAACAAGAGTTGATCAGTGAGTCAACTAAGAGGAAAGAGATGTGTCCAGAAAACCTAATTGTTAGTTCTGCTACAATAGATGTTTGGTTGTAGCAAGGTCCTTCTACCACAGATGTTAAAAGTATTACAATAACACGTACCTCCAAAGCTTTCTCCTCGTCATAGATGAACTTTGGCAACTTCCTCATAAGTTCTTTTTTGTCTGTGCCAGCCAGTGCTTTGCTGATCTGGAATAATAATCATTTATCAGGAGGAATAGAAAAATGACATGATCACGGCTGAACTTTGTGAATGTCATTTGCATAATCTTGAAATGAAAGTTTACAAATCATTTACTATCATTATAGAACATTTTTAAAAGAACTGATTTAAGATCAAAATGCACATAGAAACGCCACACGCATGCACATGCCCTAACACGACAGATTTCGTGTACTCTTGATGTCAGATAAGAGCAAATGTTATAGTTTCTCCCCTTTACCTCTATAGCTTAATTTATAAAGACTGCGGATCTGGTTCAGTTACAACTGGAAATGATGCAAAAGTTGAAGCTTTACCATTATTAGCGGTATATGATACAGAATTTGCATATTATGCTGAAGTTGAGTCATCCACACATGGAACATATCAAAATGGAGATGATAGCTAACAGAGAAAATATCACTTTGTACCTGAGGTGCATAGACACAAGCAAGTGTCCCAACCATCATTCCTCCCAGCAAAAAGCCACCAATGAATGAGCTCACAGTGCTTGACCTTCCACCCTCTCTATTTTGATTGCACAAAGCACAAAAAATTGCTGCTTATTTAGACAGGAAGAAAGTTGAATCTCTTCACAGTTTATAATTATAAACCTTGGTGCATAAAATTGATAAAGCAGTTCTCCTTTCTGGATTTTGTGACAGGCCTCAAATTTGAATCCAGTTGTACCACTAGTGGGAATCCACTAGACTTAAATAGTGGTGTCAAATTTGGCATCATCTAAAAAGATTAAACAACCAGGCTTCTTAAGTGAATATCCATGCCTAAGAGCCCGTAATGGTTGCCAGTTCATAAATGTCTAATTTACTACAATATTATTGCAAGTCCTTGGAAAGAACTATACAACAATTATGTGAATCATTATTCAATTTACACCAGAACCTACGCCCTGGTTTGGTTAATAAACACTAAACTCAACTTATTTAACACAGCACTAAAAAGCCTCAGATCTTGAGTCAGAATCCTGCTACCGATCCATGATTACATTTAGAACCTCGCTATTAATCTATAGTTATGTTAAATCAATTGGGGTGTCTAATTCGTATATCAACAGGTGAAGGGGAGGGTTGAGTATACAATAACATACAGATACAATTCTTCCTTAATAGATTCATTTCTTGCGAAAGCGCCTAAATTCTAGCAAATCAACAAACAGATAACAGAAAAAATAGGCACTTTTTAGCAATTAAATCACCTATAAGAAGCTCTGAGAATGCATCGACGTTTGGGAATTGCGACTCCAGCACTCTTTCGGCGAAGAGCGGCAGAAGACAAACCGAGAGGATGGCAAATGACAAAAGATTTCTCCGACATCTTCAACGCATTTCCTGGAATGAAAAAGTATCAAAAAAATCGATCCTGAGCACACCAATAGAGCCACGAAATCGGCGGGAAAAAAAATCTTTCGACAAAAGAACTGAACAAATGCAACTATAATCCTGCATCAGATCTTAAGAATTGCCCTAAAAAAAACACAAACACGAGAAACGGCAGACCGTGCGATTTACACAGAATCAAAAGAAATTAGGGGTACAACACAATTAACATGGGCGATCGACGCCAGGACCTCGAGAACGGAGGCACGAAGCTTACCGGAGTTCCGTTGGAGGTTGGGCCCGTTGACGGAGACGAGGGAGCTCGCGATCGCCGCCATGGTGCTGAGCAATCTGATCCTTTTCGCAAGGGATTGTGGTGCTTTTATGGTCGATGAGTTCGAGAAGGGCAACTGCTGTTCGTCATCGATAACTCCGACCTCCATGGCCGGCCCAAATCGATTAAACCCGGTCGAGCATCCACCGGGTCCGGCTAAGTTGCCTTCATCGATACCGGTCTTCCAGATCACATCTGGGTTAGGATTGTAAACCAGTCATACCGAGTCAAGTTCACTGGTGTTCAAAGTTTATTTGATAAATAACTGATTCGAACTGACCTGATTTAAATCGAGTTGAAAATAAGTTAAGTAATTAAAATAATTATTTAAGTTTGACCGGTTCATTTACATATTATTAAACTTTTAATTTAAATTTATTTAATTATTTAAAATTTTTAAAAATTTAAATTATTTAATTAGAGCTTGATTATTTAAATTTTTTTATTTATTCAGTAAGTTAAAAAAAAATTAACGCTGAATATAAGTTATGAAAATTATTTATAAATATTATTCATGAATAATATTTATAAATATTAACAAGTTAAATACATATAAAATTAAATTTTTTTCATTTAATTAAACATGTTATTCAAGCTTATTCACGAATACTCATGAACATCAGACTGAATACTAAACTTTTTTAAGACGTTGAATTCATTTAAAATCCTAATCGGAGTGTCTGGACACAGCCGATTTGGTTTGAGCCGGCTCAGGCCGGTGAATTGAGTTAGCAGGTTCAAAATATTGGGCCAAGCACATCCCAGCTGGGCCCAAATGGACAAGTCTTGTAAGATCAATTAATAAATTTAACAGAAAACTGTCATTTATATTCATTTATATAAATTAATATTAAAAATTATTCAAGTGATGAGGGAAATCATCTTATTCATGAGACGGGCTCCTCTGTTACAGAATCTCCGTGTACCGTGCCTCACTCATCGCAGCCCGCCCATCGGAGGCCGCCGACCAATCCAAACTATACTTTGGAGAAAGTGAACCTAAGGGGATTACGGCCTGCATGATCGTGGCCGCAATCCCGCCACCGTAGGACCTTGGCTTTCCTCCTCCGTCGACTCCAGCTCTTGCTACTCTGCAGTTGGATTCCGGCTGCAATCGTGCCAGCCGTGATCCCCTTGAGTTCATCTTTCTCCCGGGGTATAGTTTGGATCGGGCCGGCGACCACTGGCAGTGGGTGGGACACGGGGATTCTGAGACAGAGGATCCCGTCAGCTTATTCATCGGTTCGGTATGGCCTGATCAGATGAAGATTGAATCTTCTGTCCCGTAATTTTCTGTCTCCTCTGTCCCATTAGTTAAACGACATAAAAAAAAACAATCAAGAAATGAGCTTGTACTGGAGCATAGTTTACGGGAGTCATATACATAAGCAATATCGATCAAGCATTTAAAATCAAAGTTGTGATCTCTCGAGATCAAAATTGTATATTGTAGAATGTATCGAGTTGGTACTCGTTACAGGGCTTGCCACCAGAGAATCGAAGGGTATCTCAATGGCCAATGGCAAGTTGTTGTCGGGACCATCATAAAGAGTTTGAGTAAATTGATTCAAAAGCCGTCGACTAAATCGATAGGTATATCAATGACCAAGGGGAGTGTCAACTAATTGAAGGAGTGTGCCTGCGCTAAGGGATGCCTTGACTAGCTCGACAACATGAACATTAACGATACCTCTGGACCAAGCTGCCGACAACACGATCAGCTCACCGTCGGAGCAGAAATAGTTGCCGACAACGCGATAAGCTCACCGTCGGAGCAGAAATAGTTGGATCTATGAGGACAAACTCCGACGATAAAAGACACTGAAAATTTCCCAAGAACATATTCTTTCTTTCAAAGCAGTGTTTTATTGGACGAGTGTATCGACAAACAAAACTAAAGCTTGCATATAGAATGCACAACAGAAGTAGCTCACCAAACAGATCGACAACAAAAAGCGTACACAGAAACAAATTCATTCCTTTCAAATTTCCATCCTCAACCAGAAAGGGCATCCAAAGTAAACATGCCCCTTCAAAAGTATACTTGTACTGTGTTTCAATGCCATTTTCAATCTTTGAACGAGTTGCTGGCGATCTGCTTCGTCCCGACGTTGAAGAACTCGATGATCACCTCGAGAGGCATGCCTTTCGTTTCAGGAATCTTGAGGAAAACAAACAACAAAGCTACGAGACAGACGGCAGCATAGATTCCAAAGACACTGGCGAGACCAACTGTGTTGAGCATCAAAGGAAGTGTGTAGGTGACGATTATATCGCAGAACCAGAAGGTGAGGGAGCATATGGCTATGCACACACCGCGGACTCGAGTTGGGAAGATCTCGGAGCAAAGGATGTTGGGGATTGGACCGAAGCCCATGACGAAACAGCAGAAGTAAACCACGACGCTGATGGTTGAGAGCACAGCGTGAGCAACGGTCCCCAAGTCGACAAGGTTTGTGAGAACCAACATGAAAAGCGAAGCAATCAACACGGGGAGCGTAGCTAGCAAAAGAGTTCTGCACAAAGGAAATCACAATAAATTGCACGAACACGATCGTATCGAAAACAAATACTGTAGTCAGAGTTGAGATGGGAGTTTACCTTCTACCGGAGACATCCATGAGCCTCATAGCCACCGCTATACATGGAAGCATCAGCAAAGTTGTAAGAGCACTTAAAAGTATGGATGCCGAATCAGAGCCAATTCCTAAGTTTGCAAGAAGAACTTCGACACCAGCTTGCTCGAGAATTTGCGGAGTGTAATAAAGAACTCCGTTGATGCCGGCAAACTGCAAGAGTTTAAATAAAACTTTCTACATAAAAACAACCGGCTAGCAAAAATTGAGTTACAAATTGTACCAAGTGACAATGTTCTTCAGTTAATAAAAATACAGTGTCATACTAATTAACAACCTTGAACTGAAAGAAAGTAAACCTTCGCTACAATGAAGTTAATTTTTCTCGATAGTTTACGAGACAGTTTAGGTTCGAGTGAACGAGGCAATCTTGGGAAATGGAAAGCAATTTTAGTTCATATTGCTGGTGAGTCCGAAAGGACTGCTAAGTCATCATTAAATTACAAGAACAATCATACTTCGATGTAGAGAAAGATAAGTTTTCCGACAACAATATTATCCGATCAGAATGCTATTCTTTGTTATTTACTTTCATAGTTGTCTCATAGTCGATATAAAGCCTCAATCCAAAGAGTTTATATCCTAAATAGAATACTTTTCACATTCTCTACTTTTCTCTCATGTGGAGAGGAACTAGTTTCGCGAATAAATCTAAATACAAAAAGAGATATTTCTTTCTACTTCATGCTTATGTTGGTGATAAGAAACCAGTAGATGACTATTAGAAAGGCAATTATAGGGCTTCGAAGAAAAGTTAGGAAAATGGATCATTTCCTTCTTTATACTATATTTTGTAATTACCTGCTGAAGGATTTGTATGCCAATGCCAACAAATAGTGCATGTCGAACTCCTGCCTCACAAAGATCGCACCACTTTGGCCCTTTGGAAGCAACCTCCGACGGGTGAACCATTGCTGGACCAGCCGGGTGATGGCTGGTGACTTCCGAATACAGGGTGGGCTGGCTTACCAATGCTGCAGCTTGAATATATTCACTTTCTTCTGGGATACCACCGGGAATTGAAACAAGGGAACCTCGACGCGACGCAGGCACGCCTTCTTGATGCAAATAGATCCTCTTGAAGCCTCCTTTCGTTCCATCTGCAGTCTCACTTTCGACCCATTTCCAAGCCAACTGCCACCCGCCTCCTATTCCCATACTGCTAACTGCCTCTCCAGCATTTCCTTGCATAAGGTTGCTATTATGCCTCATATCTTTCCCACCCATGCTGGTTCCATGGCGCGAGAGCAACGGGGAATGCAAATTGTCATCGGAGTCGCCACCTGCACCATCAGAAATGTAATCGTCACCCTCTGGGAGACCTTGCTCCTCGTCGGATTCCTCGGTTCTGTGGTGGTGCTCCGCCACACTATACATGCTGCCAAAATTTGGAAACAAAGTGCTTCTCATGCTTCCCATCTCGGGTAGCCTCTCATGGACACTCCCGAATAGGGTAACTAGCGGGTCCATAAGAGGGATGCTTTGGTTTACAATACTTCCTTGGCGTGATACGAGACCGTAGGCACTTCCAAGATGACTTTGACCAGTAACTGGCTGTGCAACCCACGAGAGGCCTTCTGGGCCATAAAGCATTATAGTCTCCTTTTCAGCTGTTGGGTCCTGTTCATCGAGGTGTTCATTTACAGGTCCAATTATGTACTCTTCGATAGATGTATCTGCACTAACTCCCAGCCCCTCAACAAGAAGTGCCATTTCGCCTGTAAAAGGAAAATAGAAGATACATTTACGATAGATAAAAATCAACATTTAAAGTATTAAACAAGCCAACAAGTTTAGTTAATCTGGTAGATGAAAAAAAAAAGTTGTTTGAGCAAAGATTGGCATTAGCTAAAACTTTTAAAAAAAATCACCTTTTGCTTACAGAAAAAAAAAATCTAGTCTGAACATAAGCAATTACGAAGCACATTCTAAAACCCAAAACTTGCAAATTCCTGAAACTCTGCCTTCCTAAGAATCTCACATCAAAAATCAAATTTTATCCAGCAAAAACAAACTGGAGTATCTAAGTAAATGTTAAGTGTCAAGTTTCGTTCAGTAAACACCATCTATTTCAGGACTTTGATTCCAGTAATTGCAATGACACATCGATTATGTATTAAACTACATGTTCAATTTTATTGCTAAATGCAATTGGATAACATAAGACTTGAAGTCATCCAATAAATCAAAAATAGAATAGAGGATAACGAACAGAAATTAAAATTTCAAACCAACATGAGAGTTCATGCAAAAACTGATTCTCTTTGGTGTTCTTTAGCCCAAAAAAATAGATTAAGGAGTCATAATGAAACTAAGCCATAAACACACATGAAAGATCATGCAAAAATGACTATCAGGTGGTGCACTTTATTATAGAACAAACCTGAGACATCTTCTCTTCCACGCAACCTCTGCAAAACCTGCTTGGCTTCCTTCATCCTCCCTTTGCTAACAAGCCATCTCGGTGATTCAGGCAGAAAGAATACAGTCAACACAAAATATAGAAGGGAAGGAATAGAGAGTACACCGAGCATCACTCTCCAGTCAGGCTGGATCTGTAATGACATCGCAAAAACCATACAATACGAGAGAAACATTCCTCCAGATCCAGTGAACTGTGGAAGGGTATTCAACAATCCCCTTATCTCAGATGGGGCTGTTTCCGATATGTATAGTGGAACAAGGGTGACTGCTAAACCAATTCCAAATCCATCTATTAGCCTTGCAAGGAGCAGCATATACACATTTGAAGACCACAACATCACGAGGCCACTGAGGAAGTACAGAATTGAGGAGATAATTAGCATAGGCCTCCTACCAATCCAATCTGATACTGCTCCTGAGAATGTCGTAATGACAGTCGCACCAATAAGTGACATGGCCACTATTAATCCCTCCATTGTTGGTTGATCTTCCAACTTAAATTCCCTCTTTATATAAATAACAGAGCCTGAGAAAGATACAAGCATGTGAGAATCAAGAAGCAAAACTTTGCTCTGGTCATCTTCCACGAAAATTTAATAGAAAGATCACACTGAACATCATGAGATTAGATGCACTATCATAGGAATCAATATCAAACATTTTGCTTTTCATTTCGAGAAGAATAAATTGAAAATTTGATTCAGGTTTTACCTGCAATGGTGGCATTATCCCATCCCTGCAAGAAATTGCCAATTGCAGCAGCAATGGCGACCAGAACAGCTCCCTGCATTTTCTGTGGCCAACGTCGATATACTGCACACATAATTTCAATCTAACATGAAATAAACATTCAAAGCTAGCTACAAAACAATCCTTCATTGCACCGTTGTAAGAGATTCACTTCACATGACTGAAGATTATGGGAAATTATACAAAAGATGGCAGGCACTCAAATAAAAATCATCAAATTGTAGAGATGAAGACCACGAGATGAACAAACAAGCCAACCGCAGATGGATCTCTTAGACTTCACTTGTAATATACATCTAGGTCAACCTTACTCGTTGACCTTAAAAATTGACCATCTACGAGGCAAAATTCAAAACTGCGTTCCAAATCACAAAAAGAGAGTTTCACTAGAAGATGTAGAGAGATCTCAACTTCTTCCAACGATATCAGATATTCGTTACAGCATGAGTAGAAAATTCTGATAAATAGCATTAGGAAACATCAACAAGCAGGAAATGCCCAAACCAATGATATAAACCCTAACCCTCGCCAGCGGTTTCCTTATTTCACCCGACAAAAATCGAAAACCTTAAGCGAAAACCAACCGCGTAAAAAACAAAAATCTCAAAATCCTTGCGCAAAAAGAGGGAAAACGTATATCACGACCGGCGAAAGAGGGCGTCCGAGCCGAAACCTACCGACGGACGGCGGCGGGAATGCTCCTTGCTTCCTTCACAAGCGCAATGCAGCCGGAAAGCCTCCTCCTGACCTCCCGTCGGAGAAGCCGCCGCTTCCTCAACCTTCCTGTTCCTCCGTTGACGGACTCCGGGATTTCATAGCGATTCACGGGTACGGAAGCTAGCAGATGACCGCGAAATGAACGATCACAGCAACAAATCTCCAATCTATCGCCTACCGATCGAAGATCTCTCTACTCGCAATTCTTCTTCAGATGCATCAACACGAAAAGGAACGATTTCTTTTTCTGCTTCACTCGTTCTCCTCTCTGTTCTATTATATAGCACCCCAAAAAAAACGATGTTTTTTTCCTTCCTTTAATTCTCAAAAATTAAAACTATAATTCTTAAATAAAAATATCAAATATTGTATAATTAATTTTTTTTAAAAAAAAATCTAGTTCAGCCAAATCGAATTCCATTGGATTAGAAATTCTTACCAGCTCAAAAAATGCTTCAATTGACTTCTAATTTATAATATATTTTTTATTAAAAGAAAATGACATTTTTTTTTGTTCCAATCTCATAATAATATCAAATATGCGAATTCTCTCAGTCAAAGAAAAAGATAAATGGGCTGATGAGGAGCTTACTTGGCACCATTAAATTATTAATATTTTCTTTTTCCACTTTTTATATATATAATTTACTTAGATTTTTTTATTAAAAAATGCTATTTTTTTAAAAAAATTGTGAGTATTGGAATTGAACATGACATAGTGGCTGGCTTGTATTGCCATTGTTCTTGCACTTGATTCATGTTCATCCATCAATTTAAATAAATTTTTTTAGATCAATTAATAACAATTTTTCTTTTTTAAAAAAAAATACATATAATTGATGTAGTAGATGAGCTCCTTCCATGATTTACAGTAATGACAAGAATAAAATAAATAAAAATAATTAATCTTAAATATTGGAATGAATGAGAAGTAACCATTTTCTAGAAGATAATTGAATTGACTCGCTCTATCTATTCAATTTACTTAGTCTGATTTATATATACTAGTGTAAGCTTATACAATATAATCGATCCATAACTTAAGATACATTGCAAAGTTTATACAAATCGAAGAAACAGATTAATGAAGAAATGTTTAAGATTTGATACTCGTGTATAGCCTGAATTAATTAACTTAATTAACATAGATTATGAAGAAATGAACACTCTTTTTCATGTTCTAAGTTTAATTTTAAGAAAGGAGAGATCTATTGATTATGACATGGCATATGTGAGCTTGTTAATATATAATAATATTATTATTTATTATATCATTTTAAGATTGTTATTATTTAATTTTTGGTTTCACAGCTAAAGCTTTGAAATGTGGTGTGGAGAACATGTAGCTGACTGTGTTCACCGTCACTTTGTTATAATATCGAACAAAGGTAAGGTTATCAACATAAGCATTCTTTAACTTTGGCATTTATGGCCCCATTTAGCCCCATAAAAATGGATTACGCTTAGCAAACTTATCTTTATATGGACTGTGTTGCATTCGATATAAACATGATTCTAATGATCGTCCTTCAATTTACTTCGATTTTAATTTTTTTAATATATTTTTATATTAAATAAAATGTAGTTGATAAAACTTAAAGATAATATATAAAATTTTAATATTTTCAATACTAATTTAATAATCAAAATTTATAAATAATCAAAAATGATAAAAAATAAAAAAGACACTCATCTTAATTGGTATTTCTTTCTTATTTATTATCGTTCTTTCTCACCTGTTATTTTCTAAAAATTTCTTTATATATTTAGTATGTTATAAAAATTTTATCAAATATAGGTTATAATGATGTTAATGGACGTTAATAACATATACTTCATTTACAAACCTAACAAAAGGTAAATAAAAAATGTAATTCTTAGACTTATGAGCTTACCGCCTCTGTATACCGATCCGTGATCGATTGAGGGAGCTTAACACCGCATCATCTACGAGTTGAGAGAGCTTATGGCCAACATCTCCACTGTCATCCGTGAGTTGAGGGAGCTTATCTTTGCCTCCCGATCAGCCTTCGTCGCCGCATTATCTTCCAACGGCTAGGAACCAGTGGAAGCCAACTTACACGACGTCTTGCCTGATTTGCTCCACACTTTTATCATCCCTCTGATCAGTAATGAGAGGGATATTACCACCGTTCTCAATCTGCTCTCATTCACAGCCCGCAACTATCCGGATGTCTTCTTCCACAGTCAAGTCACTAGCATGTTTCTTGTAGTTGGTTGTCTCCTTCCATTCCTCATGGAACCTTCCTTCAGATAGCAATTCCGATCCCAGATTTGAAAACATTTATAATGCATCAAATAACTAATAGTTTTCATTCCATTTCCGTAGTTTCCACCATGGAGTCGTCTTCGAGACCATAACTTCTCTTCACTCGCTACCTTGGACTGTAGAGCTCAAAGTCTATTGTCAATTATTTTTGGATGCCATGAACGTTGTTTGAGGTACAATTTTGTTATTAAAAGTATGGGTGAGCAAAAATTTAGTTAAATCGAACAAACCGTGTTTAAAATTCGGTTCGGTTTAATAAAAAATTCAGCTTATTTTTTCTAAAAAAATTTGATTATTTTAGTTAATTTAATTCATTTCTATTTTAAAATTTCTTATTTGGTTAAATCTAATAGAACCAATTAACTAAATTTTTGGTCAAACCAAATTTGAGATTTATTTTTAAAGACCGAAATCAATTTTTTTAAAAAAAATATTGGTTAATTCGATTTTCAACCAAATTAGCCAATATTTTATCAATTAAGTTTATTTGATTTTTTTTAAATTTAGTCGGTTTGATTAGTTTAAAAAAAACTTAATTAGGATTAATTTGATTAATTCAATTCAATTCGGTTAATTTTTAACTGAATACTCCCTTAATCAGAAGCACTGCCCTCTACTAGTTTTCTCACTCTCTCTAAGAAATTCATTCTCTATTCTAAAATTGGCTTATGTTCACGAATGTTTCATACATTTCATCACTACAGTAGCAATCTCAGATAGAGTTTCGCTAAAGTATTTTAGGGAATCCTTTTCTTTGATATCAAATTGTCTGATTGTTTTTTTAAAACTTTAATATTTTGTAAATAAAAAATACTTTTAAAAAAATATCATAATAAATATTTAATTGTATTACTAAAATTTAAAAAGATAATTTATACATTGTAAACAAAGTCACAATCGAAAGTGAAAGTGATGATTAATAGATCACATATCAATTATTTTATCTTTAGCAAAGCTCACTTCTTTATTAGTAAAATTAAAAAAAAAATTCTTTCATGTAAAAGATTCAAGCATAATTTAATAAAAAATTTATATTGTCAATAAAATCCAAATTTAACGAATAAAAAATTAAAAACAACCAAATTTAACTTTAATCTAAAAAAATAAAAATTATTGGCCAAATCTAATTTGGCTAGCAAAAAAAATTAAAATTCCTAATGAAAATAAATCTTAATTACAATTTATTTGAGTTATACTTTTAAATATTTACTATCTAAACTCGTATATGTCAATAATATATAACGTGCCTTAAGTGGCCGAAATCCACTCAGGATACCGAGATTCATAGAGAGTCTTCTATTAGTCGCTCACCAAATAAGTATGCAGAGTATAAATATAGTAGACCCCAAAAATATAATAGGGGTCCTAAGCATACCTTAGTGGCATATTCCTTGAGCCGACCTTGGACATAACATGATTCCAATGGATCATAATTTAATTTACTTATATTTTATTTCTCTTTTAAATATAGTTTTATATTAAATAAAATGTAGCTGATAAAATGTAATGAAAATATATAATATTTTCAATACTAATTTAATAATAACAAATTACAATTAAAAAATATATAAATAAAAAGACACTCTTCGAATCATTAAAAAGGTATTTTTTTTCTTATTTGTTATCATTGCTTACATAAGATTTTGAACGCATGAGTCGAGCTTTAAAAAAACCCTTTACAATATCTTATTACTATTTTAGTTTAAAAGTTCATCCACACTTCAAAATAAGAAAGCCAAAAGTCTCGCCTCATTTCACTACCAAAATCAATAAACCCATAATCTAAAGCTCTAAAAGGATAAATAATATCAATGTCATAGGCTACAAATTATGTAACAATATGAAGTAAACACTATAAATTACTATGTGCATCTCTTGCCTTGAACTGTAAACATTTTGAAGCAAGTTCCACTAGTTTTATAGCATCCTCATTAGCATACTGCCCATCCAGGGATTAATCCATTATCATTAACATGCTTTTTTCTCTTATCAAATTTAGTGTCTGATAAGAGACAACAAAAATTCAGTTTGGTCATAATCAAATAGTATTAGACTAGTAAACAGTAAATTGTTAGACAATCAAATACATCAGGAAAACAACTTGAGATTTATTTATAAACATAAGCATTAAGAAATACAAATAAAATTAAACTAATTGTAATATGCACAAAGTGCTACTGAGCTACAGAGATAAAATGGACCACTGTCATTAAGAAAAATTAGGTAAGACAATATTAAACATATAAATATCATAATGTAAAATGAAATGCACCAATGAAGATACAATGATAAGATAGATTTAAGCCTAAAAGAATAATGCAAAATAGTATTTATAATGATCTATCACAAGTGTATCTAATTAGAAGTAAACAATTTCAAATGCAACAAGCTAGCAAACTTAATGATTCAAACTAATTGATTCGAATTGGATGGAGTTAATAGGAATTAAGCAGGAGTAGGAGCATAACAGAAGAGAACAAGAATAATTAACCTTGCTTAATTGTTTTTGTCTCCCTCTCACGGTGTTACCTTTTTTCCTTTGATTTTGTAACCGCACAAAACATTAAACACACAACGCTTCAAAAGCAAGAGAACTAATGCCACATGCAAGAGCAGCGAGCGAGTGAAGTTGATCGGAAACAAAAACTGGACAGATCGAACAGAATTACATGAACTTACTAAAATAGAAGACGAATCGAAGAGGCTACTATCGTTGGCCGTGTAGGAGACGAACACCTTTGAAGAGTAGGAGCTTAGTACCAACGACGAGGGAGGGCCGGAAGTGGAAAACGATCCCCATCGCCCCACGCTCGAGGCGACAGTGTGGAATAAGTGGAAGGGGAGAAGGAGGTTGGCAGAGGAGAAGACTAAAGGGGGGAAGGGAAGGGCAGGCCCGGGGACGACAGAAATGACAAAACCGGTGGAGGGCACGCCAGAGCCCTCAAGGACAACATCCGATCTGACAAAAAATATCTCTGCGAGTCGACGTCGGGTTGCTAACGACAAAATTAGAGTGGAACCGGAGTTTTGAGATCCTCTCAAAAATGGGCCTGAGGCGAGCACCTCCGGGGCCTCACCTCAGGTCCGGGCCTGATTCCTTCTTATCTCTATATATTTTATTTTTTTTTTAAATTTCTTTATATATTTAATATATTATAGAAATTTTATCAAAGAATATAGTTTATAATTATGTTCATTAAAGCTTGATTACTTTCACCCCAGATGACACTAATATTTCGTTTTAGGTTATGTAAAGGAAGATAAATAACGAGGTCAATTTATAACCGACCACTAAGTTGCGAACATGTACTTTATTTACAAATCTAACTAAAGAGTGACCAAAGAAACTGATTCTTGGACTAATGAGGTCGCAGCCTTCGTCTGTCGATACACGAGTTGAGCGAGCTTATCGTCACGTCATCTGCGAGTTGAGGGAGCTTATCGCCGCGTCATCTGCGAGTTGAGGGAGTTTATGACCAACATCTCCAATGTCATCCTCAAGTTGAGGGAGCTTATCTCCGCCTCCCAATCAGCCTTCGTCGTCGCGTTATCCTCCAACGGCGAGTAATCAATGGATGCCAAGTTTCGTGAGTCCTGCCTAATCTTCTCCATGCTTATATCGTGCCTCTGATCAGTAAACTATCCAGTTGTCTTCTTCCATGGTTGAGTTGCTAGCATACGTCCTATAGTCGACTGTCTCCTTTCATTTCTCATGGAACCTTCCTTCATGTAGCAATTCTAACCCTATATCTGAAAAGATTTCCAATGCATCCAATAACTAATAGTTTTCGTTCATGTTACCATAGTTTCTGCCATGGAGTTGTCTTTGAGATCATTGTTTCTCTTCTCTTGCTACTCCGGACTGGAGAGCCCAACGAATATCACCAATTTGTTTGGATGCCATGGAAGCTATTCGAGGTACAATTTTGTTATTAGAAGGAGAGGTAGGCAAAAATTTAGTTAAACTAAATAAACCGATCTAATTTTAAAATAAGGTTTGATTTATTTGGAAATTCGATATTCTCCTAAAACAATTGGTCATTTAGGATCGGTTAAACTGAATAGATTAAATTAACTGAATTTTTAGATTAAACTGAATTTCTAGATTTTATTTTTTAAAATCGAAATTGAATTTTACTATTTTTTTTAAAAAATAATCGAATTTACCGATATTTTATCGGCTCGATTTGTTTGATTTTTAAGAAAAAATCTATTCGATTCACTTTTAACATAATATTCCCTCTTAATTAGAAGCATCATCATTTGCTTTTTTTTCATCCTAATTTCATTCTTTATTCCAGGCTTCCCCTAATTTCATTCTTTATTTCATAATTGGCTTTTACAGATGTTCTGTATATTTCATCAACTTCATGAGCAACCTCTGATAGAGTTTTGAAGTGTTTCAATGAATCATTTTCTTTGATATTAAACTACGATTAATGAACTTTCGCGGTTTATTGGCAAGCTCTGCATGACCTATATGTACTTATTGTTCTCACTGACAAAAGATGGTAACCATTTGCTGCATGGACAATAGACTTATTAATAAGTGTCTTGGAAGGATGCTCCATATGGAAGGACTTATTAATGTTTCTTTTGTTCATTCAAATTGTTCAGTTTTACTGTGCTACTAGAATGAACTCTACATATAATACGTCAGTATCCTGAAGTTAATTTCTCAAGAACATGCCGATGTACTTGCATTTTGTTTCCTATTGTGATTTGTTTTTTTTTTGCAAACAGACTTGTTTTGATTTTGCACGAATAACAACTAAGGTGATCGATACAGATATTATACCGTTGAAAATGTAATTTGTGTACTGTGTTATGATGAAATAAGTCTACTAAGGTATGCACTTTATGTTTGATTTCTTGCTCAATCTTTTAGCCCACCCCATTTAGTGGAATAAAATTTAGTTGTTGTTATTATTGTATTTTGTTCCGTTTTTTGGATATTTTATTTATACTTGTTATTATTTTTTATAAATGACAACAAATTGATAAATATGCAAAAAAATAATATCGAAAGTTATTCATTCTTATCTATAAAATGGTATTTTACACTATTTCCTTTTGATATTTTCCTAAAAAAATATCAGTCATTTTAGATAATTTTGTTTGGTTTCGATTTTAAAATTTCTTATTCGGTTAAACTGAAGAGATCGAATTAACTGAATTTTTAGACTAAATTAAATTTGTAGATTTTATTTTTTAAAACTGTAATTGAATTTTACTATAAATAAACTAATTTTTTTTAAAAAAAAAGTTCAATCGAATTAGCCGATATTTTATTGGTTCGGTTTGTTTGATTTTTTTTTAAAAAATTCAGTTGGTTTGATTTGTTAAAAAAATCGATTCGGTTTGGTTCGATTAATTTAATTCGATTCAGTTCAGTTATAACATAATACTTATCCCTAATTAGAAGTGCTACCATCTAATGTTTTACACCCTGATTTCATTCTCTATTCCATAATTGGTTTCACCTAATTTCATTCTCTATTCCTTAATGACTTTTATTCATAGATGTTTTGTACATTCCATCAACTTCAGGAGCAATCTTAGATAGAGTTTAGTTGAAGTGTTTCAATGAATCTTTTTCTTTGATATTAGACTATGATTAGTGAGCTTTCGGTTTGTTGTCAACCTCTGGATGACCCATGTGTATTAATTTTTCTCACTGACAAAAGATGACAATCATTTACTGCATGGACAATCAAACTTATTAACAAGTGTCTGATGGAAACGATGCTCCAAATGGAAAGACTTATTAATGTTTCTTTTGTTTTTGTTCATTTTTATCGTACTATTAGGATGCAACTCTACATATGGTATGCTGGTATTGCTGAAGTTAATTTCTCAAGAACATGCCAATTAACTTGCATTTTGTATCCTATGGTGATTTGTTTTTTTTACAAATAGACTTTTTGACTTTGCATGAATAACAACTATGGTGATCGATATAGATATTATACCCATTGAAAATGTAATTTGTTAATAGCGTGTGCATACTATCTTTTGATGAAAATAAGTTTGCTCAGGTATGAACTTTATGTTTGATTTCTTTATCAGTCTTTTAACCCACTCTACTTATAGGGATAAGACTTCTTGTTGTTGTTATTGTATTTTATTTAGTCTTTTGGATATTTTATTTATTCTTGTTATTATTTTTAGAAATGATAACAAATTGATAAATATGCACAAAAATAATGCCGAAAGGTAGTCATTCTTATCTACAAAATGATATTTTACACTATCTCCTTTTGATCTTGACATACAGTTTAATACCATTCTTCTCATTAATCCCACAAGCTAGTTTGTTAGATTATTTAATTTTTCTACATTGAGGTTATAAAAACTTTAATAGCCATTCAATCCTGGTCAACTAGTTAGATGTTAATGTGGTTAGTAGTCTAGTAGCTTTGGAGAGTGTTTTTGTAAGAACTTGAAATAGCTCGCTCATTAACTATTGATGATGATCTCAAAACTCTTTTTATTTTTTCTCTCCTTATATAATAGAAAGTTAGCAAAAGCTTGCTATCTTGTTTGTTTGAGACAGCTACAGACTCTATCTTACCACACTTCTTTTAAAAAGTACTACGTTCAACTTTCTAATGATGCACTAATTCTGTGAATAAACATAACGTATGATTCTTGTATGGGTGCTTGCCTCCATTTGCTACATTCTTCTTGTCTAGCTAAAGTTGATTGAATCTACAGTTAGTGAGATTATTAATGCTTTCCCTAAATCCATATGTGGCACAAAGAGCCGTGAACTTCAGGTAAATTTATAATTAACTTTGTTAAATTCAAGATAGACTGTGTTAATTAATAAACTTCTCCTCTCTAATTACTTCTAAGCAAGCAAATAAAGTATGGATTTTTATTTCTTTTACAATTATCCATTGAAGTTAAGAACTTGAGTGAAAGAAAATACTCTAATTCCTATTTACATTTTTTTCTTTCTTCACTTAAACTTCTTTCAACATTTCATATATATTTAGAGGGTCATCAACAACATCGAGATACGCCTCTAAGGAATTATGGTTAGGATTGAAGTTGAACATTTTATCATTAACTGTAGAAGTATAGCCCAACACCTTGTCAAAGAAGTCATCGCGCTAAAAAATCTCAACAAGATATACATGCGGTGGTATGATGGAAGTCTTAGTTTATCATTAATAATGTTGTGTATTTCTTTAAAATCGAATCGAATTGAATTAAATTGATTTTTCTTCGAACTAACCGACCGACCGAATTTTTTAAAAAATAATAAACTAGACCTATAAAATATTAACTAAAATTTTTTAATTATGATCTAAAAATTCAATTTAATTTATCAAAATATGATTTTGGTGTAAAAATTATAATTTAAAATTTTAATTTAGTCTAAAATTTTAATTTATTTCGTTTCTTCGGTTTAACGGAATAAATTTTAAAATTGAAATAACTGTTTTTTTAATTAAAATTCTGAATAAACCGAACTATATTTTAAAATTCTACCGATTCGTTCGATTTATTCAATTTAACTAAATTTTTACTCACCCTTAATTATTAACTAAGGACATGCCCTTCCTTCAACTTAGAATAACCCTTTTTCTTACACTCCATAGTAGCAATGACAGATGTAGACGATAAATCTCCACAGCTATTAAATCTTATATTCTTTTTTGTTTCTTATTTCTATAGTTTTAGAGAGGACCAAGATAGTTTTTTCACGTACATTTTTTGCTATCCCAAGTTTTGTGAAACATTTTTTTTTCTCCTTATGTTTTTAGTTTCAGATCAAGCACTGTAATATATATCTCTTGTGTCTGATCAATTATTGAGCTACTGTAAATATTTTGATATTTATTGGTTTAATCAGTCAAAGTCAACTAGCACATCTTCATTGTTAAACGATCGATTTTGTTAATAGTGCTCTTCACACTTATTTTAAATATGTTGAGCTTTATTTGGATGATTTCTACTTAAAATTTTTAAGTCTGTTTCTTAAGAAGAAAATAACTTAAAGTTGGAAAAAATTAAATTATAAGTAAGCTAAATTTTTTTAAAGGCAATATTGATTTTATTATAAATTTACGATTTATTGATAATCGTATATCTTATAATTTATAATAAAAGTATTTTGAAGTATAGTTTATTTTTTTAATGTTTTAAAGTAAAATTAAATCGCTGTAGTAAAAAAATAGTATTAATCTTCGACTCATTCACAATCTAATTTTATTTAATTAAATAATTTTATATTGTTTATGGGTTTTAATTAGCAATTATATATTCACATCTATGAATAAACCTTTCTGGTATAGGTTTCAATATTTTTATTTAAATAAATTTTAATATTAATTTTTTATTAACTTAAAAAATAATTATTTATTTATGTCACTATTTTGACTATTTAGTTATATAATTAATTTTCAACATAATTTGCTCCACCCAACACGCCTGTTTAGCTATATTTGAGATTGTGATTTTTAACTAACTTTTGAAAAAGATGTTGATGAGGAAATAACATTAGAAAAGAAAATGTGAATTTCACAAACAAAAAGAGGGAAGCGTTTGTATTTACTAATTTTGATTCGGTTTTGTTTCAATTTACGTTACATAACCAGATAAGTAAGAACCTAATTTTAAAATATCTAAATGATTATATGGCATCTTCCTAAAATATTTTTCTAAATTGAATTTGATGATTTCATAAACAAATATTTCTTAAAAAATCATCAATAAAATTTTAAAATTTTATTTTACACTAATACATATTAGTCAAAATAATTATCACACACAAACAAAAAAATCATAATTTTCACTTAAAAAATATATATCACCAAAATTCATAATCTAAGTTTTTTTAAAAAAATTCCTTCCCTGCCTCACCTGATTTGTCATCTTTTTTAATTGAATCAATAAAATTTTAATCCCACATATTTAAATTATCCAATCCAAATTGATGACTTCGATGGAGAAATCTAGGTGAGGTGGCAAGGCTGGTCATGATACTTTGCCTGACTTAGATGACAAACCAATTGTGAATGGTTTAAAGGACAATTTCAATTGAAGGGTATTTTAATCATTGCACTTTCGGGGGAAAAAAATTTGGCCTTCTCATATTTTAGTTAACATCCATCTTTGGATTTATACCTGAGTAGATTGTCCTGGCAATAACTAAACCGAGTCAAACTTCATAATATTTAAACTTTTTTAATATAATTACTGAGCTAAAGGTCCTTAAATAAATTAAATTGTTAAATTAATTATTCAAATTTGATTTGATTTTTTTTTTTAAAAAAAATTTACGTTGAGCCTTGAACTTCATTCACTTAGACTTAGGTATTACCTGAGCTAAAGGTCCTTAAATAAATTAAATTGTTAAATTAATTATTCAAATTTGATTTTGATTTTTTTTTAAAAAAATTTAGCTTGAGCCTTGAACTTCATTCACTTAGACTTAGGTATTATCGAACTCTTGATTTAAGTTGATTTAATTATTTAAAATTGGTATATTTTAAATCTTTTTTAATTAGTTAATAAATTTAATATTGTATCATCTTTATTTATTTATAAAATTGATATATCTTTATATATTGAACAAATATAAATAATCTCTTTTATAAATCCCAACATTAGGCGACGCAGCCACCAAAATCCGTCTTCTTACTCGCAGTTTTGCCTCTCTCTTGTTCCTCTGATTTGGTAGCAGAGGTTGGCGGAGAAGGGAATGGGGAAGGCGGCGAAAGGATCGCGGAAGGGGAAGAAGGCATGGAGGCCCGACATCACCACCAACCACATCGACGATTACTTCGACGAGTCCATCAGGGACGCCTTCACCGGTAAGGCCTTCGACACGAAATCCACTGACAGTAAGTGTCCTGCCCAGCACTCTTGCACTTGTTTCTCCGCTGTGAATGACGGCGCTGGTCTTGGAATTGACGATTCCTTGATCGATCAATAATGGATTTTTCTATGAAGAAGAACAAACTTAGGAATGTGGACTGTAATGGAGGCTATGGAGCTGTAGGACATTATAATCATTTAGGGGAAAAAAACGTGGTTCTGTTATGCTGATCACTTGCAGAATTGGGATATTTGAGGATCGGAATGATCTTACTTTTGATTGAAATAGTAACACCATAGGATAGGTAGTTCATTTTTTTGGGTAATGAGAAATTGTCCAATGCTACCTAAACCGAGTGATTGATCCACAGTGTTGTAATTGCACATAGAAATAAAAACCCATCATCGTTTCTCACTTGTCAATCTCAAGTATTTGACAGTTTACTGGTGATGGTTGTTTTCACCTACGGTACCAAACAAGGTTTACACATTACTTAGCATCTTTTTTATTGTGAAGATCCAATCATGTATATCATATTATGGTTAGGCGTTATTGCGTCTAACCAAACTAATATCATTGGTGTCCCACTGGAAAAACCATGAACGGCCAGGTCTGATGTTGGACATACTAAATTAACATAGTTTTTTTTTCATTGTTTAACACAATATCCTATGTTTTTTAAGTTTATTGGGGTGTCCCAAGTCATTGATACTGTCCAGAAAATACCTTCTCCTTCTCAAGATACATTTTTTGTGATATGTCAAAAGTTCTCTAGACCTCTGAGTAGAATGTGGCATGCATTGCTACTGTATTCCCTTAAATGCATTTAGTTATTTTCTAAAAAAAATCAAGAACTAAAACTAATAGTTGTAGTTTGGAGAGATGCTATTCTGACAGATGGAGAAGAAAATATACTTTTCTTCTTTTTAGAATACAACATACAAAGTGTTGAAACTCCATCTCAAGTGTGTAAGTTATGTTCCTTCCAAGTGTATGATGGATAAACAAAAGAAAATTATGGGATTATTTAAAAGCCAACATGTTACAACAAAGAACATTTGTAGTTTTTGTTTTGTTACTATCAATCTAAAACACAAAAATGCTGGCCAAACCTTCACATGTATTTTGCATTGTGTATCATTATGCCTTCCTTTTAATTAATTTGAGTAGCTTGTAAGTTGAGGTATGAAACACCTTGGAAAGCAACCCTTGAATATTTCTTTTCTCTCTTTGTTCCATGTGAAATTCTCATTCCAATTTAGTAGTAACTTGGTCACATATGGTACATGACCA
>JBBMJZ010000137.1:25069828-25080456 GCA_037833815.1 Zingiber zerumbet
ATCCGATTCTTCTCCTCTCGTCAAACATCAAAATATGACTCGAGTCAGGTCAACTCGAGTCGGGTCAACCAGGTCAACCTTGACCTAGGGTTGCACCAACAAAATCAACATTGTATTGCTTTATTTTCTACTGAGGCAAAATATATAGCAATAGGGGAATGTGTTGCACAACTCCTATGGATGATGTACACTCTAAAAGACCTCAATCTAAACTTTAAAAATACAAAAGTGGTAATTGATAACATTAGCTCAATCAACTTAATAAAAAATTTATTGTATCATTCAAGAACTAAACATATTGAAATAAAACATCATTTTATCAGAGATTATGTCGCTAAGGGAGATATTAAACTCAAGTATATTGAGTCCAAATCTAACTTAGCTGATATATTTACCAAACTATTTTCTGAAAGTGAATTAAGCAACTTGCGACGACTACTAGGAATGTGTTTCATCGAATAGGACTCTTACTTTTCAAATAAATTCTTAAATACTTTGGAAATTCTAAGGAAATATCTTTACCTTTATTTTCTTAAAATTTCCATTTCCTTATACTTTTAAAATTGATTTTAGCCTTAGTCTAAATCAAATCCATAGAAAACATGTTCCTATAGATCTAGGACTTGAGCATCTCACAAACAAATTAGGTTTACCTTGATTGTGTATTCACAAACTTAGAACGACGTGAGATGCGTAGACCCTTCGTCTGGACTTAAGATGCTTATATCTATACATCAACACAAGTCTAAGCGAGAAATAGTAAATTACAGTGATTAGGTTAAGTAATCCAATAGTAATCAAACATTAACTGGATACAATTACTTAACTTGACTAACCAAGTGAATACTGCTATCCTCTGATAGTTAGTTAGTAACTACTGGTTACAAATGTAAGATCAATTTCTAGATGATTATATTTTTTAAATAATATCAGGTCCAGGGGAGCATAGTTGAATAATAATTTCATCTATCAAAAATTCTATTTTGTTTACTTGGAGCTTTCTTTTTGTTTAAAAATCTATTTTTTTAAACAAAAATTCTAAGTTCAAAACTCTTGTTTAAAATATTTTGAAAATATCTCAAAATTCTTATCTAAAATAGTTTGAAATTCCTTATATTAAAATTCTTGAGAAAACCTACTTTAAAAACTGTTTACCTAAAAAGTGTTATTATCCAAAGTACTTTTCAAATCTTTCCTTGAAAAAAAAATACAATATTTTGAAAACAGTTTTAAACATACTTTTGAAAGATATTTTTGATAACACTTTATTAACTATTTTAGCATATTTAAAAATTTACCTTAAAAATATCTTAGACTTTAAATTTACTTTAGCAAAAGCTAACTTTCAAAATCTAGTATACTCTTTCCAAATCTTTCTTGCAAAATTTTGAAACTCTTTTAAAATATATGTTTTTGAGGAATTAAATATTTTTGAAAGTTTTTTCAAGTCTTTTGGAAACTACTTTAAACACTTTCACAGTTGCTTTGAAAGGATTAATAAATCCTTGCAAAAACCTTTTGTAAAAGTTAACAATTTTTCTAAACTCGCCTCTTACAATAATCCTGAAAGTGATTTGGTGCTGCCAAAATTTTTTCCTTTTCTATTTCTTTACTTTGCATGTTTTTTTTAACATTTGTTAATTTATTTTTCTACTCATATTTTTTTTTATCAATGTCAGAGGAGGGCTAGAGTTTAAATTAGAAAATAAATGAAAATCAAAATATCTTAACTCTTAAAAATGGTCAAAAGAATAAAGCTATCACATTTTTTTTTTGCTTCTCTTAAAATTATTTTTTTTTAATTTTTCATATGTTGTTCCTAACTTAACCTAAATTGTCATTACATCATAAAGGGGGATATTGTTGGTGCAGTTTGTAATAATGATTTAACTTAGGTTTTGATGAATGTCAAGTGAGTTAAGTTAGGTATTTTGTGATCTAATTTTTTTACTGAGTGTGCAGGAATTGACGAGTCTGAAGGACTGGATACTAGGATGAAATCCAGCTAGTGCAAGATTAGATAGCTGATACAAAGTCCAGATGGGTCAATGGGCTGACCGGATATCTGGCAAGAAGTCTGGTTGGGTCTGCGGGATCAGACAACTGGCAGAAGTCTAGTTGAGTCAAGAAGACCTGGTGGGTCGAAGTTAATCAACCGACTGTAAGTTGGTAAGTGGAGGTAAGTCACTGGAAGAGAGTGACTAAATGAGGATGCGTCCTAGTTGAGGGACAGTAGGTGTTGGTGCATGTTAGGTTCATTTTGGATCCCTAATATGAGACCTTGACTAGTTTCTGGTCTTAGGATGATAGAAACTAACTACTACTCAGTATTATTGTACTAACAATTGTCTTGCATGTTGTTATTTGGTTTATTGGACTAACATAACTTGCAGGGCAAAATGAGCAAAAAGCTTTCGGATGAACAGTACCTGAAGACGCCTTTAAGCATTGGAAGGCGCCTTGACACTTTTCATGGAAGGCGCCTTCAGTGGTATGGAAGACGCCTTACAAGAGATAAATTTTGGACCTTGTCGCAGATAAAGCGTAGCGAAGTCGGGATTAGATTTCTCACGTTGAAGGCGCTTTCAAAGCTTATGGAAGGCGTCTTCCATGCCCTTTATAAGGCAGTCTCGACTAAGCTTCAAGACATAACTTCAATACAAGCTACTAGGTGTTCATTTAAGGTTCCGACTGCTTCGACTTCCAGCTGTGACAATGTTGCGAAGTTGCTGTGCCTGACAACTGCTCCGATGACTTCTAATCGCAGTCGGGAGACCGACACCGACACACAAGCGCTCTCACTTTGATCCCTACGAAGCTGTTTTTTTGTACTTAATTACTACAAAAGGACAAGTGTAGTGTGTTGCACTTGTTCATGGAAGGCACCTTCATTGATATGGAACACACCTTCCAAGAGATAAATTTTGGACCACGTCGCAGATAAAGCGTAGCGAAGTCGGGATCAGATTTCTCACAATGAAGGCGCTTTCAAAACTTATGGAAGGCGCCTTCCTTGCCCTTTATAAGGCAGTCTCGACTAACCTTCAAGACATAGCTTCAATACAAGTTACTAGGCGTTCATTTAAGGTTCCGATTGCTCCGACTTCCTGCTGTGACTATGTTGCAAAGCTGTTGTGCCTGACTACTGCTCGAGGACTTCTGATCAGAGCCGAGAGACCAACACTGACACACGAGCGCTCTCCCTTCGATCCTTACGTGTCAGTAACGAAGCTGTTTCTTTGTACTTAATTACTGCAAAAGGACAAGTGTAGTGTGTTGCACTTGTTCCAACTTTCCTTGTACTCGATTCCCTCTTCCAGAGGTACTAGAAGAGGTAGTTTAGTGGATTACCCATCGATAGGTCAACAGGGCTTAGGTTTTGGAGTAAGAGTTGTCGAAGGCTCCGAACCAAGTAAACCGATTGTGTCTGTTTTTGTTTTCTTACTTGTCTTTTTGATTTATGTATTCTTTTCCGCTGCATTCGTACTTTGTTTTTAAAATAGTAAAGAAAACAAGTTTCTTAAAAACACGTGTTTCACCTTTCTCTCACGTGCGACTCGATCCAATAGTAAGTGCTTAGGTGAAGGTCTGCATAGTGTAGGATTGGAAAGACACTAGGGGGGAGGGTGAATAACATTCGTCAAAAAACTCGATTTAAAACTAAGTTATGCAGTGAAAAACGGAAGCAAAAAGACAATGATAACACAAGTTGGTTTTACTTGGTTCAGAGTTTTCGACGACTCCTACTTTAAGGTCCGCACTCGGCGAGTGCTTTCGTTGGACAATTCACTAATAGTTCGCAAAAAGTGTTACAAGAGTTAAGTATAAGAATTGGAAATAGGAGTTACCGACAACAAGGTAAATAAGAAAGTCTTGATCGCAGGTTGGTAGAGGAGCGTTAGAAAATTAAAACCTAAGTTTATATTTCTATTAACTCCCACTTTAATTAGGTATTCAAAACCGACTTTAGAAAAACCTAACTCATTTATCCCTATGAATTATCTAAAATGACTCAATAAAAATTCAGAAAAATTTCAATAAATCCCCTAAAAGTCGCATATACTCTTCTACATTTATTTCTTTAGTTATTATTAATTATTTCATCCATATCTTTGTATATAAATTCCAAATGATTGAATTTTAATCGTTTTAGTCTTTCTTTTGAGCGACAGCGACGTGACCCCAAAGGCCATTAACGGTATGATATTATACTAGTCTATTCTAGTATCTTTAAAAATTTATAACGGTATGATATCTCTCAAACTATATGATCTACAAGCTACTTCCGAAATCCTTTTCGCATGTCTATTGTAGCTCCTTCGGTTGGTTAATAGTGTGCTCCATCCGCTTATCTGACATTCTGAACAAAAATAAAGTTTTGTACACATGGCTGATTGGAAACTCCGCCAATTAATCCAAAGAGTCAGTTTAGTGGATTAATAGAAAATGATTGAACTTTATATCGGTCAACGATCACCCAAATCGAATCATGTGCCCTCCAACGTACCAAACACATCCTAAACAAGTCTACTGATCTATGATGCTATTAGTGGGTTGGGGGTCCACTTACTCTCAACTACGCCACTCTGATGTTCTGTCTTCATTTGTTGACACACAAAGTATTGGACTCCAAAATCCACAATATCTTTCTTCCCACCATTCCACTAGTAGGGCCACTTTAGGTCATAAAAATTGTAGTCTACCTCCCCCTAGACTTATACTTTTTCTTCTCCTCTTTTGATCACATAAAAAATGGGGTTCCAAGAAAACTCTAAGGGTAATAATTTTGAAAAACTTTTAAAAAGTTTGCAATAATTTTTAAAGAAAAAATTTCTAAGTAAAACAAAATTCTAAGTTAGAATTTTGCAAGGAAATTATTTTTGAGAATAAGTAAAAAAAATCTAAGCAAAAAAAAAAAATTCTAAGTTTAGAAAAAAATTCTAACTTAGGTAATTTTTTAAAAAATATTTTTGAGAAAATGTTCTAAGTTTTTTTTACAAAAATTATTTTTAAGATTTTTTAAAAAAATTAAGCAAGAAAATTTTCTAAGTAAAAAATTTAGGCAAGAAAATTTTCTAAGTAAAAAAATTTCTAACTTAGACAACTTTATAAAATTTTTTTTTTGAAGAATTTCTAAAAATGTTTGATTTTTTTAAAGCATTATCTAATTTTAATTATAATGTTTTATCAGAAAGTTAATTAAATATTTGATTTTAATATTTTGACCTCCATGCAGTTGCGAGACACTAAGCCTTTTTGATTAGCAACAACTACTTTCTTAGACAAAGTCTCATAAAGAAATTAACGTTTAATTTTCTCGCTGAAAGCGCTAAGTCTAATTAACAGTTCATGTTAAACAAGGCTTTGAAACCCAATATAGGTTCCAGTCTACTAGATTAAGTAAGAATTTCTTAGGGACATCTTTTTGAAATATTCCTAATTTATCCCTTGTGATATCTAAAATACCAATTTAAATTCTTAAATTTTTTAAAATTTGTATTATATGAGCATACATGATTTTTTAAGTTATCTACTTAGGGTGCGTTTGGTTTGCACCGTTTTCATTTTCATTTTCTGAAAAACGCACGTTTTTTAGAAAATAGAAAACGACTTTTTATCATTTTCTATTTTTCTAGAAAATGATAGCTAATTTTTTAGAAAACGCGCGCAAAAAACGCAAACCAAACACCATTTTTCATAAAACGCGCGTTTTCCAGAAAATAAAAATGGAAAACGCGCATACCAAACACCCCCTTATATTTTCAAAATTTCATTTTCAAATTTTACTTTGTCTAACTCTTCTAATGAGCAATATTTAGCTAGAATTACTTTTAAATTTTTAATTTTTTTTTTTTAATTTACAACAATCTTTAGTTAACAATTTAACAAGCTTAAATAATTTATCGGGAGGAAAAGAACCTTGTCAATCTCATTATCCATGGCTCCCCTTGAACAACTGCTTTCTTCCGACGTAGCTCCCCCTTCATCGATGCTCATTTCGGATGAGCTTGAATCGTAGTCCTTGTCTTGATAACTTGCCTTTAATGCAAGTCCGGAGAATGCCTCGACTTCTGATTCGGACAACGAATCGTCCCACGTCGCCTTCAGAGTTTTGTGTTTTTGGACAGGCTTTTTTCCTTTGTCTCTGTCCTTGTTCCTTAGCTTAGGCCAGTTGTCCTTGACGTGCCCTTTTTCATTGCAATGGTAGCATCTGATAGTCCTTTTTTACCCTGCGGATGGTTACTGATTCTGTCCGAGGGTCGAGTCGACGGACGCTGGGGACGTGACACTCCTCAGTGGCTTCCGCGTAGACGTTTGGATGACGTGGAGCTCCGGCGGGGACCTGCAAACACAAACTGAGCCGGGAAGGGGATCCCGGCAATGACCCTCCGACGCTCAAGTCAGGCATCGGTAGCAAGAAATCGGAGCAGAGTAACGAGAAGAGAACTGTAGCTACAGTAGTGATGAAAGTATACCTCCGTCGAAGTCTGGGGGTCCTTATATAGGCCCCCTGAAGGCGCGTGCACGCTTACCGAGACGTGCACACTTCTCAAAGCATACATGTAATGGTTGTGTCAAAAAAGCATGTCTGACGTCGTACCTTAACAGACCGAGCATATCCCTGACGTGACAGTGGAAACTTCCATCGTACGATTCTCTGTATGTCCATGTCACCAACCATGCCGTCTGTCGGCGGCACTGCTCCCTATGAAGATATGCTCAGCTACTCCTCCTGTCGGCTACTAAGCCGAGCGGGAAGCTCGCTCTGGTGATGTATTGGCCGAGCCGCGTGGGGTCCCCGTTCGCCCCGCAACCCGCTGTCCCAACTTCGCTGCGCCGGGTGGTGCCTGTCCTGGCTGGGCGGTGTCCGCCGGTCGGCCGATACGGAGTCCGCTCGGCACCTATCTCCTTTGTGCACTTGTCTTCTGAGCGTCAGAAGCTCGGTGTCGAGCCGAGTTATTGCGTTGGTCTGGAGGTCTGTCGGTCGGCCGACCTCGAGACGTTGCCCGCTGGACTTTGACCTTTCATGTGTCATTGACTCTTCGGCTGACCTGGCTCCTCCTCTTACCGTCCGGATCTAACTACGTAAAATTGCTTTTATTAAAAATTATTATTACAACATAAGATACTTGTTTTAGCAAATTTTAAAATTATTATAATAGTATTAAAATAAAATTGATTAAATCAAAATAATTTTAATCAAATTAAAAATAATATTTTAATATAACAGCGTTCCAAGTAATTTTGTTAAGTTACAATAATTATCATGGGAGCTATAAAACAATCTAAATAAAAGTATTTTTAGATAAAAATAAGAAAGAATATTCTTTTTAATCTTTTATATATATATATATATATATATAAATATGGAACCGCCTCCTCAGCAGCCCCCTTAGAGTCGATCCCTGGACCTTTCAGCCACAGAACCATGTACTCCCTATCTGTGCTATGCCCCGGGGACTATATATATATATATATATATATATAGGAGGGTTGGGATATTTAGAAAACACCGGGCATGAAATAATTTCATGCCTGATGATTTCTATTATAGGTGGTTTTTTTAAAAAAAAAATTAAAAAGAACGTAAACCTGGTGCAACAGTGGACGGTGGGCCCTCCCACTCGCCTATTTGTAGCAGCCGTTTTATTTTTTTATTTTTAATGAATGTAAATGTTGTGAATTGTAGAACGTCGATCCAACGTCCAATTTTTAGGAAGTTGATCAGATTTTTAGAATATTGGGCAACGGTCATTTTTTTCCTTCTATATATATTTTATTTTTTTATTCATTTTTCAACCAAAAAAAATCATTGCTTACTCAAATTTTAGAGAGAAATGATAGAAATTCTTATCATTATTTTGAGAATTTGTTAAATTCTTCAAATATTGATGAAAATTTAAGAGGAGAAAATTATCAAGCTCGTCCTAATCTACAATCTCCTCTATTTCTATTTTCCACACAACACCGGCAACATTTCCAATCTTTCCATACCCATTGTCATATTATTTTAATTTTTAAAGTTATTCAAAGTTTGCGAGTAGCGACTCTCGAGCTTCCTTTTATACATGCCCCCGGTAATATTGGTAGAATAACCAATATTTCATACAAACTCTATCTCATGGAATTAATCCGCTTCAATCACCGGAAATTCAATCAAATGAATCGAGAAGAGCTAGTGTTGCTGCAAGTGACAGTGATAAAGGTATAGAAACATCTCATGCATCCCACGATTCACAATTTCAAATAGGGCTTGACAATATTATTTTTGATCAAACAACTGAGGCGAGTAACGAATCGAATGGATATTGTAGCAGATGAACAGTGTGACAGTAGCAGATGATAAGCTCCTTGTAGCAGCCTACACAATCATAAGCGAAGATTTAATAGTTGATAGTGCCTAAAAGAATGAGTCTTTTTGGAAATATGTGGTGATATCTACAATACCAATCGAGATAAGAGAGCTAAAAAGAGAACTACGGATAAAGCAAAATCACATTAGATTTCGGTGAAAAAAAATCATGAATAGATATAATGAAATTTACAATAAATGGTACAATGATCGATCAAGCTGATGGAACGACGAAGATTTGATGGTGCAGACTCACGAAGAATACAAAAGTACTTTTAATCTACTTTCTAATATGAACATGTGTGGATAATTGTGAAAAATAGTCTAATGTACGCTCCTCAATCCTCCGAGCAAAGTGCCATAAATAAAGTAAGATCATCATAATCATTAGACACGTATATTGATTCTTCAAATCCTAATGCAACCGTCGATGTGGATGATAGAGAAGCCCAGTCTCGTCCAATGGGATAAAAAATAGGAAAGAAAAGGTAAATAAAAAGTAGACCTAATTGATGAATTGAATAAGGTTATGCAACAATTAGTAGCACATTTAGAGGAGTATAATAACAGTAAGAAAGTGAACCAACTCATCCAAGCACATCAACTCTTCGTAATGGACATATGAAGCATGACAGATGAACAATTTTAGAACCATCTAGTGATATGTGAGTAACTGAAGAAAAGATTGAACATGTAGTCAATTGTTATTTATTTTATTAACTAATTGTGGTTTTGATTTCTTTGGTTTATCCTTATATGTTTTATTAACGTGGTTTGTATTTCAGTATTTTAATTTTGAATTTGTGAAATATTTTTTTCGTGTATATTGTATTTTTTTTAAAAAAAAATTACATGTCTCCTTATATTTAATTAAAACATTATTATTAAATTAATTATATTTAATAATTATCAAAATATAAATAAATATTAAGTAAAAAATATTTATAAAAATATCGATGAAATATATTAAATTTAAAATTGATAAGTATAATTATTTTTATTTAAATTTAAAATTAGATGTAAATTAATAAAATGATAGTGGGGCCCATAAATATTTTGTTGATGAGATATTTGAATGTGAAATTTGAGATATTTGAGAGTGAGATATTTGGGAGGTAGCACACATAAATATTTGGTTGGAGGAATATTTGATTGAGTGATTTGGGATATTTGAGAATTTAGATATTTGATTGATGATGTGGACATGAGACCATAAATATTTGGAAGAAATATTTAGTGTTGTTGTGGAGGCCCTAAGGATTTTTTTTTACATATAATGCTTTTAGTATACTCATTGAATTCTATTGAAATGTTTCCATTAATTAGATTTAATCTGTATGTCTTCTTTTGGGGATTAATTATCCAGCTTAAAGCTGATTAATTTGCAAGGAGCTATAACGCTAAACATGCTGAAAAGTGTAGTGAAAAGTAAGTTCCTTCTAGAAGATCCATGCGAAAGAAAACCACATACTAAGTTTAATAAAGGGAGTTTATACCTTTATTGCATGTCCTTCGTAATCCCGACAACAACGTTTCTTTAGATGCAGATCTTAATGCGATCAAGTGGCCGCGCCTCTATGGTATCCACAAGAACAAACTTCGTTTGTCTCACAAACTCATGAAGTGGAGAATGAAAACAACCAAAGATTGTGCTAGCAACCCTTCTTGGAAGTTTTGGTCAAGTGAAGAGAGAAGGAGGAAGAAGAGCAAGAACACTAAAGTCTCATCATGAAAATGAATCCCAAACCCCCTTTTTATTCAGTCATGAAATTGCTTAATGTCAATTACCTTATTTACTTAATATTTGTCTTCATCCAATGAATCCAATGTATGAGCAATTCAAATTGAACATTCCTCTTTCTTCATAAATTTAAATTCATCAAATCACACAATGAGTCTAGCTCAATAATCATCAATCCAATTGACTCAATGAGTCTAATTTAAATTGGACTCAATCCAATAGTTAGATCCAATTTGAGTTTAACTCAACGAGTCTAATTTGAATTAGACTTATTCTAATGATCCATCATATGGACCCATCTCCAAATCAACTTATGCTTTGTGTGTGACCTAATAGGTTCTCGCAACGTTGGTAATGTCTCTAAAACTATTTTTGACACATAAACAATGAGTTGCATCTAACAAGACATCATTGCTATCCAAGTGACGAGAATGTCGAGATCCAACTTAACCTTTCCGTGTTTATTATCTTGTATAACTCAATCCTTCTATCCTTGTTATCTAGATTGATTAATGAGGCATAGACCGTGTCACC
>JBBMJZ010000137.1:25094855-25110783 GCA_037833815.1 Zingiber zerumbet
ATGGCTTTGCTTTTTTGATACTTCAATTGTATAGACAATCTATACAAATTAAGAGATTTTTTAAAAATTAATTAATGTTGAGTTCTTATCTCCAAAATATGTCCTTGATTTGAATTCTCCAATAATTATTTATGTAAATTGTAAATCAATTTCTCATTAAATGAGTTTAATTGTAGTATAGGATATTATGAAGTGACCTTCACGGGTCGGTATAGTTAATGTTTGCAATGGGTTATGGAGTTGATTCTCAATGTGTGAAATGTATCGCGATCACTGGCTACTAAAGAAAATAAATTTTTGAAACAATGGAGAAAGAGGGAAGGGGAGGTCAGAAGTCGTTGGCCTCCGTTTTTGAGTGGGGACGGTGACGACACCACTGTTAGAGAAGGATGAGAGAAGAGGAGGTCAGTATCCCCTCAAGTAAAGGGTTATTGTGCTGGGCAATTTTTTTGTGATTTATCTCTTTTTTAAATTGCATGAGGCAGTTCTGGAAGACCTTGAGATGGTGATTATCATCTTTTTTTATACTATAGAACATTATGAATTAAATGTGTAAAAAAATAATGTCGGCAAAAATAAGAAGTATTTCTAATTATTAAAATTCTTAAATAATTGTTTTTGCTAAAAAAAATTTAAAAGATTTTTATTCTAGTGTCAAAATTATTTAAATTTGACTAAAATTATTATAATAATATTAAGTAGTTGGTAGATAATTACTTAGCAACAACAGTTGTTTTAATATATTTTTTACTAAATTAAAATAAATTTAAGCAATTTAAATTATCTCTATAAAAAATATTTTAATGTAAAAGTATTTTTATGCATATTATTGTTACATTAAATATTTTTTTAACATATTATAGTAAATATTCAGTGATCGTATAAGTGCTGTAAAAGCATTATGATAAGAATATTTTCTTTTTTTTTGCCAAATTAATTCTTAAATATTTTTAAAAAAAAAAAAAAAGAAAAAAGGTTTGCACGCTTCACTAGGCAGTAGGCAAAAAGTCTCTACAAGACTACAACACGCGCTATAAAAGGTCGAAAGCTTCCTCTTTCTTTTTTTTTTTAGAATTTATTTTTAAATTCAAACTTCCAGAGCGGAGCCAGTGGAGAAGATGAAAGGAAAAGGTGCGGTCATGGCGCAGAGGGATCAAATTGATGGACAAGTGTTCAGAGATCCAGGTATGCAGACATATGGCATTTACTGCGCATTCAATACTCCACCTACTAGCCTACACTACACATGCCTCCAACCAGGAGCTACAATTGATGGCATTCAATGCTCCCATCCCTCTCCCCACCTTCTAGTTCCGCGCTTCCTCGATCCTCCATTCCAGTTTGTGCTCCTCCCCAGACGCATCTACTTCTCCGAACCTTGCTTGCCTGCTAGGGTCAGGAAGACCCGCCTGCGGCCTGCTGCCTGCTGCCCATGGTTTGGGGCGGGCGCCGTCGCATTCGAGTTGGAGCTCGCAAAGTTAAGATTTTTCGCAGGTTTAGTGTTCTTGGTCGATTTCAATCCTAAAAATCTCATCTTGCAAGCTGCTGCATTCTGATGAGGAATCCCCGGCTCCAGGCTCGGATTTGTTTTTCCCATCAAGTTGGCTCTTTTGCGGTTGCTCAAAGAGAGAGGGACTCCGTGAGTGGCCGCCTATCATCTGTTCGATCTAATGCAGCTCTTGCATAAAGGAACGATATGTTTCGGTGAACTTTATTAGCTTTTGTTATGCTGGCACGAAATCCTGGGATTTGACCAAAAAAATGAGCAATTTTGATGTTGGATTTCTCACTCGAGCTGCAATTTTGGTGGTCATTTGTGGATCTGCTAGTTTGGGGGTTTCAGGTCTTGGGTCGATGTCCTCCATTGCTGTCTCTTATGGAGAAAATGGCCCAGTGTTTTGTGGTCTTAGCTCAGATGGGTCTCACCTGGTCTCTTGCTTTGGTGCTGATGCTTCTATACTCTATGGAGCACCTTTTAGACTTCCTCTCCTGGGACTTACAGCTGGTGATGGATTTGTTTGTGGACTCCTTTTGGATGCTCACCAACCCTACTGCTGGGGCAACAACATCTATGTCAGTATGGGTGTTCCTCAGCCCATGGTGGAAGGCGCAGCCTACTCAGAGATCAGTGCCGGTGACGACCACCTCTGTGCCCTTCGTATGCCGAGCAAGGGATCTCGGAGAGGTGTATCCATAATAGATTGTTGGGGCTACAACATGACTACCTCTCATGAGTTCAATGATACTATAATCTCAATCACCGCCGGGTCAGTGTTCAATTGCGGTATGTTTGCTCGCAATCGAACCACATTGTGTTGGGGCGATGAGACAGGGAGTGGTGTTATAAGCCTGAGACCGAGAAACTTGAGGTTCCAGTCTATTTCATCTGGTGGTTTTCATGTCTGTGGGATCTTGGAGAACTCCCAAGTCTTTTGCTGGGGAAGGAGTTTGGCGACGCAGCAGTCTTCTTCTGACATTTTAGGCCAAGGGGATGTTAACATGGTTCCCATGGATCCTATGGTTTCGGTTGCCGGTGGGAGGTTCCATGCTTGCGGAATTAAGAGGATGGATCACAAAATTGTATGCTGGGGTTTCAAACTTCAGAATAGTGTGCCCCCACCTAGAGATTCAAGGGTGTATGAGATTGTGGCTGGAGATTACTTCACTTGCGGTGTTCTCGCGGAGCCTTCACTTAGGCCACTATGCTGGGGCACTGGAGGTCCTTGGTCGATACCAATGGCAGTTTCTCCTGGAATTTGTGCTTCGAATCCGTGTGGCCCTGGGTATTATGAATTCATCCACATGAGCTCTGGGAATAAAGTTTGCAAGCCAGCTGATTCAAGAGTGTGTTTACCATGCAGCATCGGTTGCCCCGTTGGGACTTACCAATCTGCACCCTGCAATTTGACCTCGGATCGTGGTTGTACTTTCAACTGTTCAAGTTGCACGTCAAGCGAATGCCACACCTTCTGCACATCAGGAAACAAATCAAAGGGCCACAGATTTCTATCTTTTCAAATTCCAATCTTTGTTGCCGAGATTGCATTTGCTGTTGTCTTCGTGAGCTCAGTTTGTGTAGTTGCATGTCTTTACATTCGTCACAAACTGCAAAATTGTAGATGTTCTGACTCTGATGTGATTGTACCTAAAGCCCGAACATACTCATTCCGCAAGGAGCCAATAAAGGTCCGGCCGGATTTGGAGGACTTGAAAATCAGGCGAGCCCAGATGTTTACATATGAAGAGCTGGAGAGGGCAACAGGTGGATTCAGCGAGGAATCACTAGTCGGAAAGGGCAGCTTTTCATGTGTTTTCAAAGGGGTTCTGAATGATGGAACTCTGGTTGCAGTTAAGAAAGCCACGAGAGCATCTGATGTTAAGAACTCAAAGGAATTCCATACAGAACTTGACCTTCTTTCGAGATTAAATCATGCCCATCTCCTTAACTTGCTTGGGTACTGCGAGGAAGGTGGAGAAAGGTTGCTGGTCTATGAGTTCATGGCCCACGGCTCCTTGTATCAACATCTCCACGGCAAGGATCCGGGCCTAAAAAAGCGGTTGGATTGGGTTCGCAGGGTCACCATTGCTGTCCAAGCTGCTAGGGGAATCGAATACCTGCACGGATATGCTTGCCCTCCTGTGATTCACCGGGACATCAAGTCTTCAAACATTCTCATCGACGAGGAACACAATGCTCGAGTTGCAGATTTTGGCCTTTCGTTGTTGGGTCCAGTGGATAGCAGCTCACCGTTGTCGGAACCTCCTGCTGGTACTCTGGGCTACCTCGACCCTGAATATTACAAGCTTCACTACTTGACCACAAAATCAGATGTTTACAGCTTTGGAGTTCTCCTCCTTGAAATTTTAAGTGGTCGTAAAGCCATTGATATGCAGTTTGAAGAAGGGAATATCGTTGAATGGGCTGTTCCACTGATCAAAGCTGGGAATATTTCAGCAATTTTAGACTCGTCACTGAAGCCTCCTATTGAGTGGGAGGCTCTTAAGAAGATAGCTGCGACGGCGGGCAAGTGTGTGAGGATGAGAGGAAAGGACAGGCCATCCATGGATAAGGTTACAACTGCATTGGAGAGAGGCCTTGCGCTCTTGATGGGTAGCCCTTGTAACGAGCAGCCAATATTGCCGACCGAGGTAATCTTGGGGAGCAGCAGGCTCCACAAAAAGGGTTCACATAGATCTTCAAATCAGTCATGTTCCGAGAATGACACTACAGATGCAGATGACCAGTTCGAGTACAGAGCTCCTTCATGGATCACATTTCCCAGCGTGACCTCATCACAGAGGAGATCGGAAGCTGAGACAGAAGGGAAGAATTCAGACGGCAGGGGTCTAGGGAATGGCGGGGCTGGGGACGGCTTGATGTGCTTGGAGGAAGAGATTGGGCCAGCATCTCCACAGCAAGAACTGTTCTTGCAAAACAATTTCTGAATTCAGTGCTTGAAGACTGAACATGTAATTACTTTCATTGCCTGGCCATTTGATTCTTTCAGTCATTGTCGTTTATTTTTCGTCTTTCTTCCGATCCATAGAGTGGGATCCTGTAAACGGATGTCGAGTGAGCATCCTTGCATTCTAGTGTTTCGGTTCTGAATGCGTTTAGTAAACCTCTTGTAAGCATGTTCTCCATGATTTCGAGTTCGTTGAACTGGCTTCATGTTTAAACAAACTAAACTTGTATTGTCTTCCTAAAGAGAGACACCAAACGAACTGTAGGGGTAAACTAGCAATGAAATTTGGAGATTATTGATGAACAAATTTTGTTTATACTTTTGCAGTTTGATGTGTGCAAAAATCAATTTTGATAGGCCAAGTCAACTTGACTCTTGGCCGAACTTAAGTCAAACCAACCCACCTCATTGCCATGTTCGGCCTGAGCAAGTCCGATTCACTTCTGAGTTCGAATTAAGCTAGTCAAGCTGAGATTGGATTTGGCTGGCATATCGAAAGGTGGAGCCATGAGGCCCTAGTCCGACCTACTTTGAGCTGACATGTGGGAAGTGCACGGAAGGCTCCGAAAGGGCCCACTCTCCTAGGACAATATAAAAGGGTGCCTCTTCGTGAGAGTGTGGTTCTCTACCTCTTTTTTTTATTTGCTCTCATTTTTGTTGGAGTCTAACTTGAACGTCGGAAGAGTGACACCAAGGTCTGCCTTGGCTTTTCTTCTAAGTTATTTTTTGGTGTTCTCAGCTTCCTTCAAGTTTTTGCCATCGCCGAAGATATTTGTTGGAACAGAACACTTTCACACCGGGTGCCTCGAGGTCACTCTGTTGCCAAACACGACAAGTATTGACCCAATAGCCACAGACCGATAGAAGCTGACTCAACAACAACCGTCCTAACAGATGCAGATTGAAGAGGAGCCAACCTGACTCACATCCGACCTATCAGAAGGGCTCGGCTTCGATGTTCGGGGAAGTCAACCCATCCCTATGTCAACCGAATGAATTTTCAATATATAATAATTTCTGTCAAGATTTCTAAGCTCTATTTGAAGAATAATATATTAAGAGTAAATATAAAAGGCCCTCACGCAGGATTCAACTCCGGACCTTCAGTTTACCAGACTGATGCTCTACTACTGAGCTACAAGGGCAAAGATATTTGCTATTTGAACGAGTAAATTTTATTTCTATCATCAAATGAACATTAGGTTCTTTCCACTAAAATCGACCGGTGGGTACAAAAACAGCCAGTTGAAAGTGGTTTTTTAGCTAGCTCACTTGCAACTCCAATACGATTAATCAATTAGATCGAACTTGAGTTGAGATATTAATTAAACATCAATCACTTGCAACTAGGTTCTTTCCGATCTCTAAATGCTTGTGTTTGATGAGCTGCCCTTTGGATCATTAAACATCAATTACTTGGTGAGTCTGAGTTGGCTAATTGACTTAGAAAGTAATACTGATCATAGCACAAATTAAATTATTTTAGAACATCATCCTCACGCATGGAATTAAGGCCTATAATGAGGTGGATTTGAAAGTGATGGAACAAATGATATTATGGGGCATTCGAGAGATCCAAAATTCCTAGCAAGGTAAATTTTAAGACAAAAAGCAAGGGTTGGATCTTTTGGCAAGAGGTTGAAGACCTAAAGGGCAGTAGTTTTTGGGCATGAAAAGTGACGATTTGTAGGTTAAAGTCTTCGGGCAACATCATCAAGCTCGATGTAGAAGTTGAAGACTTGTAAATTGTGTGACTTATGAGAGATTACACATGAATTATAATATGGGATTACTCTTCTAAACAATATCATTGGGGCGGTGATGTGTGTAAATTATATAGAAATTTTCTAGTTAGCTTGTAAGCAGCCTTTGATTAAGGAGCAATAGGTTCTGGGCATAGTCGACAATTTAGCACAATATCAAGCAGATTAAATCAACTAGAAGTGAGCCTCCAATCTAAAGTGTTGAGTTTTCTCAAGAGTAAACTATAAATTCTCTGTTCCATAATAGAGTCGATTAGAATTGGATTCAGTTGACTAGATGTTTGAGCAATCAATTGAATGTGTTTTCAATCAATTGACAAATTAGTTGTTGGTAGTTAAGGTTGCTACATTTAGGATTCAATCAACAAGAGAATTTTCTGTAGGGAGCAGGGGGAATAGCGCTCGTTTTAAAATAAAACTCGTAGATAGGCAGCGGAATGAAGACACAACAAAACAATCACAAACATCAAGAATTACTTGGTACGGAGCCTGTAGCGGCTCCTACTTCAAGGCCCGCACGTGAGGGTACTTTCAATGGACAATCACTAATCAATCGAAGGTTACAAATGATTTACAATTGAAGTATAAGTAACTTTGAAATACAACAATTCCGACGACTTGGAGAGTTGAATCCTTAGCGCAATCGTCGCCGAGGCAGCTTTCGAGCATCAAGGAGGTGTTTTCTAAGCAGCTCGAAGAAGCGGAACTTGTTCGGAATGTTGTTGTGAAGCTTCTGGTCGAAGGTTGCTTTTATAAGTTGTTCAGGGTGCCTGGAACCACTCCGGGCGCATGGACCACGTGGTTTGGCCAACTGACGCGCGCCACATCATCTTGCAGATAACTTTTGGGTTCCGGGCGCCTGGACCGACTCCGGGCGCCCGGACCCCTTCTGGGTGTCCGGACCAGCTTTTTTGAGCCCCTTATTTTCTGCAAAATAAAGTTAGTCTAGATAACAAATAATATATATAATATGAAATTTGACAGCCTCTGACTGTCCGGTTCTGACTTAGAGTTTCGTCGAAACTCTAGGTTGAATTGACGCTTACTGTTCCCTCTTCGAGAAACGTGCCCTTACCTACTTCTCTTAAGAGAGTTTACCTGTTGCTAAACCGGTCCTCTAGACCGACTAGACTTTTGCTCAGCGCTCGAGACTTCCGGTCTTCATGTTGGACATCTGCTCCACAACCCGCCTAGACTTCCACTCGGTTCGCGACTACCAGGATTTTAACATAGAGTCCCAAACTCTAGGATTTTGCCCGAAGCGCTCGACCCACCAAGACTTTCCACCTAGGGTTACCACCCCCTAGGGTTTTCCATCTGCCTAACCATAGGTAGGACTTTTCACCACCTAGGGTTACCATCCCCTAGGGTTTTCTACTTGCCTATAATCCACTAGGACTTTTGCCTAAGACAACTTAGGACTTTCCTACAAGCTCAATCAACCTTATTAAACAATAAGATATCTTAACTTTTGAATTCTTTGCCATTATCAAAACACATATTTGATCGTCTGGTACTTCCTGCACCAACAATCTCCCCCTTTTGATTATAACAACTTGGTTCAAAAGTTAAGTAAATATATAACAGTTTAATGAAAAATATTTAAAGAAAAATATAGCATTTTTTTCACTAAGTATTAGCTCCCCTTTAATTTATCACTCCCCTTAACTTTTGACCATTCTTGAGAACATATGCGTCCCCTTAACTTTTGACCATTCTCCCCCTCTTTGCCATATATCAAAAATAATTTAGGGAGGAAAGGTTGTTTGACAAAAAGATTTTTACTCTGTTTAACTTAAGCTCCCCCTAAAGGGTAGCACTTAAAAAACTTAGCTACTTTTTAAGCATTGAAAGTGAGTTAGCTTTTTCAAAAAACTTAGCTAAACTTAGCTTTGAAAATAATTGCTTTGAAAAATATTTAGTTAAATTAGAAAGGCTTTGAAAAAAAACTTTGTCAAGTACTTAGTTTTTTGAAAAACTTTTGACAAAAACTGCTTTAAAAAGATTTTGAAAAAACTTAGTTTTAAAAAGATTTTGATAAAAAAAAACTTAGCATTAAAAAGATTGATAAAAGCTTAGTTAAGTACTTAGCTTAAAAAAATATTTTGATAAAAGCTTAGTTAAGTACTTAGCTTATAAAAAATTTTGATAAAAGTTTAGTTAAGTACTTAGCTTAAAAATAATTTTGATAAACACTTAGTTTTAAAAATATTTTAGAAAAACAACTTAGCTAAGTAAACGATTTCTTTGAAACATACTTAAAAATATTTTATCTAATACTTAGTTTTTGTCCTTTCAAAAATAATTTATTTTTATTTTCAAAAATAGTTTAACAAAAAATTAATTTTTCTCTTTTCGAAGTATTTTGAACTTTTAAAAAGTTTAACTTTTAAAACCAATGTTTAAAATAAATAAAAATTAATGTCTTAACCTTCTTTTCACTCCCCCTTAATTAATGCTAAAAATGTTTGAGGGTCCTAGAGTCCAAGTATGTAAAATAAACATAAAAGTTATTATTTATTTTTCTAATTTTTCATCTCACTCATTCTATATTGTCAAGCATGTTCAGCTTACGAGTGTGTGTGAGACGGAGTTACGTTAAATTGATTTTATCTTTAACTTTGAAAAATATTTCTGATATAGAGGTATATTTCAAAAATAATTCAAGTTAAATTTATATTTTAAAAAAAACTATTGACTTTGAGATTTTAAAATATAAGTTTTAAATTTGAAGATTTCAAAATGTTGAAGATAAAAGTATTTTAAATTTGAGTTTCAAAATAATTAAGTTTGAATTTGAAAATATATACGTTTGAGTAATTAAATTTTGAATTTTAAAACTTTTTAAATGATATTTAAAAATAATTATGATTAAGATTTTAAAAATTAAATCATTTGAAAATAATTTACTTTGATTGAGGATTTTAGAATTAATTGGAATTATACTTTTAAAATTAATTAAGATTTTAAAATTAATTATGATTAATTAGATTAATTAAAATGACTTAGTTTAATTGAATTAACTTTTAGTTAACTTAATTAAGTTTAAGTAATTTGGGTTTGGTTAACTACTTTATATTTTAAACCTAGGTCCATCTCACCCTTTCCTAGATTTTCAATCTAGGAATCTTAATAGTTTTTGCGAGATGGTTAATTTAATTTTCAATTTAAATTCCAATCTAAGAATTGATCAACATTTGAGTTAGACTAAGGTTTAACAGTCAGTTAATTAAATATCTATTTCGATAATTGGATTCCAGGTTATGGCGAGGCACTAGGCCTTCTTGGGTATGAGATCATCCACCACTTCTAGACAAAGTCTTTTAAAGAAATTAAATATTTAATTTTCTTTCTGAAAATCCTAGGTCTAACTAGTCAAGTACAGATCAAGCCTAAGTCCTTATCTACCCTAGTCTAGGCATGAACAATAAAAGCAGTAAATCAAATATCAGGCAATTCTATTTTATGATAAAAATGGTCTTTTTATTGGCTCCCTAGGATGATAGCCACAATAAGGTCTATCAAGGTAATGAATTTGATTCTTGGAGATCCAATATTGACCAAGTCCAACTTAATAAGTTAGGTTAGACTTGGGGCCACATGCTTGGACTAAGTTTCTATTTGAGCGTTTTACTAGAGACAAATAAGATCTGAATTTAAGTTTAGCCTTATATCCAAGTCCAGATTGGTTGTATACGCCCCTTTGTTTTCCAAGAATTAGGTCAAGGTTCTTAGAACTCAAAGTGAATCGTTCCAATGAGTCCTTGAGTTCTTTCACTTGAGTTTTTAAATTGGAATTCTCTTTCTAAACTTGCTCAGTCAAAGAACTCGACTTAGTCGCTTCCTTAAGGGTTGTTACCTCCTTTTGGAGTGACTTGACCCAGATGTTGGATTTGGACAGCTTTCTTAATAAATATGAAACTAGATTTTGTAAGTCATCTATCTGAGTACCCGAAATTAGGGAACTTACAATATTGGTTGGCCCTTCAAAAATGGATATAGATCTGTAGCTTCTTTCAGACTTCGTTTCCAATTCGACTTTAATTTCTGATTCGGACTCTATTTCAGTAACGTATGCTTGTACTAGTAGAGAAAGAAGGTTGCTTGCTCGTGTTCTTCATCAAAATCTTCAGAGGACTCGGACCACGTTACTTTTAAGGCCTTCCTTCTTCATTGCTTCTGGTTCGGACACTCCGTCTTGTTGTGTCCCTTCTGGTTGCAACCATAGTAGGTAACTCCAGACTTGGTCTTCGTGTTCAATTGAGTCACCTTCTTCTTTTTGCACATTTTTTGTACCAGTTTTACGAGCTCGGCTGTAATTTCATTGTTGTTGTCTTCTGAGTCCAATTCATCTTCAGACTCGGGTTCAGTTCTACACTTTTCTTTTGATTCCCACATTATACTTGCTCCTGCAATCAAAGTAATACCTTTCTCGGTCCGAGTAGTATTAGTTTATTCATGAATTTGCTCCTGCGATATTTGTCAATACTGACCAATGGTGAAAAGATGAAAATAATTTTTTTAAAAATAATTTTGGAGGAAAAAATAAAAGGTGTAAGGATTTATTTTGAACACAAACGATATATATTTTTCTTTCAAAAAGAAGCCCCCCTTACTCGATTGGTGGTTTCACCAATTCAAAGCGGCTTTGCTCTGATACCAATTATAGGATCATTGTGCTAGAGGAGGGGTGAATAGCGCTTGTTTTAAAATAAAACTCGGAGATATGCAGCGGAATAAAGACACAACAAAATAATCGCAAACATCAAGAGTTACTTGGTTCGGAGGCTGTGGCGACTCCTACTCTAGGGGCCACATGTGAGAGTGCTTTCGATGGGCAATCCACTATTAGTTTGAAATAAGTACAAGAGTGAACTTACAATATTAAAACAACTGTAAACTAAAAAATACTGATAACTACAGATATGAAGATCCTTGTTCTAAGTCGTTGAAGCAGTATTAAGGTGTTGAGGAGGCATTTTCTAATCAGGGCACAAGAGCAGAAGTTATTCTGAATGTTGTTGTGAAGCTCCTGGTTGAAGGCTTCTTTTATATGTTGTTCCAGATGCCTGGAACCACTCTAGGTGCCTGAACCACGTGGTTCGGCCAACCGACGCGCATCACATCAGCTTGCAGATAATTTTTGGATTCCAGGCGCCCGAACCAACTCCGGGCACCCTGACCAGCTCTGGGCACCCGGACCAGTCCAAGTGCCTGGACTCTGGGAGCTAGAATCCCTTCCAGGCGCCCGACTAGCTTTTTTCAGCCCCTTATTTTCTGCAAAATAAAGTTAGTCCGAGCAAAAAAAACAACATATCTAATATGAAATTTGACAACCTCTGACTATCTGGTTTTGACTTTGAGTTTCATCAAAACTCTAGGTCGAACTAACGCCTACTATTCCCTCTTCAGGGAATGCGTCCTCACCTACTCCTCTCAGGAGAGTTTACCTTTTATCAGACTGGTCCTCTAGACCGACTGAACTTTTGCTCAGCGCTCGAGACTTCCGGTCTTCATGCTGGATGTCTGCTGCACGACCCGCCTAGACTTCCACCCGGTCCGCGACCACCGAGATTTCAATCTAGAGTCCCTAACTCTAGGATTTTGCCCCAAGAGCTCGACCCACCAAGACTTTCCACCTAGGGTTACTACCCCTAGGACCTAAGGTTACCGTCCCCTAAGATTTTCCAGCTGTCTAACGGCAGCTAGGACTTTTCATCACCTAGGGTTACCACCCCTTAGGATCTAGGGTTACTACCCCCTAGGGTTTTCCACCTGCCTAGAATCCATTAGGACTTTTTCCTAAGACAACTTAGGACTTTCCTACAAGCTCAATCAACCTTATTAGACAACAAGACATCTTAACTTTTAAATCCTTTGCCATTATCAAAACACAGGTTTGATCGACTAGTGCTTCTTGCACCAACACCTCCATCTTCTACTTCTTGTCCAGGGACTCCCACAGATCCTTAGACATTCTCTTCATTCTATACATAGTGTATAGTAAGTCAGCAAGGTAGTTGAGGATGTCATTTCGATAAAGGAACTCAGAATAAGTCCATGCCTCCACTACACTAATGGTCTGTGCATCAACATCCTCAACATGCTTGGGAGGGTCCTCAGTTAAGAACCGAGCCAAATTGAGTGTGATTTAATAGAAGAGTATCTTCTGCTGCCACCTCTTGAAGTTTAGTCCACTAAATTTCTCTAGCTTATCCTCGTGATTGATTGGCACAATTCCAATCAGGGTGGAGAGAACCTTCATGTGTTCAAACTATTGCACCTTAACATTCTATTCTGTGGCCATCTCAATAGAATGAAGTCTGTTTCAAGATTGTTGCACAAAATAATCTGTGGAGATATTTGGGACTCGTCAAATTTAAATTATATGAAATTAAATTTAACTTATTTTTTGAAATGACCTGAGCTAATAATCTCAGACTGCCAGTAGGGGTTGGTGTCTGCCAAGTGCCAAACGGAGGTTCACAGTGGCTGAGAGAGCGTCTAGCTAGAGTCCGACCAGGTGAGCGAACTGAACAATTAACCGGGTGAGAGGCCGACCAGATATCTTAGTCGAGCGAGTAGATGACCGAGCGAGCTAGGGGTCGGCCGGGTAAAGAGGCAGAGTGGGTGAGCGACCAACCCTGTTTTCGAGTTAGACAACAAAGAGGTCGACCGGGTAGTAAGGCTGAGCAAGTTCGACTGGATAGAGCAGCAAACCAGGTGAGAGGCTGGTCAGGCAAGCAGATAGGTCGAGCGAGAGGCCTTTCAGGCGAGCAGACAGACTGAGTGAGTGACTAGTCGGGCGAAGCAGATAAGCCAAGCTAGAGGCCAATCAAGCGAGCAAACAGGCTGAGCGAGTGGTCAGTTGGGTGAAGCGAACAGGGAACCCGAACGAGCTAAAGGGCAGTTGAACGAATGAACGAGTGTGCGCCCGGTTAGGCGGAAGCCGAGCGACCAAGCGAACAAGCTGTCCATCGAACTGGGTGAGCGGCCAAGTAGCTGAGTGAGAGGTCGATGGGCTGAGCTTGAGGCTGGTGGGGTAGAGAGGCTGAGTGAGCTTCTGTTGGATGAATGAAAAAATTGGGTGGGTGAAGCAAAGAAATTGGTCAGGTGAGAGCATTGTAAGAGCGGTCATGCTAGCGCACTAAGATAATCGAGGCCTGCGATGAACACAATTTCCTTGAAACAGATTCACCCCACCTCTGGCTATGCTTCTAGGCTTTCTTGGGTCATCTATCTCCCAGAATACAATAGTGAACCGTGATTCCTACCAAGCACTGATGGTCACGGTGAACTGAGAGGTACCTAACTGCTATCACGTGCACTTTGTCGAGCATGAGATGCACGACAGAGGAGGGGAATGTAGGTGGAGAGCTTTAGCATTTCACATGTGTAACCTTTTACCTGTAGTCGCAACCTCCTTATATAGGAGCTCAAAACCAAAGGGCAATGTTTATGATGGTTTAAAGATCATTATTCACCAGCTATGAAACGCCAACATTTCACTCAGTTGCATTAATCTTTCTTAAATGCATCGGTTATACAAGTAGCAAAAAAGTTTATGTGGTAAAATATTGATTGTTCCACTTGGGCAAATTTTATCCCAACCGGTCCGGCATTCAACACGCGCAAGTCATGCCCGCACACGAATAAACATAGTCCAGTACAATCCGGGACCTAGATTTGTACCCCCTCTGTGTACCCATGCGTGAGAGAGAACCTCTCCCCCTGCATTTGTTCACATCAGTAATGCATGTAAATCAATATAAACCAACCAATATACCTTGAAACTTCTAATATGGGACTAATGCCCCATTCACAATGGAGCTTCATGCCTCTTCTACCTCTTCTCCATTCACATATATCTAACAATCCCTCACATAAATGGAGATAAGGTATGTGATAGAATTCAACAGTTGAGTCCAGTATAGGACAGGTAGGTTTTACTCTTTGAACCTTCCCTTGTGAAAATTTGTTTACTTACTGGCTGACCGTTGATGCGATGCCCTTGAACTATTCTACCATCTATGTAAGCATTGACATATCTCACCCAAAACTCTTCTTGATACAATTCAGTTCTCATAAGTGTCTTCATTCTTGGTCATAACATACCTAGTTCTGTGAAAAGTTCTAAGAATTATACCTTGGATCATTAAAAGTCATGCACTTAACCATCATCCTTTACTAATTCATTGGATCATTCCCCCACAGTGAGCAACTTTGTTGGTTATTTTTCTGTTTATATTTTTTTGAGAGTTTTGAGAGTTATATAAACCTGTGCTTAGATGATGTTTAGGGACAAGTTATTTTGATATTAAATCAATTGGTTTTACTTAAGCCACATTATGACTACATCTCTTTTGTTCTTTTATTTCCGCTCTTATTTTCTCAAGATGGTTTTTAAACCTATCTTGAGCTACTTCTTATTTCATTATTTCTCTCTTATTTTCTTCTTAATCCCTCTGTAACTTCACGCCCTAGAATAATCTATATTCTGCTCGGTGTCAGTTGGTATCAGAGCTCATTAAGATCTAATGGAGGGTCATCGTGACGTGGTCATGATCATGAAAGGCAGGTTCCGGCTGAGGAAGCCTCACATCGTGATCGTAGCACCCAAGACAAGTTCGATATTTACAAAGACAAGTCAAAAAGTTATCTCGACGTCTAGCGACATAAGAACGTAAAGATCGCAAGTTTCTTTATTCCCCTTTTGAAAAATCTCTAATTTCCAATCGAGAAGAGTTGTCCAAGCACAAGTTTGGTTTCAAGAAATGCGGGTTCAACCACCCCACCACCTACAACTTCGAGAGAACACCAACTCCCCAACGCCTCTACGTCCCCCCTTCCTCTCACCGCGGCGGAGACAACCATGAGGATGCGGACCTCGACAACATCGATTACGACCAGTCCTACTCTCTTGATCATCCAATCATAGGAGGCAGCAAAGACAACTACAAGATTAAATTATTTGGGGATCCAATTTACAACGAAGACAAGATCAAAGCACTAGGCGAACCGATATTTGATGATGAAGTTGATGAGGTACTTTACGGTGATGACCATGAGATTTTTGTTGTATTTGAAGATCCAGTTTGTGCCATATCATAAGACAATGCGAAGAAAAGGGAGACTATGGATGTTGAAGATATTATTTTGAACTCGAGGACGAGTTCTTTTCAACCTGTGGCGTCTGATGCAGGAGCATCCAGTGACACAGTCATCTCGTACCATCCAACATGGCTATGTTCCCCTTGGAGTTCTTATGAAAAGAAAATAAAGCTACCGACTTTCCTTTTGAATATAGAAGAAAGACGATTGAGGCTACTTACAAGGAAGATGATGAGTTTGTGGTCTCCTGATGTGGTTGCACTCTATTCAGAGTCCAAACGAGATGAAATCCCTTTATATTTGTGTCTCAAGGAGCACGAGTTCAAGTGGACTAAAGCGGCTATAACTAGTTTTGAACTGGTGAAGGAAAAGATGATCAAAGCACCCATTCTTGCACTTCTAGAGTTCACCTGTATGCTGAAGCATCAATCTGGGAGTCTCAATTGTGTTGCAGATGCTCTAAGCCATCACTCTTCCCTACTTACTACCATGAGTATTAAGGTTACCAGCTTTGGATCTTTCTCAGATATGTATGTTGATGATCCCTCCTTTGGCAAGATATTTCAGAAGGTAACTAATGGGCTTCAC
>JBBMJZ010000137.1:25128253-25140322 GCA_037833815.1 Zingiber zerumbet
CGAAAGTTATGAGAAGACTTGCCGGTGCTAAAAGATGGAAAGACTTGATCCAGTTCTTCGATGAGCTGGAATCGATCAGCTTTGCCAGGGACACAGAAACCATGAATCTATTACTCGACACCCTTTGCAAAGAGAAGAAAGTTGAAGTGGCTCGAGAAGCATTTTCGGTACTCAAGCCCCACATTGCTCCCGACGCTTATACTTTCAATATTTTCGTTCATGGCTGGTGCAACGCATGGAGGATGGACGAGACGTTGTGGACTATCGAAGAGATGAAAGGATTGGGATTTAACCCTTCGGTTATTACTTATTTGACTATTGTTCAAGCTTATTGCAGCCGGTTAAAGTTTGGGAAGGCTTATGAGACCCTCGATATAACGATGGCCGAAGGTTGTCGTCCAAATATCATCACTTATACGGCTCTGATGAATACACATGCTAAGTCGGGGCAACTTGGCGAGGCATTGGGTGTAGGTGAAATCTGCTGGTTGTAGACCCGACACTCTTCTATATATAACTCTCTTATCAATATTTTGGGGAAAGCAGATCTGCTATCGGAAGCCCTTCATATCTTTGAAGTAGAGATGAAATCGAAAGGCGTCGATCGTAACACCCCGACATATAACACAATGATCTTGCCGCCATAAACAATGGGAAAATGCACTCAATGTCTTAGAGGAAATGGAGAGCTCATCATGTAAGCCTGGTCTTCAAACATACATGCCACTACTCAGGATGTGCTTTCGTGAAAGAGAGCTAGACGGCGATCCGTTTGACTACTTGCTAAATAACTTGGTCTTTAAACATCAACTCAGCTCTAATCTTGATGCCTATACAACACAGGTACACAGCCTATGCCGAGTAGGTGATATCATGTGGATGACGCACCTCTTTGATGGGTAGGGTTGTAAACAAGCAGAGCCGAACCGAGTTTTAGGGTGTTTAAGTTTGTTTGATAAGGTAACTAAGCCGAGCAAAGCTTAAAATGAACCAAACTTTTGAAATGAGTGTTCAAGTTTGGCTTGGTTTATTTTTTTATGAGCTTGAGCTTGTTTGAATTTTGACTTAAGTTTGGTTCGTTTAGATGTTATCAAGCTCTCAATTCAAGTTCGGCTTGAGCTTGGTTCGAGCTTGGTTCGTTTAGATGTTATCAAATTCTCAATTCAAGCTTGTTTGATTGTTTGAAACTTTTAGTTATTTAATTGGTTATTGAGATTGATAATTTAAATTTATTATTTTATTTTATTTTATTGTTTATTTCGCATATTGAAAAATTTTTTATTAATAAATATAGTTCATGAACGTTGTTCACTGACGTTGTTCACGAATGTTAACGAGCTGAATACATATGTGTTCAAACTTGTTTGTTTAGCTTAACGAGTTATTCAAACTTGTTTGTTTAATTAATCTTATATATATTGAATGAACATAAACAAGCTCTTACGAAGTCGAACACCAAGCTTATTCACGAACGCTTGATTTATTTACAATCCTATTGATGAGATGATCGATCAAGAGATAGCATCGTGGTGGCAGACATGCAAGATATACTTTTGCAAGAAGTCGAGCAAAGAAACATATACGAGTACGTGGAAAAGATGAGATCTTTGATGAAGCAATTGGACATTCCTATTAGGAAAGGATGATTTTATTCATTTTATTTAATTTTCATTGGCTCTCATTAAATTAGAGAAATTTCATTCTATAAAAAATACCAATTAAATATATTTTTAATCTTAATTTTTCAAAATATAATTTTACATTTTAAGGCATATATTTTTATAAAAAAATAAAAATGTGAGTAATTTGCTTTCTTTGTGGAATTATTCGAAATGATACATTTAATTTAGTGCGTATTTACTAAAAGAAATTAAATATAAAATAAATTTTCAATTTTAGCTTTTTTCTTATTTATTTATTTATTTATTTTTACTTTGTTGAAAGAGCAGACAGCGTTCGTCCACTAGAAAGCTCCGCGATAATTGACTTGCTCTCTCTCGATTTACCTAATTTATCTATATATAGTCTAACCCTTATCTAATCTATCCATAACTTAATATACACTTACAAAGTTTATCTATATCGAAGAAAGAGACTAATGAAGAAATGTTTAAGATTCGATATTCTCGTCTAGTCCAAATTAATTATTTTAATTAACATAGATTATGAAAACATGAACAATCTTTTTCCATGCAAAGTTAAAAACAAGGAGAGAGATATTAGAAACGAACTGTATCTTTCTTCACATATCTATAAATGAACTCTGAGATAAATATGACCACCTTTTCTATAATTATTAATATATTTTATTTATTTATTTATTTATTTATTTATTATTATTATTATTATTTCAAGGTTGTTTATTTTTTTTTATTTTCATTTAGTTTTTGGTTTCCAAGCTAAAGCTTTGAAGGTGATGTGGGATAGAATAAATGATCATCTCGCTGGTTGAGGACATGTAGTCGTCCCAGCACTTTGTTATATAGAAAATTATGTTTCCGTTCCTGTAATTTATATTTATTTTTTCAATTGTAGATTCGTTACGAGGCAATTTACTTTTTTGTAGTTCTGTAATATTTTTCAATTTAAATCGTTTTCCTCTAAAATTAAAATATTTCATCATAAAACAGTTAGACAGTTGGAATGCTCAATTGTAAATTAAATTTGAGGATTTAAATAGGTAATAAAAAAATTAAAATCTCCTCATTCAATTTACAATTCAATATTCTCACCGTCAACTGAATATTTTCTGATGAAAAAAATTTAATTCTAAAAAATTTTTAAAAATAAAAAATATGGACTAAAAAAAATGTGGACTAAAAATATAAATTAACTCATAACACGTTTAAAATTAGAAAAATGTAAATTACAGAAGTATAATTTTCTCCTTTGTTATAATATCATCTATACTTCATTAACATAGGCATCTATAAATATACAGAACGTCTTTTATCTTTATATGAATTGTGTTGTGTTTGATTAGACATAACTAGAGATGATAATAGGACGGCTTTAAATCTGAATCCGTATTATATCCGTCCTATTTAAGATGAGTTTAAATCTGGTCAAGCGGATTTATAAGGAATTAAGGATATCAATAAATCCATCCCATATATATATATATATATATATATACTTACTGTCCTTTTCAGTTATAAAAAATTTCCACTGGCTGGCCGCGCGTTCTCGAGACCGGCGGCGTCTTCTTCCAATTTCAAAGAACAATATTTTCCTCGATTATCAGTCAACGTTTGCAGCAGAGCTCCGCATTTCTCCCTCCGCTACGGCGCTACCTCTGAGCGAGCGAGAGAGCGATCCATGGAGAAGAAGCGGGTGGGCATCATCGGCGCAGGGATCAGCGGACTCGCCGCCTGCAAACACGCGGCGGAGCGTGGCTTCCGCCCCGTCGTCTTCGAGGCCTCGGCCGGCGTCGGCGGCCTATGGGCCCACACCCCTGCCTCCACCAAGCTCCAGTCCCCCACTCTGGACTTCACTTTCTCCGACTTCCCCTGGCCGCCGGACGTCACCGAGATCTTCCCCCGCCACGACCAGGTCCAGAACTACCTCGAATCTTACGCGCGCCACTTCGACCTGCTCCGCTGGATCAAGTTCCACTCCAGTGTGGTATCGATCGACCTCGTCGGGACGTCCGAGGAGGAGATCGCCGCGTGGGACCTCTGGGCCGGCAACGGCGAGGCCTTCGGCGGCGTCGCCAAGGGAGAGTGGCACCTCACCGTGCAGCACGAGGGCGATCCCTCCACCGAGGTAAGATCCCCAAAACCGATTCTCCCGATGCTCATACCTCTCTCTAATTTCAGCAATTGAACTTCAATCTAATCAAATCCCTAGATCTACCGGGTGGATTTCTTGATCCTGTGCATCGGGAGGTTCAGCGACGCCCCAAATTTCCCCAACTTTGCACGACGAGGCGCAGCTCAGGTGTTCGATGGAATGACTATGCACTCGATGGAGTACTCCAACATGGACGACGCCGGCGCTGCCGCTCTCGTGCGAGGAAAGCGAGTCACCGTCGTCGGCTCAGGAAAGACTGCGTTTGAGATCGCATCAGAGTGCGCAGATGCAAATGGTGGCCAGATAAATCGAATCCTTCTCTTTGATGCCACCTTTCTCATGTTCTAATTGAATACTTCTTCAGGAGTTGGCTTACCTTGCACTATGATCCTTCAAACCAAACGCTGGTTTATTGATGAACCTGCTGCCATGAGATTTCCGCTTTTCGGTCATTTCTATCGAACGCGATTCGCTGAGCTTCTCGTTCACAAACCTGAGGAAGGAGTTTTCTTGAGTCTGCTGGCCACCTTCTTGGCTCCTCTGGTAAGCCTCTGTTTATTCTTGTTGACATTGAGAAGATAAGAAACTGACCCAATTTTGATTGCTCTAAGAGAGAAGAGGATAGTGATGTGCCTGTAAGAGAACTTGTAACTTGGCTATCTTGAACTCTAATCAGTTTTGTTCATGTGATTCAGAGATGGCTGTTCAACAAAATCACTGAAAGGCACTTCACAAGGAACATGCCTCTGATGAAAAAGCATGGGATGGTTCCTGATCACAGCTTCTTCCATGGGTATTCTTCTTGTGTAATCGGTATGCTGCCCGAAAAGTTCTACGAGAGAGTGGAAGAAGGGAGCATTACTTTGAAGAGACCTACCACTTCAGCCTTGTGCAAGGATGGATTGGTCATAGACAAAGGCGAAGTCATACCTTCGGACCTAGTGATCTTTGCTACTGGATTCAAAGGCGACCAGAAGCTCAGAAACATATTCGTATCCAAATGGTTTCAACAAATTGTAGCCGGGTCATCCACTCCCATGGCTCCTCTGTATAGGTCTGTTCGCAAGCTATCTCATTCAGATTTCTATTCACAAGTTCAATAGCTGATTCTTCTGCAGGGAATGTATCCACCCGCGAATCCCCCAACTGGCAATTGTTGGGTTCACCGAGAGCTTCTCAAATCTTCATGCTGCGGACATGAGATCCAAATGGATAAGCCATTTCTTGGACGGCCGGTTCAGGCTTCCAAGCATATCATCCATGGAGAAGAGCGTGTCGGAGTGGCAGAAATTTTTTAAGAAGAACATACTGGAATTGGAGAAATACACGAGAACAGATCGTGAGTTCTTCCGAGGATCATGCATCGGCACCATCAACATATGGTATAATGATCTTTTGTGCCGAGACATGGGGTACAGCTCGAGAAGGAAGAAAGGATTCCTAGCAGAATGGTTCCAACAATATAATCCTGTCGATTATGCAGGGATTTATAGCAAAGGTAATTGACTTACTATTATCGTTACCATTGTGCGAATCATACATGTTGCGATCAGAATAGCTTATTTCACAAGTATCGAACTATATTTCGATTGCCCGTGTCAAATGGCCTAAACAATCAACTTGGTGCCGTTCTATGTAACCTGTTCAATCAAATCTCAAACCAGTAAACCAAACTACACTCATCTCTCTCAAAGGAGTCATTTAAGACTGATGATAATTCCAAACATTCATAGTTTTTAAGAGAGCAAAGGGAGAAGAGAGAAAAATCGTTTCGTCTATATTGTTTACCTAGTAGAAGAAGGCAGATGGAACGGAGAGGAGAAGAAACCGACGACTTCATATTCTCTTTTTTCGTCCCCTAATCCACTGTTCTTTCAGGTTATCCACTCAGGTAAACCGAGGGAAGGGACCATCACCTCCTTTTCCTTTCCATTCCACCACTAACTCCGACAAAGAAAACACAGGTGATCCAACATATCGAAAACCAATGCCTACTTATTTCAAAGATTGAAAAGATATTGACAATTTCATTCAAAATTATGCTGTGAATAATTGATCAGACCAGTTTTAATCACAAAGAAACACAGACAAGTCTTCAACTGAACTATAGAAATTAAGGACATGGGAATTTCGACAAATCTCAACACTCAAAACTTAGGCAACGATAGCTGAAAAAATCTCATCCATTTGTATCAGTCACATTGATAAAGGAAGGAGCAGCCTTCGCATACTTTTCCTATTTTGTCTCACTTGCTTTGTGATTTTCATGCAAATAAGAAAAACTATTGTGACAAGTAGAAGAAAGAATGCAAACTTCAAATACCTGAAATATAGAGAAACTCCAGTGAAAACAAGGCAAGCAAACATAAGAATATCCCACATCACCAGTACCACATCTACCCTGCAATTCATACAATGAAGTACAGAATGAGAAGTCTGATATTCGTTGAAGAAGAAAACTAAAGTAGAACATAGACGCTCTGATACATATAGAGAACCATGCTACAATAGCCTGTACACCCATTTACAGTTACAAAACTTGGGCTAACATATTGATTAAAGAACCGCTAACATCTTTATTAAGGCTAGAAATTTAACTAACATCAAGCTAAAAAGAAGCAAAAGTAAAAAAGGGACGAGTCTTCTTAAGAGGAAGGAGCTAAAGCAATTGGATTACCTTGTCTACTTGGGTAGAAGCAAGGATACAAAACCATAATTTGGAGCTACTTTCCCTTACTCCTTGTTCCATAACAAGTGAAATAAAGAGAGGAACAAGAGGAAAAAAAAAATAAATCAAAGGGCTAGTTTTAACATTTACTTATTTCTCCCTCCTTTCCTCTATTTTCAAGTAGATAAATCCATAGAAATCCCTCTCCTTTTTATCACGAAGGAAATAGTTATCCTGATCTACCAAGAAGCCATCAAGCTATGACTAGAAACCTCATAATTCAGTTAGCCTACGCGCAGAACTAGATTCAATATGGTTTCTCACAAGGCTTGCATGATGATCATGCTGATTGTGTTCCACAACCAAAGGAGAAAAAAATGAATTACACAAACAGTGATGATCCAAATCTTTAAACCAGTCATATCCTTAATAGCGCATTGTGAATGAAACTGTCTTACATAGCAAAAAGGTACAACCCTAAGGTAAAATTGCAAGTTCAACGGAATTCGATCAGTAAGCGATAATCCCAACATTACAATTTTGCCCATTCAATCCAAAAATTCCTCTTTGTTGAAATTTTAACACATTCCACGGAAATGTCATTGCTCGTAAAGAATTACAGATCAGAAGGGCGGGCGCGAAGGCGATGAATGGAATCCTAATCGATCGATGCGGGAATACCTGGACGAGGAACTAGAAGCGGGTGAGAATACCGACGAGGAGAAGGCCGAGGGGGGCCAATCATTCAGCTGCTCCGATAGATTCGACCGGGACATCATCTTCCCTGCCCGAAGCTTTCTCGCTTTCACCAAATGCCTCGATTGCCGCCCAATCGCTCACATCTCTCTCTCGGTTTCAAATCAATTTCTTGCCCTAGAGCGAGAGGGGGATGAGCTTCCGAGCCAATACCGGTTTATGCAACGAACGATGCGAGTGCAATTTAGTCGTCGGCCCTGACCTTCGCGGCTTCGCGTCTCTACGATTTAGGTAGCGACTCGAGTCGCCGAACCCATCTGATGTGGCATGATGCCGAGATTTCCGGTATCAAGGTGGCAACCTTGATACCGGAGTCGATGCCACGTCATCCACGTCATGCTGTGAATATGGCCCAAATAAGGCCCAACGGCTCAATAGTCTCACGGCCGATTCCCAATGGACGCGCTTAAGCTATTCAAATTGTTCCCCTTCTGGAGTGTCGTTCAGGGTTCAGATTCGGATCCGGGTTCCGGGTTCCGGGTTCGGGTTCGGGTTCAGAGGGATCGAGGGCCAGGAGAGGGTGAAATCGCGAGGAGACAGCGCAGTGCCGCCGCTGCCGCCTCCACCGCCGGTATGGCCAACATATCCAGCCTCATCCACGATCTGAGGGAGCGGATCGCCGCCTCTACCTCCGTAGCCGCGTCATCCTCCAACTGCGAGGACCCGGTGGAGACAAAGTTTCGCGCCGTCCTTCCCAATCTTCTACACTCCTACGTCGTCCCCTCTTCTACAGGTACGTCGAAACTCCATCCTTCCTCTCCCTTCTTCTCCCAAATCGTGCCTCTGATCATATATCTCTTAGGTAATGAGAGGGAGGTCACAGCTGTTCTCAAGCTGCTTTCATACACAGCTCGCAACTATCCCGGTGTCTTCTTCCATGGTCGGGCTGCTGCAGTACTTCCTGTAGTCGGCCGTGTATTTCCCTTCTTTGCGGAACCTGCCTTCTGGTTGCATTTCTAACATTAGATCTGAAAACATTTTCAATGAGATCAATGTAACTAATTTTTTTCTTACTAATTTCTGTAGTTCTCGCCATGGAGTCATCTTTGAGACTGTCGCTTCTCTTCTCTCGCTCCTCCGAACTGGAGAGCGTGAAGTCTACCGCCAATTCTTTTTGGACGCCATGGACGTTGTTCAAGGTACAGTTTTACCTCTACTGTTTTTACCCGTCTCTCCTGCAAAATTTAATTCTCTATTTTGTAACTGGCTTCTGTTCACAGATGTTTTGTACATTTCATCAAATTGTGAAAAGAAATCAAGAACAAACTCAGATAGAATTTCATTGAAGTGTTTCAGCAAGTCCTTTTCTTTAATATTAGACTGCCCTATGACGTTTAGTGAGCTTCCGGCTTGTTGTCGACCTCTGGATGGTCCGGGTGTATTGATTGATCTCACTGACAAAAAAAGATGGCAACCATTTGCTGCATGGACGATCAGACTTATTAACAAGTGTATGATGGAAGGGACACTCCATGTGGAAGGGCTTATTAATGTTTCTTTTGCTTATTCAGTATGTTCTTTACTGTGCTATGGGGATGCTACTCTGCATATGGTATGTGGTATCGATGAAGTTAATTTCTCAATAACATGCTGATGAACTTGCATTTTTGTATGCTATGGTGATTTGGTTTTCTGCAAACAGGCTTGTTTTGACTTTGCACGAATAACAACTACGGTGATCGATGCAGATGTTATACCTGTTGAAAATGTAATTCGTTCAATAGTATGCATACTGTGTCTTGATGAAAATAAGTATGTGGCATTCAGGTATGCACTTTATGTTTGATATTTTGTTCAGTCTTTTGGAGATTTTATTTCTGCTTGCTATTATGTTTAGAAGTGGCAACAAATTGATAAATATAGACACAAATTTTGTTTAAAGATAATCATTCTTGTATACAAAATGGTATTTTACACTATCCCTTTTTTTTTTTGCATACAGAAATAGTGCTTGATAATGACATCGAGTTTAATATCCCTCTTCCCAATAATCTCAAAGCTAGGTTGTAAGATTATTTAACTTTTCTATATAGAGGTTGTAAAAACTTGATAGTTAACAAATGGAAAAAAAAAACTTTGAGGAGATTAGTACTGTAATTGAACAAGAAATTGAAAAAAAAAAAAAAGTATCACATCTGCAAGAATATGTTAACGGCCATTGAATTTGTGTCAACTAGTTAAATATTAATGTGGTTAGTAGTTTAGTAGTCTAGGAGAATTTTTTGCAGAACTTGAAATAGCTTCCTCATTAACCATTGATGATGATCTCAAAACCTTTTTTTTCTCTCCTTAGATATAATTAGCATGAGGATAGTTTATTAACCAATGCTATAAAGAAAACCTTGATTTTTGTATGCCAGAAGTTTGTTGCTAGAGCTTGTTGTCTTGTTTGTTTGAGACAGCTGCAAGCACTATCTTGCTACACTTCTTTTAAAAAGTGTTATGTTCAACTCTCTACTAATGGACTAATTCTTTGCAGAAACACAACATATGATTCTTGTATGGGTGCTTGCCTCCATTTGCTACATTCTTCTTGTCCAGATAAGATTATTGAATCTACAGCTAGTGAGATTATTAATGTTTTCTTTAGATCCATATGTAGCACAGAGAGCTGTGAACTTCAGGTCAATCTATATTTAATTTTGTTATTTTTCTATTTGTTTTTGGTTCTCTAAGTGACATTTGTTTTCATCAGGTAGCTATGTGCAGTGCCTATGTAAGAATTGCTAAAAGTTGTCATCCACAAATTTGGGAACCTAGACTTCTTGTTAGGATGCTATGCTTGGAAAGACCTTGTCTACCCTTGATTCAATGTATCCAAGCAGCAATCACTATACTGATTCCCAGTGATGCCCTAGAAAGTGAAGTTGATGCTAGCACATCTGTCACTAATTTAAAGTCATCTATGTTGCCAAAAATCAGTAGCAAAAGATCAATGGAAATCAACTCTACTGTTGAGTGCAAGCGTCAAAAGATTGCTGAAGCAAACATAGAGGACACCTCAAATTTTCTTGCTGATATTGAGCAGAAGAAAAAGTTTGCAAATGAACTGTGCAGATCAATTTGTTTGTTTCTTGAATTTGCAAAACCTGCTAACTTGAAATCTTCTCCACTAAACCCAGAAACCACTATAACAGCTCTTAGTCTCCTTTGCCTTGCCTTTTCTGCTCACCCACATTCCAGTTTGTCCTCTATCATTTTCCATCAAAATCTTTCTTGGATTCCTTGGATATGCAAACAGGTTTGTAAATGAATATCAGAATAATGTACTGCAGAATAATACTTGTGATTTTTTTGTTCATTCTCCATTATTAACTTTCAACTAATTAGTTTGCTGCACAGGCAAAGGATTCAAGCTTACTAGCATCTGTTTTGCCAACCTATTTACAAGCTGTTCACAGCATATTGTGTCTTCAAGGTGTGCCCACCTAGCATTCTGTCATTTTCTTTGCTGGATTGTATGAAATTACCAACTAGGTTTGTACAGTTTCTTTCTGTTGACATTGTTTCAGGTCATAAGTTCACTCAAATAACATCTTTTGTTGTTATTTTGAGGAGGTTGTTTAGTTAAGTTTTTAACCGTATTTATTGAATCACCTTTTTCCAATTTTTAGTTAAATTTTAACAGCATATTTTGAGGATGTCGTTATTTTGAAGATTAACTGGTCAAAGGAAACAGGAGAGAAAATATAGAACCATAAAATGTCAATTCAAGGAATGTGGAAACAAAGCAATATTATACAATAATATACACATTGCTCACCTTACTTTTAACCTTAAACTCTGAGGTTGAATATACTGTTCCTTCTTCATTCTGAAATACTACTGTTCTTTTTGTTCAGTTCACACTTGTATTCAGGCACACACAAAATTTTAGTTTACCTTAATTTGTTCTTTTGTTTGGTACACAAAACAGGCGATGTTAAGGTTGTGGATTGAGGATATGATAGTTGTTGGAAAGTTCAAGATATTGCTTACCCATACCCATGATACATAGCAGCAACATGTTGCCAGAAGATACAGAGTTTGTTAATGCATGTCAAGTATTTTGAATTTTGAATCCTCAACTCATACAATAAGCTTTGTAGTTATTACAATTCATTTTTTTGTGTTGGTATATGTGTAAACTCCCTCTTCTCTTGTCTCATTTCTCATTCATTATTATTTTGTCAAATGTTGTTATTTTGTTGCTGCTTTTTTTCATTATAATGTGAAATGTAAATTTTTTTTTTATGTTACATGGTTAATGCTTATTATCAATTACTACTTATTTATTTGTCATGTTAAATTTTTAGGGATACAATTGTTAAATATGAAAATTAACATTAGTTTTTTTAAATTTAACATCTATTTTCTATTTCAATATTATTTTAACGATGGCTGCCTAGGCGCCTTGCCTACTGCCTAAGCATCTGGCATTAGGCTGATCATCTACTGTCTTGAGCAACCTTTTATGCAATATCTTTCACCTTATTATTTTCTATTTTTTATCCAAATTTATTCATTTTAATCTTTAAGTCATGATTTTTTTGTTTGATAGTATATCTGCAACATGTTTCTTATGATATTACAATAGTATTTTTAATGCTCCAAGAAATGACTTTGTCATGTTCCTGTAATTATCATCTGAGCTAACATTATATTAACAAAGTCTTATATCAAGTTGAATCCTTGATTATTAATTCTAGTTTAGTTATCTGCATTTCTGAACGCCGACTTGTTTAATTCTGCATCAATGATTCAGATCTCGAGTCACGAGGAAAGTTGTTCCAGGATGATGAATTCTTGACTGATGTTGAAAGAAGCAGCTGTATATACCCAAAATACGCAGATCTTCTAGAGTTGTTGAAATT
>JBBMJZ010000137.1:25168458-25179786 GCA_037833815.1 Zingiber zerumbet
GTACAATTCTGCGTATGGCTGTTGTCAGTAACAAAGGTTACTAGGATGACGTCCCAACTGTCCCATCTTTTAGTATTCTCTTCCTGAGCCGAGCGTCCAGCCGCTCGGCAGGCACACTACCTCCGACCTGGCGTAGGTGTTGGTCTGTCCGGGAAGATTCACGGTTGCCTGCTCGGATGAATACTCTTGTCTCATCTAGCGCCTGGGCCGGGCGGAAAGACCGCTCGGCCTTATACCCTTGCCTTACACCACGGCCGAGCGGCCCACCCGTTCGGCCCTACAATCTTTCTACCTTGGCGTCAGAAACCCAGGCGCATGGCCGGGTTGCTGTTCCTTCGGCTGGGGGCATGGCCAGGCGGTCGGCATAGGATGCCCGTTCGGCAAGCCCATGGGGTTGACCCCCCCTTGACTCCTGACCTCCACGTGTTGTTGACCTTTCGCCTATGGGGGCCCCCCTAGCCTTATCGCCGGATCACCAGTTAATACTTGTCTTCGAGCTTCATCAATGCTTAAGAAATTAGGGTTCCAGGTTCGACCGGCCAGAGAGTTCAATTGAGTAAGCTCTCAGTCTGAATGATGATAAACATTAGCTTAAAATGTTGACTATCTCTTGAATTTAACCGTCACCGTCACGTCAGCCAATCTCTTGAATTTTGACCTACCTCGGGGGACTATCTTAACCATCATATCAACAATATCATTAGGACATCCACAACGGTTAGAGCCCATTTAGAGCTCCTTCGTTACCATGTCTGCGCCACATCAAAAGTTAAAAACCTCATACATCTTTTCACTATCAAAAACCTCTCAACAACTCTTTCATGGATTCCACACTTTTCATTATATATAATTCTCATTTATCCTCCATATTTTATATTATACATCATTAAATTTTTATAAAATTTAAATTTATAAATTACTAATATAAAACTTTATGAATCTCATATTTTTTAAATCTCCACACCATATATATATTTCTTTTCTAATTTAAAAAACATCTCTAATATTATATTTAAATTAAAAAACTTATTTTAATTAAAAAAAAATAAAGGAGCGGCTCCATCTGCCTTGCCAAATGAGGAAAAAGTTCCCTCCCATAATGGATGCTCTTAATGAGACGTTGTTACGATAATAAATGAATAAAGAGTATCATTTTGTGATTTTAATAAAAGGGCCCTTTATATAAATATATATATTGCTAAATTTTTAAATCTATAGGAGCATTTTCGTCCCACTACTTTTTTTAAAAACGAGAGAACAAAAAGAGCTTACCCTCCTAGTCGTCATACTATACGACGAATCGCCTGGAAGGCGACGCCGGCGCTCGCATTGTCTCCTCCCTGCGTCCACACCTAGCCGCTATGGTACGCTTGCCAAAGTCAGCACATATCTCAATCATCACTGAATTGATTTCTGAATTAATCCTTCACTTGACTAACATAATTCTAAATTTAATTATACTGAAATGAAATGATAAAGATAATAGTTTACTCTAATATATCTCCAATACATTAAGGGTTCTAAAACAGGATAAGTTGGCAGAGAAGGATTTTAGTCTCCAACAGGCAATCACCATGATGATGATAACAAACACATGCATGAGCAGCAGTATGTCAGTAGGATCCTTAGGCATCGTCGCGGTATATGCTCTCGGCGATTTGCCATACCTGAAGAACATTGTCCTCGGCCACACTGGCGATGACCCAAGGCTCTTCAGGGTTCCATGAGAACTCTGAGATCTTTGCAGTGTGGCCTGAATGGACAAAGAGCACCTCTGGTGGCCCGTCGTCGGCGTCTTCAGCTGTTTGTTCATCCCCGATTCTATCCATATTTGTCAAAAACAAAGTTACAAATTAGTCAGTGTTCACTACATAAGCCGTGAGAACATTCTACAAATTTGAATTCGTTGACCAACAGTATAAGGGATTATTCGATATGTAACATAACGAAACAATCGAATATCGAAAGAAATATTACAGCATGCCTTTGGAGTTTGGATTGAGAAGTCTTATGTACCTGTTAAGGTCCCAAATCATCAGCTTTTTGTCAGCACCAGAGGAACCTAAAATAGTTTCATGCCTCGGGTTCCATTCTACTTGTATAACAGCTCCTCTGTAAACACACTTGGCTCATCAAAACAATTCGCAAGTGAAGTTCTTGTAAGAAAAATAGTCAAGAACTATACCTTCTTTATGCTTAAAGGATGAGCATATGTTTTCTAACGAAAACAATAAGCAACTACATGGTTTAGAATACGATAGGTAATATAGGACACAACTCGATAGCATGACCCGATCCACTAGATCCAAGGCATAATCAATGAAGATAAAGCTTGAAAGTGGCACAACAAGGCCACAATATGAAAATTAATTTTATAAACTTATTCACACTGATATGAATAACACAAACTACTTTGTCACAATCAACATGACAACTAGAATTGCCACCCTAGTTGAAAATTATAAAAATTTGAATAAAATAATGTTAATTGGGGAAAGATGTTAGTGATCTTCACCGTCAGAGTAGAAATAGGAAAATTGGGAATCTATCCTTGAAGCTGATTGACTAGGACAGAACTTCAACAGACAGAATTTCTCAAAAAAATATAGCAATGACTTGTTGAAATGGATTTTAGCAAACAATGAAAAATTAATGATACTTTCTTGACATAATTTTTCTTGATGAGAGTCTATTCTTAACATAGAAGTGCATTCAGTGCTATTTTGATTCAGCCAGGTTGTCTGAGAATCAGTGTTCAATCTGATCCAGAAAATTGCAGATTAAACCAGTTAACCAGATCAATTGACTTTGTTTTGTGCCTTTAAAATTTCAATTTAAATTTTAAAAGAACAAATTTTAAAACAATTCAATAGGCTGATTGAACCAAAATAAATCTTATGATTGTCCCTTCTTCATCAACTCAGATATACAAATATCACATCAACTTTAGTTTTTTTTCCTAGCTCCACCACTTCACTTATAAAGGAGCAAATAGTCTGGCCATCTGAAAACCATGATTTCAATTGGCAGAAATCAACCAACTTTGCACGAGATAAGAATATTCATTAAGTGATACTAAGATCACATATAGTATTAGTTCACCATTCAACCAAATAATTCAACAAAGCAACACAAAATGTTATGTACTTACTCATGACCAGCAAATGTATGCAAACTTGTTGTGAGCTTCCGTAGGTCAAATAGGCTAACTGTAGTGTCTGCAGATGCTGTTGCTAAAATCCACTCATTAAATGGATTGAATGATAGAGAATTGACCTGGGAGAGCAACACATTAAGCATCCAAAGGTTCCTAAGTGTTCATATGCTTACAAATCAACCAGAAACGCATAATTGGATAGAGGAGAGAATAAATGCAATGCAAACAGCAGAGAACAACCAACTTGTTAATAGTTACTTGTTACAACATCTTTTTTTTTTTTTTTGCTAGGAGACAACCAATATGATAATTATGGTTTACAGTCAGAGTATGTATGTATGCATTTCAGTTCTATGGAAAGTAAAGAAAGCATTAGAACATGCTCGGTTTATCAATCTAGTAAGGCCTAAATGTGTCATAGTCTAATTGTTTGAAACAGAGTGTTAGCATTATAATCATACTTGGTCTTCAACCTAGCGAGTCTTAACGTGCCATACTCTAATTGTTTGAAACAGAGTATTTCCAGGCCAATGCTACTGCATTCTGTGGAGGTAAGACAATACCATACATAATTATCTGTGCCATGTTATATAGGGCCTCCTGCTTATGCTCAAGGTCATATCAGAAGAAACAATTAGCTTTGCGCAAACAGTGTCACTTGTAGGTGTATATAGGTATATTTATATTGAAAAAGTAGATTTAAATGTTAATTAGGTGATAAACTACTTTACCTCATCTTCATGAGCTTTCACCATCTGTTGTGGCTTTCCAAATGCAGATGAACGCAGGTCCCATATCATCAAATGATGGTCATCTCCAACAGACCCGAACATGTTTTCATTCTTCAAGTGCCATGCAACATCCTCAACTGAAGCAGTATGGGCCTATGATAGAGTACATATATCAAAAATCTTATGAGACATGAAGTATGAATAATGGTTTCAGTTAGCAATGGCAGAAGTCTACTTGGCTTGTCAAAATGCATCATAGAGATTGTTTTGCCAACATGAAAGAAAATCCTTCTTAGACCCATGATGAAATGTCAACTTTTTTATTAGGTGTTCAAAATCTAGGTCCTTTCTAAGGCTTTATTATGCATATACTTGACGATAGTAGGAGAGAATTGGAAAGTTTTAAGAGGATAGAAATGGGGAGGGGTGAGGATTTAGTCGAACTACGAACATTGGAATGCCGTATAGATAACTTTTAACATTAAACAGAGTTAACCATTCAATAATGCATTACCTCAAACAGGTGCTTTGCATCAATAACCTTCTTTTCCGGCGTCATTTCCACATCCCACAGACAAATCTTGGAATCGTACGATCCGCTCAAGAGGAAGCCCTCCTTGTGCGGACTCCACGAGATCCCATACCCTTCCGTCGAAAGCCCCCTCAGGAAGACGTCCGGCTCACTCTCTTCCCCCTCGGCCGCCCTCAGTAGACGCCGCTGGCAGTCGAAAACGTGAACATCCGCGCCACAGGTCTTGGTGGCTACAACCGATGGTCTCTGCGGCATGAATCGGGCGCGATTGACCTCCCCTTGATGGGGGATGGTCTGCGAGATCTCGACCTTGGGGAGCGGCGCGCCGGGAGAAGGCGGGGGAGGGAGTGGGAAAAGCACGTCGGCGGTCATCAGGAAGTTGGGGTTCTCGTCGGAGGTGTGCGTGCCGAGGAGGAGATGGTGGGTGGCGCCTCCGCGGCTGCTGCCGGAAGAGGAGGAGGAGCCCGGGAGCCACTGGACGGTGAGGGAGGGCCACTCGAGCGGGTGGGAGATGACGAGGTCGTAGAGGAAAGGCGTGTTCATCTTCCACACACGGTAGTCCTCCTCCGCCCCCACGGCCGATCCGCCCTCGGCATCCGCCGCCGCCTCCATTTCTCTCCCGCCAAAAACAAATGGCGATGGTGGGCGATCGGGAGAGCTCAGCACTTCCTTTATCGCCTACTTCGGATCTCCTCCGATGTTTACGCGAAATGTGAGACCTTGCGAACGATGGATAATAAACAGACGGTGATCATGCAGCGAGGTAGATCAAGTAACGGTAGATGATTACCAAGGAAAAAATATTATTCACTAACGTTTATAGGAGATCCATTCAACGGTTCGGCTCAATATAAAAAAGTTAATTTCACTAATTCTTTTTACACTTTAATACTGTTACTTTTAAAAAAATAATTTTCGCCAAGTTTATATTCTTCTAAACTTATAAATGCCTCAAATTTATCATTATTTTAAATTTTAATTATTCTATTAATTTATATAATACAATAATAATTCCTATTTAATTTCCCATCAATAATTCAATTTATGGTTATCGGTGTAATAGTGAAAGTTTGAAAATTTTAATGACTATTTAAGTAATTTTGAAATTTTAGAGATCCTTTTTGAAAAATAAGTAAACTTTTGTGGCAGATCAATTTTAGGGATCGTCGCGTTCGAAGCCGTCTCTGCCCCAGAGAGACTCCCCCGCATCAATCTCCGGCCAGGTAGGCCGCCGAATGGAGCAATTCCCTCGACTTACATGAGAAGGTCGAAGTCCTTAGGATTGACTTCCTTTCCACTAGCCGAACGCCGTCGGTGTTGGGAGCCACCGTAGGAGATACAGGTGGACTTTCCTGCCGTAAGAAATCATGGATGCGATCGCCCTCGAAGGTAAAGGTCTCTACTTTTTTGCCTATCTTGGAGAAGTTTTTGTGATCAACATTTCCTCGTATAATCAAACTTGCCATCGCCTTTGTTTGGTTTCGATCGAAAAAAGATGATTATTGATTGGATATAATTAATTAAGAAAATGAATTCTTTGAGTCTATGAATTCAATTGCCAAGATTTTTTTTTTCTTAGCCAACTACTAAAGCTAAGCTGCGAGGATTCAGTAATATATACAAATTTTAGACAAAAGCAAGGGATTCAAGTAACCGAATTCATGAAAATATGTTGAATGCTTGATTAATGTGGTTCTAATTTGCTATTACTTTCTTCTAAACTATTTTAGGTGGCTTTTATCTTTTCATTTTTGTCAATTTTCTACTGTTTTTATTAATATATTTAAGCACATTGTGCTGTTTTTTTGCTCTGACGAATAGATACATAGAATTTAAAGAATCAAGAGAAATTTAAAAAAAAAACAAAAGATTAAGGAGGAATAAGATGGAGAGATCAGGGGCATAGTTTTAAAAAGTGTACTAAACACTTGCCTAGGCGATTTTACCAAGGGGTCAATTTGTCTAGCGGTTAGGTTGGCTCTTGTTAGGTGTGTCCAACGGTAAACTAATGGATACACTAGTCGATTGGTAATGGAAAAATCAATCTATGTGTTTTCCCTAAGCTCTATATAACGGAGCTTGGAGTGACTGGCTTGGGTGATGAAATTAGAGTAGGTTAAAGCCTAATTAGAATCTTCAAGTTCCCGTGTGATCCAAGCGTCTTGATCGAGTTGTGGTGAGGTTTCTCCACCGACAATGAGGCTTGAGTTAGCCGGAGGTTCCAGGGACTAATTCACCGACGGATAGGGATTGTCCACCTTACAGACAGCTGTGAAGTAGGAGCCCTAATCTCCGAACCACGTAAATCGACATGTCATTGTGGTTTGCTTGTTTTCTTTCTTATCTTTAGGTTTTGTATTCGTTTTAGTTTTGTATTTTCGCTGTGCATTAACGAATACATAGGAAAACGAACGTTTGGGGTGATCGTCTATTCAACCTTCCTCTAGCCGGTCCAAAATCCTCAACAAGTGGTATCAGAGCGAGGTCGCACTTCATCTGACTAACCGCTGAGAAGAGCAACATTCAAGGATGACCGGCTTGATTGAACCTCCAAAGTATGAAGGAGGAAGTTTATGGGGCATCACATTTTGGATGATGAAGATGGAGGTCTTCTTCGAAACGTACTAGGACACCATGATGGTTGTCAAGGAGCCGTTCGAAGTCCCAAGAGACAAGAAAGGGAAGAAACTCCGACCACGTTATTGGACGGAAGAGCAAGCCTTACGATCAAAGGCAAATGGAAAGGTAATATCAATATTAAGTGATATTTCGCCTAATGATATGATGAAAAGTGTAGGTGAGTACGAGAATGCTCATGAGTTATGGAGCAAGGTAAAGATGATTCTAGGGGAAGAACCTAAGCCTATACAAGAAGAAGAAAAGTCTGAAGAAAGGGACATAGTGATTTAAGTGGAAGAGGAGCAATCGAAAGTTGACTTATGTTCAACATTCGAGGAGGAGAAGGATGAGGAAATGTCATCCACAAGTGTGGATGAGGAAATATCATCAAAGGTTGAAGAAGAAGCTAAGACGAATGAAGAAGAGGTCTTGATAGTAGTCAACCTAGCTAGCACCTCCACCGAAGTGAAGTCAAAGGACCACATTATTTGCTTTGGGTACAATAAGAAGGGACACTACAAGAGTAAGTGTCCAATGGGTAAGCAGAAGGTAAATTCTAACCCCATTCAAGTTGCTTTAGATACTAATGTGGGTTGTAGGAATATAGAAGCCAAAAGTAGGAGAATGTGCATTATGTGTTTCATGTGTGGGGAGAAAGGACACTACCACACTAAGTGCCCTAAGAAGAGGGAAATCAAGAAGCTAGCGTATTTAAAGAAATGGGAGAAAAAAAAAGCTCAATTCAAGAGAGAGCTTCAAGGGTAAGGAAGGTATACCCTAATTTGAATTGTAATTCAAATTGTTATTTTCCCATGCATGCTAAGATTGATAATAATTATCATCATGTAGCAATGAAGAATTTTGGCTTTAGGTATCATGATAGAAGTAGAGTAAATTTTGGAATTAACCCTAAGGTACCTGATCCTATCTAAAATCTGTGAAGATGTGTGCTGGCTCCGATGAATGATGCTCCGGGATGAAGATGACCTTTGAGAGATCCAATAGAAACACCTCCTCGATCCTATGCACAGTGAGACAAATCAACAAAGCATTAGTGACCTAAGACCGGGGTGGAGATCCCTGGCTAGGCCCTCCGACGCCCAAGTTAATTTCTCTCCAAAGGTGGAAGAAGAAGAAGAAGAAGAAGCAGTAGCAGAAGAATAGTAACTGAAGTGAAACATAGTGTAAATGCTAGAACTTGCGTACCTTGATAACGAAGAAGATCATCCTTTTTATACCACCTCATTTTATCTCCGTAGTCATGAGGTGGTCCCCGGTTTGTTAGAGTTTGTTAGGAGATGATGTCTTCCTTAGAGTTCGTGCAATAATATGTTTAAAGAATCTTTTTTGTACCCCAGATGTACCTCTTTTTTCATTTATGACTTGTGGAACACGTCATCATAACTGAAGAAGCTTCTAGAATATGTTTCCCGCCAATTTTACTAAGTTGTCATATCTCGGCCAGTCGCTTAAGCCGGTCGCGTTCATGATGAGAATACTTTCTGTTGAACATATTTAGGTCGGTTGTTCAAGCCGGTCACATATAATAAGAACACATTCTGTTAAGCTTATCTTGGCCTATTGTTCAAGCCGGTCACATATAATAAGAACACCTTCTATTAAGTTTGTCTTGGTCGGTCGTTTAAGTCGGTTGCATATATGAACTCATGGGCACCTGCTTATTAAGAATCATACATAAAACTATATGCCTTTATGCTCTAGCAAACTCTGCTCGGTTGAGCGTATGGGTGCTCGCTCGGCCTTCGATCGACCGGTATCGTATCATCAACTATATATAAGGCTAAATACCTTTACGCTCAGGCGGGCTTTGCCCGGCCGAGCGTATATGAGCACATGGGTGCTCGCTCGGCCTTCAGTTGATCGGTATTATACTGAGAATTACACTCGGGCGAACTTTGCCAGACCGAATATATACGAGCACATGGGTGCTCGCTCAGCCTTCTGTCGACCAGTATTATACTGAGAATTATACTCGGGAGGGCTTTGCTAGACCGAGTATATACGAGCACATGGGTGTTCGCTTGGCCTTTAATTGACTGGTTTATACTTAGAATTACACTCAGGCGGGCTTTACCCAACCGAGTATATACGAGTACATGGGTGCTTGCTCGACCTTCAGTAGGCTGGTAATGTGCTGAGAATTACGCTCAGGTGGGCTTTGCTTGGCCGAGCATATACAAGCGCACGGGCGCTCGTTTGACTTTCAATCGGACGGTATTATACCTTTAACTATAAACAAGACTAAATGCCTTTACACTCGGGTGAACTTTGCCCGGTTGAACATATACCAGCGCGCGAGCACTCGTTCAACCTTCAGTCGGTCGACTGTATATCCTTCCTGTCCTTCTCGATCTTGACCTCTCCTTTACCAACTAGGTCGACATATCATAACCCGTATCACTAGCCTCCCCTTCAAGTCAAGTCGAAGGAGGTGTAGCCGACTGACTAGACCTAAGTCTACTTTTGTCTTCTTGCTAAATATTAATTTTTCTGGTCCTTTCATATTCGCTACAGTGATCCCGTGACACCTTCAATACAGACCCCGTGACCAAGTTAAATAAGAATGTGATCCCAATTTCTATGACACCAATCTTCTATCTTGCTTTACTTTCTTCCAGAGATATTATTGAGAGTCATGACTTCAAATCTTATTCCTTGGGATCAACTATTGTCCGAGAAAGAAAAATCTCTAGCTGAGGCTATACAAGCCTTGGATCTCCATCATTCCCACCAGAGAGAACTAGAGGTACATCTACAAGCAACTCAATCTTAGGTTTGGTCTGAAGTGGCTCTGAGGAACAAAGCTTATATGGATTTAGAGTAGAAAACCAAAGAGCTAGATGATCTGAAAACCCAACATGCTTCAGAAATAACTGTGTTAACCAGGAAAGTTCATGTAGATGGTTTACTAATATCACAACAACAACAAGTCTTGGAGTATCAGAGAGCTAAGGTAAATTTTTTGCAAGCTGAACTAGATCGAATCAAATCAAAGCTAGCCTCTTCAACACCAACCCAAGAGGATGAACTACATGAGCGCAAGAGGATAAGATAACATCCCCTGTATCCCAGCATGACTACATAAATAAAAGTTGACCTTCGTTGGATGACATATTTTCTGATCAACAATAGTACCGAGCAAAATATTTCCACTTTTGTGAAAATTTGTTTTCATCCTATAGAACGTGATAACGAGTCCGCTTGCTTGTCCCTTGTATCTTACAGAACATGATACATGGGATGGGCAGAATAATCCAGTAGTTTTAGGAAGCAAGATCAGTAAAAGTTTATTTATTTACTGTATTTGTTTATGGAAGTTCAAGAGTTATGATTATAAAATTACTAATAACAATATTAAAGTTCTGTGTTTATATTTGGTTATGCTATTTCCCCTGACTCATAGATACACCTTAATAATAACTAGGAAAAATGATGAATTATTTAAAGTCAGAGCTGAGAATGATATACAGAAGTATGTAATCGACTACGCGAGAATTGATTGAATGAAAGATTTTATGCATAGGCTCGGGCGAATATAAATTTGATTGGGTTTCTAGGTTTCATTCTGTATATAAGGTCAATCGGGATTACGATCGGTCGGGGCATTTAATGAGAGGTATTCTGAGTTCAACTGAGCTCCTAGGTTCCATTCTGTATACAAGGTCGGTCGGGATTACGGTCGGTCGGGGCATTTCATAAGAGGTATTCTCCCTTATCATTTATAAATTTACTTATATTTCAAAATTCACACAGTTTTTCAAAAATGGTCTTGTTGGTAATTGGTCTTTCAACGGAAAGAGGATGTTCGGAGATATGGTGGCTCAGTATATGATTTGATCTATTCTGTCCATCATAAATGTCTCTTCCTAGGCAAGCGACAAGTAACACTTCTCCTGATTACTAAAGCAACCCTCAGTGCACTTTTTTATTCATGTCTCATCACACATTGTTTTTGGCTTATCAATGATCAACCTTTGTTGAACTGTTTCATTTCAACGGTGATCCTTTTATTGCCCTAAAACCCTAAACATTTTTTTAACTCTTTGTCTTCCTTTCGTTACCTTCTTGGCGATTTCTCCTTCCGACCTACTTCAGCAAGCCGTGTTTCTTCATCTTCCTTGATCTTCCTCTGTGCTTTTCTTTCCTTAAGGACTCAGTAAGTGTTGGTGCGGGAAGCATCCGACGATCGAACGACTGTTTTGATAATGGCAAAGAAGTTCAAAGTTAAGTTTATTTGTGATATAACATGTTTGATTGAGCTTGCAGGA
>JBBMJZ010000137.1:25181069-25199057 GCA_037833815.1 Zingiber zerumbet
TTAACCTTCCTTGGATTAACAACCACATCGGTTGTAACCAAGTAAATACTTTTGCCTCACTTTTTCTTTATGTTTTTAATTTACTGCTTTACTTTATATATACAAGTGTTAGCTTAAAGAGTTCGAGGAGGGTTTGTTTGCCTTTTTGATTTTGCAGGATTATCCAACAACCCTCTCCTAGCCGGCCCAAGTGCCCAACGGTCCTACAGATTAGGGTAGGTCACAGAATATTTCTGTACCCGACGGCTGAGACATCAGTCAACTGGTGCAAGAGCCTTTGGCAGAATCACGGATTCTGTGGAGTGTTGGGTGTGTCCAACGGTACACAGTCGACTGATGGAGAATCGGTCGATTGGTAACGGGAAAATCAGCCTATGTGTTTTCTCCAGTCTCTCTATAATGGAACTTGTGGTGGTTGGCTTAAGTGACGAAATTAGACTTAGTTAAAGCCTAATTAGAGTCTCCAAGTTCCTGTGTGATCCAAGCGTCTTGATCGAGTTATAGTGAGGTTTCTCCACCAACAAGGAGGCTTGAGCTAGCCGAAGGTTCTGGGGACTAATCCACCAACGGATAGGGATCATCCACCTTACGGGCACCCATAGAGTAGGAGCCCTAATCTCCGAACCATGTAAATCGATGTGTTGGTTTGTTTGTTTTCTTTCTTGTTTTTAGGTTTTGTATTTCCACTACGCACTAACGAATACGTAGGAAAGCGAACGTTTGGGGTGATCGTCTATTCAACCCTCCTTCTAGCCAATCCAAGATCCTCAATAATAGTATCAAAGTTGAAAATAGTAGCTAAGAGTGTACTTGGCGAGTCAAAGGGACATACACCACTAAATAAAGAATCTTGGTGATGGAATAAGAAAGTACAAGAAGTATAGGAAAAATGAATAGCTTATAAGGAATTATATATTTGTAAGAACTAGGCTAACTTAATAAAATATACAATAGCCAAGAAAGAAAGCTAAAAAAGTAATGAATGAAGTAAAAAAATGAAACTTTTGAATGATTATATCAAAAATTGGACACAAAAGAAGGGGAAAGAGACATTTATAGAATAACTAAACTGAGAAAAAGGAAGACAAGAAATCTTATCCAAATAAAATATATTAAAAATGAATATAATAAAGTACTAGTAAATGATGGAGAAATAAAAGATCGGTGGTAGATGTATTTTGATAAACTTTTTAATAAAAGTTTAGGTGACCGACTTAACTTAGGTAATTTAAGTAGGTTAAATGAGTATAGAAATTTAAATTTTTTATCGTAGAATTTAAACTTCAAAAGTAGAACAAACTTTAAATGGGATACACGGAAAAGTTGTTGGACCAGATAATATTCCGATAGAGATATAAAAGTGCTTAGGGAAACATGGTATTAAATGACTTACAAAATTATTTAACATGATATTGAAAATAAAAAAATATTTGATCAATGGAGGATAAGTACTCTAGTTCCCTTATATAAGAACAAGGAAGACATAAAATTGTGGAAACTATAGGGATATTAAATTAATGAGTCATACTATAAAATTTGGGGAAAAAGTAATAAAAAGAGATTAAGGAAGAAAACCTCAATGACTGAAAATCAATTGGGTTCGTGCTTCGAAATCGACAATAAAGTATATACATCTTCTTAGACAATTAATTGATAAATATTGGGAGCAAAAACAAGATTTACACATGGTATTCATTGACATAGAAAAAATTTATGATACAGTCCCAAGGAAATTATATGGAAAATTCTAGAAAAGATAGGTGTTAGTGTAACATATATTGAACTAGCTTGCTTGCTTCGGAGCTAGGGGTTGAATAGCTCGCTCGCTTCAAATGACAATGATTTGTAGCGGAATATTTGAAGCAAGCTCCTCCAATGCTAACAAAATGGATTTACTTGGTATCCACCTCAAACGAGGTGACTAATTCAAGGATCCGACCCTCTCACACATCCAGAAAACACTTCTTCTCGTAAACAATTTGGTGGCGGAGAAGCCTCGTACAAGCTCACACACAAAAAATATACAAGAAGAGAAAGATACAAGCTAATACAAATGAAATCTTACAAGATTTACAATGATGAAACCCTAGCTTGCTCTCTTCTTGCTTGTAGACACCTTTTGATCAACTTGGAACTACAACAACACTTCTCTTTAAGTCTCTAAGAATCTGGTGTGTGTCGGTGAGAAATGTGGACGAGAGAGTTCTTCAAACAGTGTCGAGCAAAAACCCTTTTCTAGGGCTCTTATGGTACCTTAATTGATTAAGAATCTTCTTAATCGACTACCGCAATCACTACGTCAGCAACCTGCTCAGAACGACTTTATTTTTGAACCTTAAGCGATTATCGATTACCGTAATCGATTATGCTCCCTTCTGTTCGATCGTGAGAGGGTTGTAAGTGATTAAGCTTCCTTGCTTAATCGCTTTCCACAACTTCTATTTCAAATAGAAAGCTTAAGCGATTGCGCTAATCGCTTAAGATGTGCCTAATCGATTAGCCTGATCGATTAGGCACCTCTCTGTGTACTCGCAAAAACTGGCTTAATCGATTACGACCCTTTCTGTTTCCTCATAGAGAGATCCTTAAGCGATCAGGGGCTAACTTGCTTACCCTAAGTGATTCAGCAACCCTAGCTCCTAAACTCAAGTCCTAAGGTTCCTTATCCAACATCCAATCAACCTTAATCTATTGGGACTTCCTTGTGCCTAGCATCTGATCAACCTTGACCTGCTGGGACTTCTCCACCAAGTGTCTAGTCAATTCTTTGAACCACTTGGACTTTTCTCCCCGTGCCAAGTGTTTGGTCAATCTTCACCCACTTGGACTTATCGTAACCAGATGTCCGGTCAACCTTGAACCACCTGGACTTTGCTCCTTGTGCCAAGTGTTCGATCAACTTTGACCCACTTAGACTTATCGTATCGTGCCAAGTGTCTGATTCTCCATGACCACTTGGACTTCCAAAGACCAGGTGCTCGGTCAACCTTGACCCACCTGGATTTCCACATGTCTGACTTCACTCACCAGGGCTTTTCACCACCTGGCTTCACTCACTAGAATTTCCCTGCCTAGCTTCACTCACTAGGACTTTTCACCTGGCTTCACTCACCAGGATTTTTCCTCTGCCTAGCTTCACTCACTAGGGCTTTTCACCTGACTTCACTCACATAATATTTCCCAACTACCTAGCTTCACTCACCGGGACTTTTCCCACTGCCTAACTTCACTCACTAGGACATTCCATCTTCTGCCAACCTTCCCGTTGGACTTGTTCTTGTCTAATCTCCGGTTAGGATTTCCCAGTCAAGTATCTGGTCAACTTTGATCTATTTGACTTCTGGTCAAACTTTAAGCATCAATTTCCATATGGACAATTGCACCTACAACTCTATATATTGTCAAACATTAAAACTCAAATATCACGATTCAAGCTTGAACCAACTCAAGTTTAGTCAATCCGATCAACCTTGACTCAGGGGAAATTGCACTAACAAGGATTTCAGATATAATAACTAAAGCATTACCAATAAAGATAGAGTTATATTAAGGATCAACTCTAAGTCCGTATCTTTTTATACTAATTATAGACGAACTCAGTGCACACATTCAAGACACAGTACCGTGGTGCATGTTGTTTGCAGATGATATTGTTTTGGTAGATGAAACACGTGAAGAAGTAAATGCTAAACTATAATCTAGGCGGTAAACACTATAAGGGAAATGTTTTAGGCTTAATAGAAGAATATATGAAATTCAAGTTTAGCAATATTAAACGTAATAAAACAATTGTTGATATAGGAGATGACGAGTTCTCCAGAACCGAGAGTTTTAAATATTTAGGATCATTTTTGCAAAACGATAGATGGATTGAGAGAGATGCCTTACATATAATACAAGCAGGATGATTGAAATGAAGGAGAGCGTCGGGTGTTTTTTTTACCGTAAAGTACCTTTAAAACTTAAAGGAAAGTTCTACAAGATAAACTTGCTATGTTATATGGAGTTGAATGTTAGGCTACGACTTGAGCACATGGGTAGAAGATGAGAGTTGCAGAGATGAGGATGTTAAGATGGATGTGTGGACATACAAGGATGAACAGAATAAGAAATGAAAGCATTAGAGAGAGAAAATCAGAGTTGTATCCATTGAGAGAAAACTTTGAGCATGTACTTAGACGACCAATAAATGTTCCAATTAAGCAATGTGAAACTATGACAAACACGCATATCAAACAAGAAAAAGGAAGACAAAAAAAGACTTGGTTAGCAACAATAAAATTAGATAAAATTTATTTAAGTATAGATGGTGATATAGTGGGAGATAAAGATCTATGTAGCTGACCCCACCTAATAGGATAAAACTTGGTTGTTGTTGTCTTGTTTGATGTGCGTATTTATTATAGTTTCACATCGCCTAACTAGAGCATTTATTGAGCATTTAAATATATGTTAGTATCATCTTAAATGTGTCCTTGGAGTTTTCCCTCAATAGATGCAACTCGAACTTTCTCTCTAATGCTCTCATTTCATATTTTGTCTATCTCCACACATTCATTTTAACATCCTCATCTCTGCAACTTTTATTTTCTGCTCATGTACTTGAGTCATAGCCCAACATTCAACATCATATAACATAGCAACTGTAGCCGTTGTTTAGAGGTATTTTACAATTACATAAAACACCCGACGTTCTCATTCATTTCAACTATCCTACTTGTATTATATGTAAGACATCTTTCTCAATTCCTCCATTGTTTTACAAAAATGATTATAAATACTTAAAATTCTTAGTACTAGATAACTCGTTATATTCTATCTTAACAATTGTCTCATTATATCTAATATTGCTAAACTTAAATTATATATATTCTATTTTTACTTTACTAACTTTAAAACCTTTCACTTCTAATATTTCTCGTCCAAATTCTAGTTTAGCATTTACTCCATGTGTCTCATCTACCAAAATAATATCATTTATAAATAACATGCACTACGGTACTTTGTGTTGAATGTGTCCAATGAGTTTGTCGATAATTAGTGTAAAAAGATAGGAACTTAGAGTTAATCTTTAATGTAACCCTATCTTTATTGAAAATGCTTCACTTAATCTGCCTGATGTCTTCACTATGGTCGTTACATTTTCATACATATCTTTAATTAGTTACACCACCACCTCTCTTTTCTAGAATTCTCCATATATTGATTTTATCAAAAACTTTTTCTAAGTCCATTAATACCATGTGTAGATCTTACTTTTTTTCATGATACTTTTCAATTATTGCCTTAGAAGATATATAACTTCTATTGTCAACCTTCCAAGTATGAATCCAAATTGATTTTCAGTCGCTGTAGTCTCCTTCCTTAATTTTTTTTCTATTACTTTTTCTCAAAGTTTCATAGTATGCTTCATTAGTTTAATACTCTTATAGTTTGTATAATTTTGTATGTCTCTCTCCTTATATAAGGAAATTAGAATACTTAGCTTTTATTAATCAAACATTTTTTTCATTTTCAATATCATGTTAAATAATTTTGTAAGTTATTTAATATCTTATTTCTCTAAGCACTTTTATACCTTTATCGAAATATCATTTGGTCCAATGACTTTTCCATTTTATATCTCATTTAAAGCTTGTTCTACTTTTAAAGTTTGAATTTTACAATAAAAATTTAAATTTCTACTCATTTGATCTACTTAAATTATCTAAATTAAATTGATCACCTAAATTTTTATTAAAAAGTTAATAAAAATATTTCTTCTACCTTTTATTTCTTAATTATTTACTAGTACTCACTTTGGATATTTTATAAATGTCTATTTCTTTTATATCCAATTTTTAATATAATTATTCAAAAGGTTCATTCTTTACTCCATTCTCACTGTTTTATTGAATCTTTCTACTATTGAATATTTTTTTTAAAAATTTTCCTTATTTTTATAAATATATAATTTCTCCGGTCATTTTTCAAATGTGAGATATGATTTTTGTTTTTTTGTTTTATATGCAACTTATTTATTTGTTTTGATTGGCCATGGATACGACTTTTATATATATGTATATATATATTCTTAATATAACTTACTTCTCCTCCCTATTTTAATATTGTTTTAATGCCTACCATTTAGGCTTTTGCCTTGGGTCCAAGCGTTAGGCAATGCCGCCTTTTATTATCTTCATTAGGAGAATTGGTAGGATTTGATTGAAGGACCGTTTCTCATAATAAATGTCATATATAAAATAGTAGCATTATAATAATAAAAGTCCTAAATAAAATAATAGCTCTATATAATAAACAATTGGAGAAAAGGCAACTCATCAATGTAAAGAATTATAAACATAAACAAAAAAACTAAAATGTATTTTGGAAGGAGATTCAAGAAATGGCTAGTCAATAAATGGAATGAGACATTAAAACATTAGCACCAATTAAATACAAAAATAAATGGAGGAATGTGTAGGGTGAAAAGATAAAGAGAGAACAGCAAAGCTGCCCCCAATTTTATGAAACTTAAAATATTATTTATTAATTACATGGCATGGTATACAAAATAGAATGAAGAGTTAATATATTCTTACACATTATAAAAAGGATAAAAAATAATGTAAATAATTGATTAGTTTCCATATTATGTAGATATTGAATGGAAGCTATCGAATGTACAATCAATTGCGCGTTATGGTATGGAAATTTTCTAAATTGTTTTGGTATGGAAATTTTCTAAATTGTTTTAAAAATAACCGTCTGTAATGTGAATTTCTTGCATTCAATCTTGTGTTTTTTCAATAAACTAAATTGCACAGTTTTTATTAGTAACTTTTACGTTTCAGCTTGCTAAAAACTTCATAGAATGATGAGGCAAGTAGAGCACAAATGATGAATTTTGATTAGCTATTTGTATTGAGGAAAAATGACTTATGTGGAAAAAATGCAGAAGTAATTTCATTGATGTATGCTTGTCAAATTCATGTTTCTACACTATCTTTCAAAAAGGAGAAGATATTTATTTAGTATCCTTTATCATAAATGCCTTCACGTGTCAGAAAATCTATATAAATATATTACCAAACATATTAGCATTAAGTTTTTAGTAGTCTCTATCTCTATAACCAGGCTCTTAGTTAGGAATGAAAATGAATTCTTCTGAGATTTCTCTGTAAATATGTACATGCACAGGCATATCGTGCTTTATTTTATATTTATATTAGAAATCCTTCAATTCTTTGCATATGAGAATTTTAATCATGTGACATAAGGGCATGCACGTCTAGAGAAAAACTTCAGTGGATATTGCTGGTGAAACCTATAAGAAAGCATAAACTTTCTTGCACTGTAGGATATAGCGAGATGCTTCAGAAGTTTGCTGCTCTTTCTATTTCAGTTTCATGATTCATGGAAAGTGAGGGCCAATTCTCTACATTAATTGCGACAAATAATATTATAATATTTAAAATTTCACATAAATGTTCTAACGCATGGTTCCTAAGAGTTGTTGCGTCTACTAGGCCCCATAGACACGTGTTCGAGTGCATATCACCTTCTTCTTTTTTACCTGCTTCCTTTCTTAGCCTAGAGGACCGAGAGTACATGTCACCGCCTTCGCGGTCTTTATTTATAGCCTTTGCTATCTCCTGACTTGTTCATAAAATCCTCTCGTTGCAAGCTTTCATTTTCCTATACTAGAATTTTTCATGGGGTTTCAAGGTCCGCCTCCATTCCTTCCAACTGAGAGTGCAGATGTCCATTTCCAGAGTATGTTTCAACCTTTTGAACCACCGAGGCAACAAGAAGTCTTGTTTCCATCCTCTTCTGCACCAGCCTTTCATCCAACATCGTATTTACTCGATCAATCTCTCTTGCTTGATATGACAATTTCCGTAGCATCGCTAATGCAGACATATCAAGGAGAAATGCACCAATTTGTCCAGTTACAGGTAGATTATTGGTTTGTCTACATAGAAGAGTTTTATCCGATTATGCTCTAATCAAATCACTTTATTTTTTTTTTGTTGAAACACATTGGCTGATGCTCATTTTTAAGTTTCTATCATGAAAATCAGAATCAGCGGCTCGTGCAGACGCTTCTTGAGCAGAGGAATCAGCATGTGGAATCTCTTTTGAATAATTTTCAAGCAAAGGTTGCAGTGCTACTTAAGGCGAAAGATGACGAGCTCACAATTGCGATGATGAGACAGCAAGAATTACAAGAGAAGCTGAAGAATGCTGAGGAGTCCAAAGCGACGTGGGAAAGTATTGCAAAGCAAAATGAGGCCCAGATTTTGTCTCTCAGGAGTGTGCTTCAGCAGATACAACAACCTCAATTCTCTACGAATTCAGGAGGCGCGCCAATTAGCATCAGTTCCAACTCACCGATGGACATAAAACAAGAAGTGAATCCGACAAAGGATGGCAATGACAAGATCATTCTTCCATGCAAGTGTTGTGGCTCTCGCAATGCATGCCAACTGCTCCTCCCTTGTCGCCATCTTTGTACATGCAAACAATGCACAGACTCCCTCACCGCATGCCCTGTTTGCAGCTCTAAGATAGCGGTTAATTCGAAGGTCCTCTTTTGAGGCTGCATCACCTGCTCATGAAGAAACAACAAATAACGACGTCCGATCTCGCGCTTTAAGTTAGCCTTCATTGTTTTATGCACTATGTTTCCTTTCCTTCCTGTTCTCTGAACAAATGTTTTTTTCAATATCGAACTTATGGTTTCTTGTAGATCTATATCATTGCTGAAGTTGATTTAATCCTTATTTCATACCTCAAATCCGTTCAGTTTCATTGAGATCTCTCTTTTGGTTTTGGCATATGCCATTGTTGGATTGAAGTGTAAAGAGATTGGATTGGACCTTTAGTCCATGAAAAAGCAGAAACAACCTAAACAAGTCCTACCTTTTTTTGCGATGAGCAAGTTCAGTTTTGGCTTGTTTCTTCATCAAGTTGGATGCTTGTGCTTGGTTGCATTTCTCTCTTCTCTGAGTTGAGTAGAAGACAAACTTCCTTGTACGTTAAAATTTTGAAAGATGGAACTCAAAGTCGAAGCTTTGGATGCAGCAAACTGCCTGTGTCGGCGGGTAGTGGCTTTTGAAGTGGATCGGTCGGCGAACTTAGTGTTACGCGGTAGGATTATGAGGCATTTGGCAACAACTCGACCCAATTGTATTTTTGTTGTCAAGTTGGTCATAGGCTAACCTTTTAGTTTCTACAAACAAATTGACTACATGGGGTGCTCTTTTCTCGCGGGAACTCCCTTACATGCTGGAGGCATGAGTTTATGGAAAGTAATATCGTGTGCGACTACTCGTGCATCGTAGTTTTGATCATTCTTTTTTTACTTTGTAAAATTTTAGTCGAAATTGTATAATAGTGTTAGGAAAATTTTAACCAATGTGGGAGTAGTTTTGATGGTAGTCTTAGCAATTTTGTGTTCAATGTTGAAGTAATTTTGACTATAAAGAAGGATACTTATGGAATGAAAGACATTTATGGAATACAAATTTAGCAAGTGCATTATTTTAATATTTTTTTAATATAGAGAAAATAGAAATAATAATTTTAAATTTTAAATTAAAGAGTTTTAAAAGCTTCCTTAAGAAAATTTTAAGTTTATAACATCATCGATACTTAACAAAACTAATTATTATTATTTTTATTTTCTTTTATTATTTACCTAAATTTGATTCTAAATGATAGAATAATTATTTTACCAGTTCAAGCTACGAATTTGACTACGACGGGCTTCACCCATTATCGTAGTCAAAATCGTAGTGATGGTCGTGTCTCTTGCAGTCCCCCCGCGTACTATATAAAGGGCAGCTCGGCCAACCGTCGTGCCTCCATCGGCGCTTTAAATTTCTCCGTCGATTCGTTCGAACCCCCGTCGCTAGGGTTTCCGTCTCCTTCTCCGACGACGATCGCTTCCTCCTTCGATTCGAGCGTTTTCCGATGGACCCGGGCAAGAAGATCATCCTGTTGAGCTCCGAGGGCGACGCGTTTGAGGTGGACACCGCTGTGGCCATGGCGTCGCAGACCATCAAGCACATGATCGAGGACAACTGCACAGAGGGCGGGATCCCCCTCCCCAACGTCTCCTCCACGATCCTTGCCAAGGTCATTGAGTACTGCAAGAAGCACGTCAATGACTACTCCGTGCTTTCCGACGACGTCACCAAGCTCGCCCCCGAAGAACTCATTGCTTGGGATGCCGAATTCGTTAGCGTCGACCAGTACACCCTATTCAATATTATCTTGGTAAGATACGGCACTTCTCTGATCACTTCCCCCTTTCTAATTGATTCTTTCCCCAATTGTCTTTTTGCTTGGCAAAGATTTTGTTGTGGACTAACCTTTTTTGATCATTCTGGAAAAAAATTTAACCCCTTTGATTTGGTTTTCGGGCAATGGTTGTTGAATTTAGTGCTGGAGCGAAACCTTTTCATTCATTACATCAAGAATGATCTCGAAATCACCTTCATGCAAACTCTTGGGTTATCTTCTTTGTGATATATCAGTAAGTATTAGATTCTTGCTGCAATTATATCAGTAAGTATTTAAGAAGCAGTCGAATTTCAGATTGTTGTGAAATTATGTATCATGGATTGCAAAGGGGAGACGGAGTAGAACAATGGGAAGCTGAAGTAGGAAAAGCAGGGGAACTCTGTTCTTTGTCCAAATCTTGCCCTTTAGCTAAAATTATTCATTAAGTTCTTTGCTTCAAACGTAGCTTTGTAGATTTAGTTTTGATAATGTGCCGTAAATCCTCTTTGATAGGTTACTCTGGTGTTATCAACAGATGCATGAAATGATTGATATTGTTTCTATGACTGATCAACTTTTTTTAATGTATCATTCTGCTAATCAGAATTGGCACTGTTAATGTTCTTTATGCATTCTAATTTCTAAGAGTTGATACAAGCATGAGTTTCTTTGGTAGCATGGAATGGGTGAGCTCCGAAAGCAAATAGAGATGGAAGAGCTCTCAGATTAGTTAGTTCATCCATTGCTCTTATTGTAGCTGTATTTCTTATGATTTCCGATGATCTGGTGCTTTCAGGCTGCAAACTACTTGCACATCCAGAGTCTGTTGGATCTGACATGCCAAACAGTGGCTAACATGATCAAGGGCAAGACTACTGAAGAGATCCGCCAGACATTCAACATCAGGAACGACTTCGACCCGGAGGAAGAGGAAGAGATTCGCAAGGAGAATGAGTGGGCCTTCATGTAACTCTTTGTCGATGCGTGTGCTTCGTCCTTTAAACTCTCTGACAATCGAATACTATACACACTAGTCATGTTGAGATCTAGATTCAGTATTCCTTCGAATACCTATGAAAAGAACTGACCCTTCTTTTTAGATCTGCCTGTGAATCATTTTGTTGATTGGATATATGGTTTTCTCAAAATGTAGACATGTGGTGTCTAGTATGGTGAGCTTTGTGCTTGGATTCTTTTACAACATCTTTATGCATGAAACTCCTGTCATTCTAGGATCTTGAAAAAAAAAATGATCTTATTGGAGCAAAAAGATCATTATATACCTTCACCTAACACCCCCTCCACTGTCGACCACATAGTGTTAACAATGTTATTATTTTATATATTATTTTTAATTTTTATTTTAAAATTGCAAAAAAAAATATTTATGAAAATTATTTGAATTTGCCATTATATTTCTAGCCACAAGGTTATTCATCAAGGAATTGACATGATAAAATTCATATTATCATTTAAAATTAGTTACTTTGCCATTATGTTAACTAAAGCAATAAAACTTTGAAAATTCAAGGTATTTTAGAATTTTCAAAGTTTAAAATTAGTTGTGATTAATTTTTTATAATATTTAGAAGATAATTTTTAGAAAAAAAACATAGAAGGTAATTGCTCGATTTATATATATATATATAATAAATTATAGGATTTCAGGAACAATAAATTATTAATAAATTATTTTTAAAAAAATTTGATTCGTCTTGTCCAATTCTAGGGTTTTTCAGCTGCCCTATAAATACCGAATTAACTTCGGTTCCATTTCTCTCGCTCGTTAAAAGGTTCTGATCTCTTTGAGCGGCGGCTTACCTCGGTCGGAAAATGAGTCGTGGCAGCGGAGGGTCGGCGGCCACAGCCGGGAAGGGCGGGAAGAAGAAAGGTTCCACCTTCGTCATCGACTGCGCTAAGCCGGTGGATGACAAGATCATGGACATCGCCTCCCTGGAGAAGTTTCTCCAGGAGCGCATCAAGGTGAACGGAGGCAAGGCCGGCGCCCTTGGTGACGCCGTCACCGTCACCCGTGACAAGAGCAAGATCACCGTCACCTCCGAAGGGCCCTTCTCCAAGCGGTAACGATTGTTCACATTTCACTTTATCTCTATGGTCCACCCCTTGCTCAGGATGATTTCCGTTTCAATTCGAGACTTTTAGCTAACTTTAGATCAGCATCTATGGTCTAATATCTTGCATCTGTTAGATTATACTTTAGATCAGCATCTTGTTGAGCATGGCTGCAAGGATGATAAGGTGGAGAAATTTGACTGTATAATACTGTCACTAATTTTATTCTTGCAGAGTTATGTTTTCCTGATCTGAAGTAGACAGACGATATAAACCACTTATTTCTTTTAAAAAATCAGTTAGCACGATTGCCATGATTGATGGAGCATAAAAGGGATTAAATATCTTGCATTGCCTGAATGCATTATTTGTAAGCAACCATCGTACAAAGGAACATGGATACTGAGATGTTGCTTATCAAAATTTAAGGCCAAGTTAGCACAATTGCCATGATTGAAGGAGATAAAGGGATTAAATATCTTGCATTGCCTGAATGCATTGTTTGTAAACAAGCATTGTATGCGGGAACTTGGATACTGAGATGTTGTTTATCAAAATTTTAGGCTAAGTTAGCACAATTGCCATGATTGAAGGAGATAAGGGATTAAATGTCTTGCATTGCTTGAATGCATCGTTGGCAAACAGGCATTGTATGAAAGAGCATGGATTCTGAGATGTTGTTTATCAAACTTTTAGGCTATTATACATTGTTTATCGGAACTGCTTAAAGGCCTGCATATTATATTGGATTAAGATTGTGGCTTCAAATGTTGTAAATGTGAATTTAGACATTAATTCGTTGTCCAAGTCTGGGAGTAGAATTTATAATTTTCCCCTGCTTTTGCTTCACTTCCTTGATGAAGTGATAGCATGTTTTGGCATATCATATTGACCAGTTTGAGGAGAGTTAGTTATGAGCCCATGACAATACTTTTTATGTAGTTGTATTCTGAACCAATAGTTGTTGTGTATGTTATCTGGGAATTTCTAGAAACTATGATTTATGCACCATTCCTTTTTTTGGGGGAGGTATGAAAAGAGGAAAAATAGTGTGAAGATCAAAAATATAGAGGTGGAAAATAGTATCTTGCTATTTACTTGGAAGAATAAAAATAAGATAGACCACCCATAATCCTATATTAGCCAATCTACTGGCATTCAATCCTACTTGTTGGAGGCTGCCTCATGTGAGATGCCAATTCACTGAAGGTCGTTGGAGTTAATTTTGTGGGCGGTCAGCTAGTTCATCATTGTGGATGACCCTACTGAATGTGCAAACACAAAAACTTGATCGTCCCATTTGTTTCCTAGCTTAGATTGGATTGAAAGTTATCCTTGTGCACCTCTCTTCTCTCAATTTTCTCTCCAAGCGAACATCTGGTTTCAATACATCTTTCATGTCTTCTCTATTAACATTATGCATTCTCCTAATTTTGTTCCCAAGTAAACAGGTCCCAAGTTTTGAATTTGAATAGATAATCCCGAAGGAGATTGGTTCTCAACTATGACGATCCAAAGTACTACAGATTGCTTATCCTATCAGTTCTTTTACTGTCTTAGCTATATGCATTTGGGTATTTGATTGACCTGTAGGATTTTGTTGCCTTTATATTTCTCGGTGATGCTAAACACAGTTCGCCCGGTTCCTAATTCCTGTTTGCAACTCGAAGCAACTTAACTTCTAGTGTGCATTGCATATTCACACTGAAAATTAAAAGCAACTTAGTTTGATTGTTACCACTGAAAGGAATATTATTTCAGGTAACATTTCTTTTAGTTTTATGTAATTATTGTATATGCCTGAATGACAGTTATGATGTCAAATTGCATATTTAGTTTCGAAGTTACAATTCCTGTGAAACTAATCGAGCATGTAAAAAGGCTTCTTTCATCTCTGTCAATTTCCTTTGTGATTGTACATCTCTTGTCAATCTAAAATTGCTATGTTTATGCAGCAAACCCGCTTCTAGTTTTCAACTTAACTAAACCTTTCTGCATTTGCCTCTGTTATGGTAGATACTTGAAGTACCTAACAAAGAAGTTTTTGAAGAAACACAATGTGCGCGATTGGCTGCGAGTCATTGCCTCAAACAAGGACCGCAATGTTTACGAACTGCGGTATTTTAACATTGCAGAGAACGAAGGCGAGGACGAAGATTAAGCTTCCATGTTACCTTTCCTCAAGTTTAGAAGACTTTTTGTTTGCTACTGTTTGTTTATGCTTAAACTTGAGTAAGCTTAACTTTGAATGAATGCTTAGTATTTCGATTTGACCCATCTCAATGAGTGAGCTTGTTGTTTAGATAAAAAAATATTCTTCGATATGATTTTTGTGGTTGGAAGAAGATTTTATAAAATTTATTTAAATATTCTTCAATATATTTAGGTAAATATGATAAAATTTATTTAAATATAATAAATGATTGAGTCAAATGGAAAAAAGATATATAAGCGATTTTATTTAGTGGGAAAAAGATAATGGTTGTATTGAGTTTGTTAGAGAAGTTTATTTCAAAATTCAAATATTAATTTTTTTTTTAAATATGTTAAGATTTGATTGGATTTGATTTATTTATATTTAATTTTTAAGTTATGATATTTATAAAATCTAAAATTATAAATAATTATTTTAGATAAATTAATATTACTTTATGAAATTTGGAAATATCTCAATATTAAGGATAATTAATAATTTAATAATGGAGAGATAGTTAAATAGGCTGACTTGACCTGACATGTATGACTGGACTCCAACTAGGCTGGGTTGAGCCCGACGATAATTTCCCTGCATGTCGGTTGAGTCTTAACTTGACCCCCAATCTATAGCCAAGTTGGTTGCACTCAGTATGGTCTAACTCCGACTGACTGACGATGTAGATTCATATCGAGCCATGAATCGAATTTGAACTGTGAATCGAACATCTACAGTCGGCACTAACGTCCAACCCGATCCGAAGACCTGATTGAACCGCTGACCTGATAACCTAACCGGTCGAGGTCGAACCAAAAGACACCAGATATCTCTGCCCTATATAACGTACACAGCAAGTCAGGCGGCGGACCAGCGATCTCGCCTTCCCTCCCGTTCGTCTGCGCCAGGTGGTGGATTACGGTAACCTCGTCGCCGCTGTCCAGGAGTAGCATCGGAGACGGCTGCTTCGACTTCCCAATCCATTTTCTCTCCCCACTAAACTGCTGCTAGTTTTCTCGCGGGGTAGGGTGACAGAATTAGGGTTTAAGTTTTTCGGAAAGGGAAAGGCGCCGGAGTAGGAAATCCATGGGAAATCCGGAGCTGTTGCTCTTCAATTCAATGTCGAAGCAGAAGGAGTTGTTCAGGCCTCTGGTCGAAGGACAAGCCTCCATGTACGTCTGCGGCGTCACGCCTTACGATTACAGCCATATTGGCCATGCTCGCGCTTACGTCGCTTTTGACGTCCTCTACAGGTGATTTCATCTCTTTCCTGTTTGAGATCTGCAATTAAATGCCACGCGGCTTTGATTTGTCGGGCCAAAATTAAATGTGTGATTTTTTATGAACGTGTAGCGGTTAATCTGATGATGCATTTAGGTGATATTACTACTGTTTAATGCTAGTTTTTGGCTGTCTTCTATTTTTAGCAATGACAACCATTGGAAATGCTACAACCTTCACTGTTATCTCATGAACTAGTTTCTCATCTTCGTATAATAATTGTTTTGTATATATATATATATATATTAAGCTTGATCTCTATTCTTTGTTTGAAAGTGGTTAGCATTTTAAACGTACTTTCACATTGTCAAAAATATAGTTTTATTTCCAACTAGTAGTGATATATAGCCTGCAAAGAGTTTAATGGAGGAAAAAGATTCGTGTAAAGTGATCTCAGAATTAGTTGGAACAAAAATGTTTTTTGTAATTCATCATGATGTTACTTAAACATTATTTTTTGTTGATAGTGTGGGGATGTTTTATTTAAATTTTGGGTTATGTTTTAAAGTGGTTCAGAGTTCTAATTTTGTCAAAACTTCTAACTAGGTGGCTGTAATAGCTGGTTGGTTAGTATTCAAAATAAATTCTAAATCTGGTTTAGACAAAGCCTCTAACTGTTCAAATATACTATTATTTAACAATGGTGTCGTCTCTTGTTTAAGGTGGGCATAGCAATTTCAAAATTTGAAATGAAACTGAGTTCCTTCATGCTATCATTGTGACCATTCTCTCCCCATACAGCTTTATTCTGTCGATTATATTCTTGTTTGTACTACATAGCTATAAGCACAGTCGACCATAAACTAAGTGAATTTGGACATATAAAATTTTGCCACACATAATACTTACTAGTCAATAGCATCATACATGCATATTGTACTATCTTTGTCAAATATATGTTCTGACTGGCTATGTTGCTTTTATATCACTATACTGTGCCAATATAACTTGAGTAAAATATAAAGAATTACATATAATTTTTTCAATTATCAGGTATTTGAAGCACTTGGGTTATGACGTCAAATATGTGCGCAACTTCACTGACATTGATGACAAGGTCAGATGTTTCTTGCATTTTCTAGTAATTAGTAAATCTCACTTTGGTGATGTATTGGAGATGTAGTAAATGGCAGATCTGTATGGTTTTTGTCTTTTTTTAATACAATGAGAAGAAATGAAATTTAAACAATGACAAGGTATATTGTTATTAGTTATTTTATCCATTGTCGTTCCGTGTTCCTTTAATTTATAATTTCACAGTTAATTTCTTTTATAGAAGAAAACTATTGCAATAGAACGTCTTCCTCCCTCTAAATTTATTTCTTCAATTTGGTGAACTGTTTAAATGTTTTTCACTCTCTATTATATATTTTACAAGGCAATTACAATTGTTGATATTGGGTACTTGTAGAGTAGCAAAGAGTTTGTTTGGATGATATTGAAGAATTGGAGCTTCTCTAATTGATTCAGTGATTTTTTTTTTCTGAATCATACACTCTTTAAGGGTTGGGAATGTCCAAAGTCCATATTATCCAATTTACCAACAAGTTCTTTTTGTCAATGTGAAGATAACACACACTCTCTTTAATAATGATGGCGGTAGATCTCATTGATTAGAGAGATGAATTAAAAGCAATAATTAACAAAACAGTAACCAGAAACTGTTAATTACCTTACAGTTTATTCATTCACTTTGTTGTATGCAATGCACTAGAATTAATTGAAACTAACTTGGGCAATTACTTTTTTTTGGATTGTTCTCTCTATTGAAGTGGGATATATATATTTGGAAAACTATGTTGCATGCATGTTAATTACAACTTCAATAGGGTCTCTTAGGCTTGTTGCATTCTACAATGTTTTACACTATGACATGTAATTACTTAATAGAGTTAATTCCATAATCTGAATCACTAAGTTCTATATAAATTTGGTAATTTTTTATCAAAATGGTTAAACTTGTAAAGAAATAAATTCAAGCATTATGCAAGTTTTTTTTTTCTTCCAATTTAGATTGATTTCCAAAGAAGTTTGTCATCAGCTTCTATTATATTAGTCAACTTTGGCAAGAACTCCAATTTACGGATTATGTGTCAGCTATTTTGAACCTTTTTATTTTGCAGATAATTAAAAGAGCAAATGAATCAGGGGAGGATCCATTAAGTTTGAGCAGT
>JBBMJZ010000137.1:25200862-25222921 GCA_037833815.1 Zingiber zerumbet
TTGCCAAATACCATCCACTGGCTTTGAGGTTTTTCTTGATGCGCACACATTACCGTGCCGATGTAAATTACTCTGATGTAGCACTTGAAAATGCATCAGATCGAGTCTTCTATATTTATCAGGTTATTGTTGCTCGCTTTTATATTCACAATGACTTGGTTTCCATATGTTAAATATCCATTCCACTAACATCACATCCTTTTGCATTTTCCATTTTTTAGACACTTGATGACTGCAAACAGGGTCTTTCTCGATTCCGGGAAGAGGAACTCAAAGGCCAAATCCCAGCTAAGGTCAAGGAATCAATCGATAAATTTCATTCAAGTTTCATAGAATCTATGTCAGATGATCTTCACACTACTGCTGTATTAGATGATCTCATGGAACCACTTAAGGCGATAAATACTAACTTGAAGCAGTTAAAGGTATCTCCCTTGCATTTTATAAACACACTGCTTCTGGTGTATCTTATTGTTTTATCCCTTTTATATGCTACATTTTGAAGGGTAAGAAACCGCCAAAGCCAGTTATTCTCTCTCTTCTCGCACTAGAGAAAGAAGTCAGAGATGTTCTTGACATTCTGGGACTCTTGGGTGCTTCTTGCTCTGAGGTACCTGTGAACTTTTCCACTGCAACTTCAATTGCTTGCAGTTTCAACAGATCAATAAACATATCCTCGCTTCCACAGATTCTTCAGCAACTAAAAGATAAAGCTCTGTTTAGAGCTGGGTTAACTGAGGAACAAGTACAACAGCTGATCGAGGAAAGGAACTTAGCGAGGAAAAACAAGGAGTACGCGATCTCAGACAAGATCAGAAAAGAGCTCTGTGTTAAGGGCATTGCCCTAATGGACGAAGCAAATGGGACCATATGGAGACCGTGCGAGCCAGAGAAAGATGCAGCCGAATTGGTCTCTAATTGCAGTATCGAAAGCTGACATTAGTCGATTGCCAACTCTATATTTATGATTTGTATGAATTTTGATCACAATTCTACTCAAATATTTTGATTAACATGTAACAATATTAGTTGCTTGTATTCCAAAAACAACTTCAATGTCACAAATAATGACAAGTCTTTTTTTTTCTTTGCAAAAATTAACATGGTGGGTTCAAGTGATGAAATGAGTTTGCTATGATATCAATAATTTATTTTTTAGATCGGGAATGATGATATATTTTTTTTCCAGAGCATAGCTATCTTTGAAATATGAACAAAGGTAATTGTTGCATATTAAGTTCGATGCAGATGTTATATACATCTAAAGCTGTCCAGTGCACGAAACTTCTGTTATGCGGGGTCCAGAAAAGGATCTATTTATGCAGTCTTATTTTATTTTTTACAAGAAGCTATTTCAAATAGATGTTATATGTCGTTATACCATAGTTCCGGAGGCTAATTAGATAATATAAAAGCGTTACAAATAGAATGATAAAATAGTCTGAATACTAAATGTGATGGATGATAAACTATTCAAAGGAATAACAAGAGGATTAAGGAAAAAAGATAACTTGTATTTCAAATTTATTGAGCAGGTAAATTAAGAAAAAAAAGATCAAATGGTCTATTTTCAAAATTATTCGGACAGAGATTATTAAAAAAAATTAAGAAAAAAAGATAAATTGTATTTCAAATTTATTGAGTAGGTAAATTAAGAAAAAAAAGATCAATCAAGAAAAAAGATGGTCTGTTTTCTAAATTAATCGGATATAGATTATTAAAAAAAAAAGTGCAAGTGTTGTTGTTACCTGTTAAAGGATTAATAATTATTTATTGTAAAATTAAATTTATATTTTTTGAAAAAAAATTATTAAAATCTCAAAAAAATATATGAGGAACTAGTAATCATTCATTTCTTGCTATGGTCCTAGTAAATAATAATGTCGTCGGTCCCCTTCTCTCTCATCACCAACAAAAGTGGGAGCATGCGCGACGGCGACCCCTCCGACACGACGACGCCGTCGCCGTCGCCACCATGACCACCGCTGCTTCAATCCACACACCTCGTTGCCTCATCCGACTACGAAGGAAGGATAAGACGAATACAAGAGCGACACTGTAGCGCTTTGATGGGTTTGTTCCTCTTCAGCAGGGAGTGGTGGAGGGGTTCTGGGCGGAAGATGGAAGAATTGAAAATAGGGCTTCTGAGCACCGCTTTAGGCTTCTTCGGCTTTGGGGTGGGGCTGACGGTGGGCGCCGTCGTCGGGTTCTACCTCTTCATCCGCACCCAATCCTCCGATGTCGAGGTACGTAGTTACTGGATGGCTGTTTGCTTTATTTGTTCTTTCGGTGTTGATTGGGATCTTAGTCTACCGAAACCTTGGAAATCTTAAGCTAATGGCTGGAAGTTGGAAAACATAAGGTGTTTTGCTAATTCTATTAAAGAAATGGTTCTCTCTGATATATTCAAAGTGTATTGGGTTCTGTCTGATAAGTTTTCTTTTTGTTGCTTTGAGTTAGACATTCTCCTAATTTTAAAGATTACTATGTCGTTTGCTTAGGGTAACAATTTAGTGTATTGGGTGGTTTTGTAGATTAGACATTGTTGTAATTTTTCATAATGGAGGAATGGACTTTATCCTCTTGCAACCTTCTCTGAAACTAACAAATTTTCATGATGGAATTTGCATAGCCAATGGGGAAATCTAGAATTAGCATCTGGAATTCACATTTTTTTAGAACCATGTACTACTCAGGACAAATTCATGATCAATATCCAACTATTCTTTCTTTTCCATTCTCATCGTGCTCTTGTTGTCATGAATGCTATGATCCCAATTCCATGACAACATATCTGAAGAATCCTTTTGAGTGTTTCATTTTAAGTCTCTTGGTTATCGAAAATGGACCGCAAGTTGTGTTGACCATACAGATCAATGCTATAGTCTAGCTAGTTGATTACGAATCCATGACCTACTGATCTTTGAGCAATCACTTATTTCCTAGGTGTGGCAGACAGCAGTTATATACATGGACTGCAGAAGAACTAACCAAATACTCTAGATTGAAATATCATTCTTCTTTATCGGGAATTTGAAGATTTTTAACTTATAATCAATATCAACTGGTGTTAAATATAGTATTGGTACTTGATGTCACATGATCACTTTGTCTTTATCATTTTATTTTATTAGGATCCAAAAATTTGTGCACATGTTGAAAATGATCCAGAATTTCTGGAGCGCATTCTCCCTGAAATTCCTCTGTGGGTGAAGCACCCGGATTATGATCGAGTATGAATACTATCTCCTTTGAACTGATTTTAATTGATGGAATTTTTTTGAAGAAATTAGCTGTGCATCTCTAGTTTTTCATCTATCACCTTTTCTGTTTGAAGGTGGGTTGGTTAAATAAATTTATGGAACTGATGTGGCCATATCTTAATGAGGTAGATGTTGATTCTAAGACTTTTTATGAATTTAGGCACCGAGAAATTGGCTTCAATTTTTTTCCCATTGCCAATGCATTTTATCTATGCCAGGCTATCTGCAAAACTGCAATGCAGTCTGTAGAGCCGATTATTGCAGAGGTTGCTGCAAAGTACAAAATCAAGTCAGTTAAATTTGAAACATTCACTCTTGGTTCACTACCTCCAAGTCTTCATGGTCAGTGTTTCAGATTCTTTAAGTTCTGTTTTTTCTTGTAAAACTAATTGTTGATTACATTTTTCATTTAAGCCAGATATCTCTTTGAAAAACAACTTCAATTTTGAGTTAAAACTGGCAAGGTGAATTTGGTAATTTAAATCTTTTGAAATTAGCCCCAGAAATGTCCCAACTAGCCTCTGAACAGCCTTAATATTTTAATGATCATATTTGACACTATATTATTTGTTTAACCACCCTATATGTTCTCTTCAGTAGGTTTTTGGTTAGGACAGTGGTTCAGTCGTATGCATTTACTAATTTCCTTCATGTTTTCTGATGGCATCTATCTGAATATGAACTTCTGCCAGGAATGAAAGTTTACATCTCTGAAGAAAACGAACTCATATTGGAACCTTCGCTTAAATGGGCTGGGAATCCTAATATCATCATTGTTGCTAGAGCATACGGATTGAGAGTAACTGTGCAGGTCATTATCAGACACTAATGCCTCTTGTTACATGTGGAGTTTGGTGTCTGTACACTGATGCCTTTTGAATTTAAAGGCGACTTAGGAACCACAGTAGTATATTATATGTAGATTATTAACCCTTTTTCTCTATTATATTTTAGGTGGTAGATCTGCAGATCTTTGCGCTTCCTCGTCTTACTCTAAAGCCCTTGGTCCCTAGCTTTCCTTGTTTTGCAAACATCTACATGGGTCTCATGGAGAAGGCCAGTTAACAAATTGAATCAAACTCTTCGCTTGAAATTTTTTGTCTATATTATTCAGTGCTAAGCTAGCGGTAACATGTACATCCATTCAAACATATATACTTTCTTTTGCAGCCACATGTGGATTTTGGATTAAAACTTTCGAGGGCTGATCTCATGGCAATTCCTGGTCTTTACATATTTGTGCAGGTTGTTTATAGTTTCATTCCATTCCCTCTTTGTTCAACAGAGACATTTCTTTAAATTCACAGTTTTACCGTTCAGAATATAAAATGAACTTGCAAATTGCAGGCTCTATTGACTGGTAGTATCTGTAATTTCGATTGATCTCTAACTACTACTCACTACTAAGAATAGAACTTCATACACCTGTGAGAAGTTTTCTTTCTAACTTTTTTTTTATTGCTCTTTCCCTTGACTATTAAATCAGGAACTGATATCGTCGGCTGAGTATCTTTTTGCATTGTAATCGAATATAATATCAAGTTGTTGAGACTTTTTGGAACCTGCTACTTATACCGACTATTAAGAGCATCTTGAAACTTTAAAGATTGTTTGTTTTATCATTTTTTTTTAATTTCTTTAGTCATTAAATTCTTATCTGATTTTCAATCTCCACTGGACTATCTGCAGGAGACCATCAAAGATCAAGTTGCGAATATGTTCCTTTGGCCGAAAACCATTGAAGTGCCTATTCTGGATGTTTCAAAGTAATTTGACATCTACATGTAGCATTCGAGTAAATGAAGTACCTTCGCCGGCATTTTAATCGTTTGTGGTGGTTTTACAGAGCCTTAAAGAAGCCTGTTGGCATTCTCCATGTCAAAGTTATCAGGGCTTATGAGCTGCCAAAGAAAGACTTATTCGGAAAATCAGACCCATACGTGAAATTGAGGCTCTCAGACCATAAGCTTCCGTCTAAAAAGACATCAGTGAAACGTCGAAACCTGGAACCCGAATGGAATGAGGAATTCAAATTCGTTATAAAAGATCCAGAAAGTCAAGTGGTGGAGCTCAATGTCTATGATTGGGAACAGGCACAAAAATTAATTTTCATTTTATGTTTTTTTTTTGAAGATTTTCTACTTATTTTTGCCGCCTCAGGTAGGAAGACATGAAAAAATGGGAATGAATGTCATTAAGTTGAATGAAGTTATCCCCAACAAATCAACGACTCTAACACTCGATCTTCTCAAGGATATCAAAAGTGTAGACATTCCGAGTGAAAATTCACAAGGACAAATTGTGGTCGAAGTTAATTACAAACCTTTCAAGGAAGAAGAACTACCAAACGACATTAGTGGTGAAGAAGATGAAATTGAAGATGAAGTTGTGTCTGAATCAGAAGATGAAGTAGCAGATAAAGAAGAAAAGACACCCAAGAGCGCCCCTCCTGGCGGCGGGTTGCTTATCGTTATTGTCCACGAAGGTAAAAAACTCGAGGGGAAGCACCATATAAACCCTTATGCACGAGTTACCTTTAGAGGAGAGAAAAAGAAAACCAAGGTAACTGTATTGCTCGACTTTCTATTTGTACAAGTTATGGTTGTCTAACTAGATATATACCCTACTGATAAACACAGCACAAAAAGCATAACAGAGATCCAAGATGGAAGGAGGAATTCCTTTTTGTTTGCGAGGAACCTCCGGTCCACGACAAATTACTAGTCGAGGTATTCAGTAAGGCGCTAGGTATTGGCATACACTACTCTAAGGTACACTAAATTTGCGGTAGAGTTCTTCGTTCTTCTTTGCTGCTGTTCTTATTAGCATCAAAATGTAATTTTGTTTCAGGAAAGTTTGGGATATGTTACCGTTGACCTCGCAGATGTTGTGAACAACAAGAGAACCAATGAAATCTACCATCTGATCGATTCGAAAAATGGCCAAATTCAGGTAGAGTTGCAATGGAATACTTGAATATATATTATATTCCTTCTAATCATCGAACTTCCATTGTTCATAAATGTATTTGACAACATATTTCGAATACGAGAGCTGACTCTTACTCTTATTATCGACTTACAAAATCATGTTAAATAGAAATCAGAATCATGTTATATATAAATAAAGAATCGTTATCGCCCTTACTGACAATGCTACTTCCATGGCCTATCCTCGCCTTATGCCCTGTTTACCTGAAGCGCGGATTTGGAAGGATTGCACGGAGGAGGAGAACAAGCTCGTCTCCTTCCTCAATCCTAAAACAGTAATCTAGCAATCAGCTGTTATATGAATTACTTGGGGGAGTTCATATCCTGGGTTATGTCCTGAAAGATCCTCAATCTCTTCCCCATCTTCTCCCCGCACAATCCTGGACTTTTGTTGATGTTGTTGGAACCCAGCGTGCTTCCTCCTCTGTTGCGTTCCTCTTCCAGAACAGGGCCCAGAAGAGCTGACACGATTGCCTCGTCGAACTCCTTGCTGTCAGGTAATTCCGGCCATCTGGTCGCCGCTGCCGCTTCCTCTTGCTCTGCGGCTGCTACCGCTGCCATGTCCACTGTGTTGCATGACCTTGTCCTCTTCAAGTTCGCCAGAGCATCATGGTTCAATGGCTTGACTAGCTTCGAGGAGAAGAAGGGCGGTGCGTCGATGTTGAGCGCTGCTGCTCTGTTTAGGGTGTTGGTGTTCTCGTCGGCGAATAGACTTTTGGCAGATTGTGGCGGCGGCGGCATTATGAGGTAGTCGACGCAGGGCTGAGGTTGCCATATTGAGGAGCCGAGGAAGAGCCAGCTTTGGTCGCCGGTGGCGGCGCGGCAGGAAAGCTTCGCTTCGAGGTCCCGCAGCATCTCCTGCGCTCTCTCGAAGGCTTTGAGGTGCGAGTCAGCGCCACGAAGGCTGTCCGCTGCCGCTGGTCGCACCTGCTTCAGTGTCTCCTTCGCCTCTGCGATCCGCCCCTGCTTCATCAGGCAGATGCCGAGGTTGCACACCTTGTTGCTGTCGGTGCTGATCTGCAGCGCGCGGCGGTAGGCCGCCTCTGCCTCGGCGTAGTTCTCCTTCTGCATCAGCGCCCACCCCAAGTTCCCCTGCCACACACAGGCAATACACCAAACACTTTAAGTGCGCGTGGAGCAACAACAACTTCCATGCGGGGCGGCGGTGGCGGCGAGATCTCACCAGAAGTCTAGTGGCTTCCTGCTCCAGCGTCACTTGGAACTTCCTCCCCTGCGATCGCGCCGTCTTCGTGCGCTTCCCGTTGAAGGCGAGACCCTTTTGGATCAATTGGAGCTTGTGCTTCAGGAGCGCGATCTGATCGTCCAATCTCCCGCACCTCTGCCGGAAAAAAAAAATCTCAAATCAATCTAAATCGAGCGATTCAACGGGAACCGGAAGGATGAAAATCGAACCTTGTACAGATCCAAGAGGATGTTGTCGAGCGACTCCTGCGCCTGATCAGAGCACCGGCCGCGCAGCGACTTGATCGCTTCGATCGCCTCCTCCGCGCGGTTCTGCTGCTTCATCACGATGGCCATGTCCTTGAGGGCGCTGTCGACACGGTCGCCGGCGTTGATGGCGGCCCAGAAAAGCGCGATCGCCTTCTCAGGATCCTTATCCACCAGCTGAATCAACACAGAGTGAACACTAAAAAAAAGAGGGATCTTTGCAAAGCTCTTCGATCGATCAAGGTGGGAGGAGGAGCAATGGCTCACCTGGACCTGTTTCGCGCGGACGTAGGGGGTGTCGCCGACGGGGACCTTGTGGGCGACATGGAAAGCATCCGTTCGAGCCGCCGGAACAGGCTTGATGGGGGAGCATGGGGCGGACTTGGACAGCGGCCGGATGCAGGTGGGGGCTGCGGTGGAACTCCAGGACTCGTGCATCATCATCTACCTCCTCCTTCTCTTCCTCGTCCTCCTCCTTAAGAGATTGCTTGCTTGAATTAGGGCAGGAAAGTATCAACGAAGAAGAAGAACAACGAAGAAGAAAGAGGAGAAGTGGAGTCGTCGTGAGGAAGGAGACGAAGCAGACATTAAGATTTAATAAAGGGTGGAGTCGACCGTTGGCAAATGTAGCCGTTGAAATAGAGTCGTTTGATGAACGAATAAAAAAGGAGGGTAATTTTCCTAAAACTTCCCTTAAATGTGATTTGATCAATAATTAATTAAAAATTATTTTTCAAACAATAATTTCCATTGGATTAATAATACAAATTATGTTAAAAAAATACCCCAAGACTTACCTCAACTTACTTGGAACGCGCTCTTACAGTCACTCTCTTCCAATGACTTACCTCAATTTACCTGTCAGACGTTCGGTCGACCCGTCTGGACTTCGTGTCAACTATCCGATTGACCTTTTGATCTAGCTGGACTTCGTGTCAAACGTTCGATTAGCTTGTCGACCCGTTTGGACTTCGTGCCAGCTATCCGGTCGGTCCGTCGACCTAGCTAGACATCGTGCCAGACATCAGGTCAGCCCGTCGACCTGTCTAGGTTTCTCCTGCATACTCGATCAGAGTGTTAGATAACAACAAAAACTAATTTAACCTACTTTTTTATTTATCAAAACTTGAGTTAGACCGTTAGTACTAACCGCGCCAACACCACCTAGTATTATTCCTCCCAAGCAACTGTTGATGTTGGTCTTGATGCTGCCTCCAGTAGTTCTTTTTCCAACCAAGGTTGCTGCCGCAAAGGTTGTGGCTGCTATTCTCCCCCCTTAGCGTTGCCGGAACAATAGGTGGTTGTTGCTGCCCTTGGCTCTCCGGAGCAGCAAGGTGGCTTCTGTCGCCCTTTGCGCTGTCGGAGCAGCAAGGTGGTTGCTGTCGCCCTTGGCGCTGCCGGAGCGGAGCAGCAAGCTGGCTGCTACCGCCCCTTGATGCCGTTGGAGCCGCAAGGCTGTTGTCGTATGGAGGATTAAGAATTGAGAATGAATTCTAAATCTACCCGTTTAGTTGGGTTTTATCCATTCCAAATTATTTAGGAATGATTCTAAAATTTTATTCCCAAATTCATTAACCAAATATCTTATATTTTTATTATTTCATTCACTCATTGGTAAACCCTAAGCCAAATCTCTATAGGTGATCCTAATTTGTTAATTAACCATTAGCAGTTAAGAAATGATAGGACTTGCGATCCATCTACAAGTAACGTAGGTGTGAGTACTATAACGATCATGTGAAATTGAAAAGAAATAATGGATGACTTTAAAGTTTATAGTAGTGGTTACATTGATCTTAGATGTCTCTCATAGTTTATCCATAGAGTATGTGAAAGAAGATAAATCATAGAGTTAGTTTATAGTCGATTGTCAAATAGTTAAGAGATGAGAAATTTTTTTTTCCAAAGGTATATGTTAATCAAAAATTGATTCTTATCTCATTATAATAAATATAATAAATATGTCCCCTTCTAACTAACTGGATATCTATAAATATAACTTTAAAGCTTATTGATATTACGTGTGTGTTGTTATATGGCCGGAAAGAGGAGGTGGCCAAAGGGGCGGGGATATGATTGCACATAAGGGAACACAACCCATCTAGTAATGGTGAACAAAATTTGGTTAAGCTCTTTTTATTTTAGTTTTATTTATTATAAAAGGGCATCCCGCCTTATTTATTTATTTTTAAAATAAAATATCTTTGTTCCTGCGACGTTATAGCAACAATATAAAAAAACCTTAAATCTAATTAGCAGATAAAGTGTCCATAGTAACAACTATGGTTAGTAACTATTACAATATAATATCACTAGTGTTGATTGAAATTAAAGCATTTATGTTGTGCCAATTATAAATTATAATTGCTACCACAGTATTAAAAATAAGAATATTTTTAAAAATAAAATAAAATAAAGTGTCTTTTTAATAAATAAATAAATAAATAGACAGTCTTGATGATTCAAATAGAAGGAACAACTTTTTAATTTTTGCTTTAGATTAATTACATGTATCTTATTTCATTTCTTTATTGAATACTATGGCAGAATTATATTGATTCCAATGGAAGGAACGACTTTTTAAATTTTGCTCTAGATTAATTACAGGTATCTTATTTCATTTCTTTATTGAACACTATGGCAGAATTATGTCTCCTGGGCGGTGCGATGGTGAAGACATGGAGTGTTGTCATATAAGGTCTTAGGGTCCCTCCATATCCGTGGGACCGGTACTAGGGGGGCCGCTAATGTGGCGGTTCCACATATAAGGTCTTAGGGTCGAAATTCGATGTGACCGAGCATGACTTCCCCCATGTCTTGGTCATTTGCACTAATGGCTAGTAGCCACCCATGTTGACCTAGAGACCAATTGGTAAAGACGAACGAATCGCCTTTTTACTACTATGGCAGAATTATACTGTCCCCGGGCTTGGTGTGATAGTAAGTGATGAGTTTTTTCAAAAAACTGAGGATTCGATTTTCTGTGGCTCATCTATGCTCTTCTCGGATAAATAGAACTCTTTCTTTTTCTATTGCAGAATTATACCGCTCTTAAAATTTAATTTAACAAAAAATAAAAAGAATTTAAATGTCTACCACTTTCCCCATCATAAATAAATAAAGAACAATCAGAATGTGCACAAAGATTCCATGAACCATCAAGTAATTTTCAAGCTGAAAAGATGGTTGTTGCATGAGCATATATCTAAATGTTGTATGAGGTTTCTCAAAAACATACATACCCGTGTAGAACACAAAAGCCTACAATTCAGCTAACCTCAGTGTGCTAACCCTAATTCTCCTGCCTAAAAGAAAATTTTGAAGGGACTCGGGATGAGAAACTCTTGCAAACAGAATGAAATAAATCTTTAGTTCTTTGTTGGCATACTATTTTAAGTTTTCTCACTTCAGGAGGGCTAGCTCTGGCTTAGGTACGATGGAATAGTTCTTGATTTCATGAAAGGACTGATTTGATCTTAGTTTTCTGGTCTTTGGTTAACGACTTGGGGAATAGAACTTCGTATGTGACGTAAAGATCTCCTTTCTTGGTGCTCAGGTGGAGAGGCATTCCTTCCCCTTTGAACTTCCTGGTCTCTTTAGGCTTAGTAATACCCTGATGATAATTATTTACTCGGTAAGTAAATGAAACATGGAAAATGAGGAGAGGAGAAGGTAAGCATGGATATTCTCTGACCTGGCTGCCTATTTCAACTGGATGTCCATCGAGATGTTTCATGGCTTTCTTGAAACCAATGAGTGCTTCAAGCTGGAAGAAGGGCAGGAGCTATTATAATTTGGAGAAAGAACAGTATGACAGATTCTACGTGGAGAACGAAGAAAAAAAAAATACCAATGAGATAGTCGTGGTCATATGCAAGTCATTTCCATCCCTTCGGAAGAGTTCATGGGGTGCTGTTCGAATCCTGAACTGTTCATCAGAAAGATGGCTTCTAGTCCCAAGTTACATGATCTAGTAAAGCATTTAATATGGGTGAATAGCTAAAGAATACCTTCAAATCTCCAGCTTCACCGTCAATTTTAGGTTCTCCATCCTCGTAAAACATCACCTCCTGTAACATGAAAATCCAGACACACCGCATCAGATTAGCTGAGGGAAAGCAAGCTTCTTAGAACATTAAGAAGAGCTAAAATTAGTATTTGTGCAGGAATAGAGACAAAGGACCAAACATCTAATCATATATGATCCGTCAAACACCTTTATTTACCATTTTAAAGTAGTACTATAGCTATTTAAGGAGAGATTAAAGATAACAATATAGACACAAAAGGAATATGTATATTATAGGAAATAGGCAAAGTCTCCAAGAGTTTGCGAGCTAGAAAGTTCTATTTTGCTTTTCATTTGATCTAGAAGATTAGCGGCAGCTAAAGGTTGAACCTCTAGAAAATGCCTAAATTGAAAGATTTTCGCACTATTGAGATACTCTGACCTAGAGCTAATAAATACCATTTTATCTCCATGGAGGAGGGATCTGAGGTCCCTTGTGTCGCTAGGAGTGCGATACTTTTTGACAAATGCTTTATGGGCACAACTACTTATACTGTGATTGTATTGTTATTGATATTAATAATATATTTTTAACAAAATTCTGAACATAAAGGCACTCAATTGACCACTAAACAAACTCATCAATCAGATATGCATATTGAAGATGCTCCAACAAGGAAGAAAGAATAAAATTTTTGCACTGCAGTAAATCAGCTAAAACAATGTTTTCCCATATGGATATTTAGCTGTGGTAGAATTATAAAATGTTCCTAGATGGCATTTGAAAACTCTAACGTACCGACACCTTCAACTGATATGCACAGTGCAGATTTTCTTCATATAAAGTTGTATCATATGCCCAAAGATTGAACAAGGGTGAATCCTTATAATAGGTGATTATATGTTACCAATGGATACATGACAACGATAGTTATTAGCAATCAACAATAAAATAGTCAGTAGCAGGTCTACTTGTGCAAAATTTGAAAACAAGAAATCCTGCAAGCATTCAGAACTTATTGAAATATTCGAAACTAAGTGCAGTATTTGAAAAGAATTGGTTCAATCAAGACAGCAAGAGAGGCGTTTGCTAACTGAACACTTCAGGTGTGTGAGAGGTAAGAAGTATCAAGGATCATAATTTACCTGACCATCTTGCATCCCCTTCTCAATATCTACTGTTAAAAAATAGCCTTCTCGCACAAATTTCACATTAGGACAATCTTCACATACCTGAAAAATCCAAAATATTGTGATATCTCAATAACTGTGGAAGCATAACTACATGACTACAAAAACTTCTATCAATGCAATGGTATTAATTTCACATAGTTCAAATAAATAAGGTTTATACGCATCAGCATTACCAATTCTGTCATTTGTTGGAACATTCCTGGAGCAATTTGCCTATGATATACTTCATTCTTGCAGTTACAGCGCCGTTTTCCAGGAGCTGGCTTTATAACATTCTTCTCTCTCCAAACCTGATAGCCATATTGCAGAGGAAGTTAGGATAAGTATCAGGGAATTGTGCAAGTAGTTTCTTCGCAAAAATCTTAATTTCCTAGATCAATGTATCAAATTTTAATGTGTAGTCAATAATTGGTTGGCACTAAAGGCCAATTGATTCTTCTTTGATCGATTACTTTTTTACAAAAATACAATACCCATTACTGCAGCAAGGAAGTTTTTATCATCTAGAAAAGCTAGAACATAAAACCTAAAGAAACCTGCAGACTAGGTACTTACCTTTAGTGTGCCTCCCATATATAGATCTTCCAAAGTGGCATCCAATTCAACAACAACATCATCGCCTTTTGGTATTGTCTCTTCCTCCTCTTCTCTTGAATCACCCCCAAAGAAGCTGAAAAAATCTCAGTACAAACAATGCTTATTAGACTGGATTAGCACTAATTCATTAACAAGATATTTAGATGATATAAAAAGCAAAATAAGCTAAAAAATTGCAGCTTCTATAAACTATAAAATTAGATGAATGTTGCTGAATCAGATAAAAAAGAACTTATGAGCAAGAAGTTATGTGAACTAATTTTGAAGTTACTAAAAACACTACTTGAAGAATAAGATTAAAATGAAAGAAAATGCATATATTTATGTGTGTGTTAGGTCACAAACATGAAAACTTAAAAAATCAATATATATATAGAAAAAAACATCCTAATAGTTTACCATGATGAATCTCTTTTGCATCTAGATGTTTCTTGTTCAATGCATTTCTGACAGGTAATTTTACTCAGATGACCAAGGCTGATAACTTTTCTATATCACTATTTGGTTGTTAAAAGCATTTGGGTATGATTTGTATAGTAAAAGCACAGAGTGAGAACAAATATCTTGATGCTAAACTGAACATTACAAAATGTATTGGCCGGTTTCCTTCTATTATTGTTGTTGTTATTGTTGTCCTCAAACATAAGTAGGAGAGAATCCCCATTAGAAAATTTCATTAGGAAAATCACACAATAAACCACTTGCTATTTCTCTTCCCACTGAATTTAGTGGATAATGATAGCAAGTTATGAAGTCTAAAAATGAGTTAAATGTGATACAACAGCTAGTATGAGTGTAGCTAATATGGAATTACAATTCACAAATGTGATCCCAAATTGCTTCATAGAAGATTATGTTCTTGTTTTATTAATAAAAGGAGTCCGATAGAATAAAATACAACTGAATTATCACATCATGATAGTGACCCCAAATTGCTTCATAGAAGCTCTTATGTCTTTGTTCTCCTCGTGACAAGGTTCCAATAGAATGATCTATGACTTCTAAAGAAATCAATCATTTTTAAACAATATCTTCTAATTTAAGGTATTCATTCACATCACTTCTTGTCAGGTTTTAGTCAATTTATGGTTGGATGCTTGTTTCGAAAATTGCCACAAATTAAGTCAATTTAAGGTATTCATTCACATCACCTCTCAGTCAATTTGCGGCTGGATGGAGTTTTGAAAATTGCTACACATTATCCATTATGTTCCAAAACAAATTCAAACGTTGATTGGGAAGAAAGCGACAACATATGGGTTTAATTGGTTAAATAAAATGGTAATTCCACGAGATCAATAGGCAATAGTTGATTACATACCAAGCCTAACGATCAAATTGAAGCAGTCAAAGACTAAAAGTACGTCTGACAAAGAAACAGTTCCAATGGATCCGAGCATACAAACTTCCATAATATAATACAAATATTAAAATAGGATACTTTTCTTACCTGCTAAAAATGTCTTGAAAATTCGTTCCTGAGCCCCTTCCACCCCCAGCAGCATGCTGCTTCAGTCCCTCCTCGCCATACCGATCATAGATTTTCCTTTTCTCACCGTCAGACAGCACTTCATAAGCTGGTGCCAAAAAGATCAAACTTTCAGAAACACAGACCGACGATCACAAAATCCACACGTTAGCCAGAACTGAAGCACTAAATTCAGATAAAAAGCAAACCGATATCACATTTCATCCACAGTTCCAAGAGAAAAGAAACTAAAACAGAAAAATCTCTCAACCCACCATTATTGATCTCCGCAAATTTCCTGTCGGCCTCTTTGTTTCCCGGGTTCTTATCCGGATGATACTTCAAAGCGAGCTTCCTGTAGGCCCTCTTGATCTGCTCCTCCGAAGCTCCCTTCACCACTTGCAACACGTCGTAATAACTCTTCCTGGAACCCCAAACTTCTCGGATATCAAAAACGACACAAAGCGTAAAGGAAAGCACAACCCAGTCGGGAATCGATCGAGCCGTACCCTCCGAGCGCGCAGAGAGAGTGGACGAGGAGCAAGGCGACGAGGAGGAGACCTCTCGCCGGAGACGCCATGGGAAGACTTGCGATGGACCGATCGAATGGGCGCTTCTCCGATCGAAAACCCTTTTTTAATAAATAAATAAATAAATAGATAAATAGAAATAAACGAGCAGATGACGTGTCGAGCAACACGACTTCGAGACGTGGATCGACAAAAATAGACCAATGAGAAAAGGAACCAGAAGAACTGAGACCCATGCAAGGGGCCACGTGGCGTGGAGCCCCCATCATGTGATTCCGGCGTCTGTTTTGTGGAAATATTTTATTTTTGCCCTATACTTTTAACTATTTTTCTGAAAGGCCCAGAAACAATGATGCCATAATTTTTTTAATTCAAATTTTTGATGCACAAGCAGTGCAATTGTGCCATAAAAAAATTGATTAGACGGTTAATTTAGGAACGAATTTAATGAATTATTAATTATAAGTGCTTTTTATGGCTAAATCGATCGCTCCTATATTAATGGGCCTAAATTAAATGTCCGGTGTCAATTAAAAAAATAATAATGATTACTTGATAGAGACATTACAAAATTAGCCACCTTCAATTATTTTTATTGAGAAAATTATCTCACGATGTGTATATTTATTTTAAAATAATTGAAAATATTTGAATGAATCCGTTGACTTGACGACACATCACTATTCTACCCAATCCTCACCCTGATCCGGTTAATACACGTCCTAATTTTTACGCATCTGAAAAATAAAATAAAAAATCGAAAAAACGGTTTATATTTTTTTTAGAGATAAATAAACGCGTTTATATACGAGAATATACAAAATACAGGTAGATAATTAACACACTCTGGGCATCGTTTTTTTTTTTATATATTTTTACCCTTCAAAGTTTACAAATCTAACGGGGTTAAATTTCTTGAAAAGGAAAAAATCTAACGGATTCAACTCCCTTATCGTAAACAACTATGAGCAACTACTGGTCACGGCGATTTAAAGCATTTAACGTTACCTGACCAGTCGAGATCGCAGTTTCCGATCGCGAATCGGAGGGAGGATGCGTAGCTCGGAGCATGGAAGCGGCGGCGACGCCAGCGAGGGTTTGGCCTCCTACTGGTGGCGCTCCATCGCCGAGGAGTCGCCGAAGGGGGACGGCACGTCGCCGCACGCACGGGCTGTGAGCGAGCTCGAAAGGCTCGCGGCGGCGGGGACCGACTCCCTCGACGAACTCCGGCACAGACTTCTGTCCTACAAGCCCGGGGATCTCTGGTTCCCCACCGGCGGGATCCCGAAGGAGGAGATGGACGTCCCCCCAATCATCACCATCCTGCTAGTGGGGCTCGCCGGCGCCGGCAAAAGCTCGCTGGTGGATCTCATGTACTGCGTCCTCGGCCGCGCTGGATTGGTCCACTTCACTTCCCCTGCAGGTATTCCCCCCTCGATCGCATCGAAGATTTGATCTTTCCTCTTTGATCTGCTTCTCCCTCGGAAAAGCTTCGATTTTTAACCTAGTTGAAGATTAAAATCCGAAAGATTACGAACTGTCTTCCAGATTGGGCTTGATCTCGTTCTTAATGCTCTGTCGCAGACAAAGAGGGGAGAACGGTGTGCCTGGAGGAACACAATGTGCTGAGGTCAATGCGAAACGGCTTCTGCGTCTTCGATTCACGAGGTTTCGACTGCCGCAGAATGGCCGATGGCCTCGAGGAAGTGGCGGAGTGGATGCGCGACGGTGTCCGGCACCGCCAGCCTTGTCACGGCGCCGGCGATGACTCGACATCCGCTGGGTTCCACGCAGTCAATCGCTTCGCCCGCCGGCGGATCAACTACACCGTGGTGGTCGCCGACCTCTACGACCTCCACCAATCGCTCCTCTCCGGCGATAGCCGCCCGCTCGAGGCCACCGGCGAGCTCTTTCACTTCCCTCCCATCAGAAACAGTACCAGTGAGTCCTAACCCCAAAAATCGCACCTTTTTTCAACGCTCATGCCTTGGCATTCCCGAACAGAGGAGAGCCCGATGCTGGTGCTGACGCACGGCGACAAGCTATCGCCAGAGGAGAGGATGGTGGCGCGGGAGAAGGTGTGCGCGTACCTGGGCGTCTCGGAGACGAAGGGCACCTACGACATCTCGTGCCTGAACGAGTACGGCGCGGCGGTGGAGGAGATGGACCCGGCGACGTCGTACGCCGTGGGCGAGGCGGTGTTCCGGGCGCTGGCGGTGGCGGACAGGAGTCACCGCCCGAGGATCCGCCCTGAGGACTGGCTGCTTCTGGTGGTCTCCTGGCTGATGTGCGGCCTCGCCGCCATCTTCGCCTTCCTCTCTTCCTGCTGCGCCAAGATTGGTAAACCCAAATAAGGGACAGAGATCTTGAGCTATGGAATTGATTGATTCAAACTACGGAATGTTTGATGTTTGAGCGTGCAATGTCATGAATCATGGTCCACCTGTTTTGTTTCCTTGTACGTAGACAAGGAATTCTATCTCAAATTTTGCTCAATCAATCTCTTCCTTCATCAGCACTTGTTGATAAACTCTATCTTAAAGTTGAATTCAATATACTCTAGTAGTATCTCACTTGCCTTGACCCAATGATAAAATTACTACTATGTGACCTTATGACAACAAATACAAGCCGTCAAATATACTCATGCTTGTTTGAATGAATTATCAACAACAATATGTGTTTGTTTTTCACAAACTAGAGACTTTGGAATAGAACAATGGCTTCACAAAAATCTTTTAGTAACTAAAAATGTATTGAGCACTCTAACCCAAACAAGATTAAACTTGAATGATGCTCTGGTAAGGATGAATATCATCACTCTGAAGGTAATTTACATTGTGTACAATTGATACTGATATGTAAAAAACAAAAACAAAAAAAAAACAAAACAAAAAAAAAAAGAGAAAAAAATGCTACTCGCTCGGATTTTTCTTGTGTGTATATGCACAAAATTGGCTTCTATCTTCCAAGCCGCTGGATATATATCCCACGGCTTCAAACGAGAATAAGTTGAAGAATCATTACCACAGTCGTATTGGAGCAAAATTGCCGCAGCTTCAGTTCTGTGGTAGGTTATATATATATATAAACCACTTGGGTTTCACTTGAGATTGCTACGATGCAGGATGTGCATCCCCCAGCTTCTAGATTTCCCTTCTTCGATTGTCGATAGTAAAACCTGCAGAAGGTATTCTGCTTCTTCCTCATTTGGCAATTCAATACTTATCTGAAAAACGGGCGAAGATGGTGAAGGATTCCAAGGTCTATTTTTTGTGCTTCCTCTTTTCTGCACCATTACTGTCTCAAGATAGCTTCCAACAACATTCACAACCTCCTGTGTCCTATCAATATGAACCACACCCTGCAAACTCATTTCGGTTTCTATAACCCATTCTGGATCAGGAGGAATGCCAAGAAACTCAGGTGTGCCCAACCCCAATAAGTAAGACGATGAAACAACCAAAACCAGCCTCTTGCTGATGATCACGAACCTGCCTGTTTGTTTTAGCGGTTTGCACATAACAAATATTTCATCTTTCAATCTCAGCCCATCTGCCTGAAGAAGCGCTGCCACTCCGATAGCTTCATCCCATGAGTATGGTGACAAAGGAAGCTCTCTGGCTAAAGGCCTTGGCAATCGAGTACGAAAGCAACAGGACTGATGCGGGCTACTCCTGTTTCTAATACTTTGAGCAGTTTTCCCTGTAGCTTCAAGGATGCTAGCCACTGGCCTTGCAATAAGCCCAGCAGTCCCCATTGCTATACCTGTAGAATGTATTAAACTAAAAAGTCAAATAATGAGACTTAAAGGGACAGTTCGATATTTGAAGGATGGAAACCTGACAAAACCCCCGGTAAACCATGCTTTTCAGCACCTCTGATTGGAAACTGAAGCAATCCTGTGAGCCCCTGGTACAATTAATTTCTATCATTAGTTTATCCAGAGGACCAAGTTTGGCTTATGATAATTGATATCAGCTGCTCACAAAATCATATGCAAGCGAAAGGATGTTTTTATTATGGGAAATAGGAAGCGAACTCAACATAGTGAGAAGACAGTGTAGATTTCACTATATAAGGGAAAATGACCAAGAAATATGACATAGGGCAAGGATCGATATGGAATAGGTACCAGTACAATATGTGACAAAAGTTGTACCTCTAAAAATTCATTCAGAACACCTTTGCCATGTGAATCTAGGTAATTCAGCTGCTCCTCCAATTGAGGAGCACCGTGCTGATCAAATGTAAATGCCATAATACCCTGAAAGAGAAAATGTTAAAATTTGCAATGAATTTGCTCGAGTAACAAACAAGACAACAAGTATGTTTTATCAATTTGAAAGTACCTTATGTGCAGCCTTACTGAACTGACTGGTAGCACTGCTAATGGCATATACTGTATTGTTTAGAAGACCTTTCGAACCTTGTGCTATGCTGGTTATCAATCCACTGGGGCTCCTCTGTAAAAGCCCAATTTATTCATTAGAAAAATAAAATAAATAAATAATTTATTACATTAGGTGTAGCTGACCTGTATGACTCCTTTTCCAGAAAAGGATATAAAGTCTCGTATACCAAGACCAACATTCCTAGCAAAACCCACTGGATTTCCAATAACACCAGCAGAGCCAAGCACCTACAGTTTAGGATGCAACCAGACGCCAAAAGGTTTGAATGTAGTTGGATTTTGAAAAATAAATAGCAGAAATGGATGGGGAAATAATCTCATTCAATTGATAAAAAGTGCTATGGCCGTATGGTGCACCTATATAGTCCAGCGATATATGAAAATAAAATAGAATAAACCCATGTAGAACTACTACTAAATTAACAGTCCAAAACTCCCCTTGCTCAAGCTTGAACATAAAAGCCAATCATATCAAATTGGAAACTTAAACTAAAAAGAAAGTTCTAGATTAAGTCGTTTTTGCAAAGAAATCAACAATTTTATTTTTAGAGATATATACAGATAAAATCATAGGCATCAACACGTTTCTAATGAACCATTAGGCAACCATAAAAGACTGGACATTTATCATGAAAGACTAGACTACTAGCATGTGTGTATCACAAATCAAATAGTATACGATCTGTGTGGTTGAATTTGAACTCAAGCTCCTCATGCCATAGAACTCATAACGAAGTTAAATAAGTATAGCACACTCCTCTATTATTCAAAAATGAGGATGCTATTGTGGATTACATCCAAAATAACCACCTGAAAAGGCCCATCCAAGCAGACAATTTAATGTATATATAACAAATAAAACACATTCAGGGATTATATTACCAAGAGAAATGACACAGATTCAAAATACATTGGTACTGATGGTTGGCTAAAAAAAGAATCCATCCCAAGACTATAGAGAATTTTAGGTGATACAAGCTGTCAGTTATATGATTTTTGTTTCCTACACATACATGATTTTCATTACTATAATAAGACAATGCAAACTGAAATTACAAAAACATAATGCATAATTCACCTTGTACATTTCATGGAACAATTGCCTAGTGTAGTGCCTAGTTACAATTTCCTGTATTGACTCGGGGCTAGCCATAAGATGCGCTAATGTTAGTTGGCTAAACTGAACAGGCACTCCTTCAATATCAACAAGAGCCATCAACCCTCTCTGCAACAAAATGAATATCCATGAAAAAGATCATTGGAAGAATAAAACATTAACATTCATAAACTAATATATGACATGAATAGAATAAAACATTATGAAGGTGGTTTCATAGTGATATTAGTGGTATCAAATTATCCATTTAAACAAGCACTGGATCCAAGCCAAACTTGCCTTGTTCCTCTTTCTAGAAATGCAGGTCATATGTTTCACTTTGAGATTGCATATAAAAAATACTCATCAAGCCAACAACATTTATTTTCCTAGTTGTTGTAATTAATCTTCATGTAGAGGATATGAATATTACTAATATATCCTTTCAGGTAAGAGCCCAACAGAGAGATAAATCTATGTATTCGACCCTAAAAAAAATAGGATACCCCAAGATTGGTGACAATTGATTATATCAGATGATGTAATGTCAAATTATATTAAATTTTAATTAATATTTTATAATTAATAATAAGGTCACCCAAAATTTATTTATATTAACAAAAAAATAATAAATAGATAGGGGTTAATGAACACATTAAAACTATAGAGATTAACATTAAGCAAATAATCACCGCCTCATCGGTACTACAACAACCAAGTCATAAAAATAAAAAAAAAACACTGAATTAATTAAAAAATATTTATAAATAAATGTATTTATTAATGCATCTCCAATTAGTAATATATTGATGATAAACCAACAGATTAAAAATTAACCATATTGTATATAATTAACTATATATTTTATATAACTAACTCTTAAGATTTATGCCACCACCTCATTGTTTCTCATCATGGTCTACTTTTATTCAAGGTTTAAAATTTCGATCCGTGCCGAGGTTTCGGTCTCAGACCGGAACGATACGGTTTCGGTATCGTATCGTGCCGTGTCGATACAGTTTCGGTATTTTTTATTTATCTATAGTAAT
>JBBMJZ010000137.1:25223021-25242895 GCA_037833815.1 Zingiber zerumbet
ATCCCGCGGGGGGCGTCCGGCGACACCGGAAGGATCGCCGGAAGCGTCCGGAGACCCTGCCGGACGCTTTCATCGCCGTAGAAGGCGTCGCGCACGACGCTTTCGGTGCCGAAGGGGTCGCGGGACGCCGCCGGAGGCGTCCCGCGTCTCCTCCGACGCCGACGGAGGCGTCCCACGTCTCCTCCGGTGCCGCCGAGATGGGGACGCCTCCCGTGCCGGTTTTGGCCGCCCAACGGAACGGTAAAAACCGTCCGTGCCGGGCGGCACGAAACGGCATTTCAAACCGTGCTTTTATTATGCCTTGGAACTCCATCCCAATGTTTGTGAGCTATTCCTCTGCCTTCACAACTACACAATGCCTTTGCCTCTATTGCTTCAATTAGGTTTTAACTGGTACAGGGCAAAAAAAGTAACATGAACAATAAATTGATCGGGATACAGTACCTCAAAAATTGTCTACGCCGACACTACAGTAGTTCTAGTCCAACAACAGAATAGTGACTTTACCCATACCGCTCAAAAGAAAACAGAACTTCAAAGTTGCCTCAAACAAGATGATCCACATTAAATAATAAACTTGGAGAGAAATCAATGAATTTTTTGAGTGTCATAATAAGCTATTTGTAGGTTATCAAAATCAAATGATGTTGCAGAAAGAATAAAAGTGAACAATATAATAAAGGAAAGAACTACGAAATTTTAGGGTCATTCTTTTTCAAGAACATAAGAACATAGATTATTGAGTAAAAAACAATAATAAACCAGCCTTAAATTTTTAGTAAAGATCATTATCAGAAACAGCCTAACTACCTGAAGTGAGTTGCTGTGGAAGTGTGATAAAGATTCAGTATTTGCGCCGACTTCATTTCTTATCGCCCAAGGAGTACTCGAGAAACTAAATATTGAACAAAGTTGATAGACATTTAATTGAGAGTACTTAGGAGCATTTGCATAAAAACTTGAAAAATTGAACTACCAGAAATATTTCTATAAGTACAGTAGAATAAGAGAGATAGGAACTTTTACATATTCACCTTAAGGACAACTTTAGAGGAGCCAATCGAAAAAGTTCGACATATATCTTCTTCTTACGCCTTGCTAAAAGAGAAATATGTTGCCATGGAGCACCAACTGGAACCACAAAAGGTAACAATGCACTTCTTTCTTGAGTTGCAAAAATTGTTTTCTCCTTGAGCACATTTTTTCCATTGTAAATGTGAGTATTTCCCAAGTTTCTATCTGCACTATTACTATGATTCCCCAATTCAAAATTTCTACCTAAGCTTGTGTTCAGCAGTCTTGAAGATACTACTTTAAAATACTCAAACAAGCTCAATAATACTTGTTCTTCCAGTTCGATTGACAATGGAGCCAATCTATAAAAAAAATTGTAACATAAGGGCTCAATGCATATACAAATGGAGAAAAGGGTAAAAAACCAATTCATACCCAAAATCTATGTGTTCAAAGGAGACCAAAGATTTATCCATATTCCTCCACCTGGCAGCAGCAAAGTAAAAGACAGGTTCAATGGTACTGTCAAGAGTGGACTCTTTGTGAGAATTTTTGTTTTCCCAATTTCTCAAGATGTCCGTTGCTAATCCACTGTTCTCCTTGTCAAACGAGAGCAGAATAGGATATGGAGTATCAGACAATTGATTATCAATTTGAAGAGACAAGGTTTTCAAAGATATCTTCTGCTGATCTAAACTCTGCATCAAAACAACTGTCGTCTCCTTTGCACACGCAAAAATCAATTCCTTCGAACAAGCAATACATCTTGATAAGAATATATTAATGGCATTTTCTGTATTATTTTGCAAAATTAATAGGATCAAGAAGCAAATTACCTGAGTGGAATTCATCAAGGAAATCCCAATAAATGGCACGTGTATTGTGAACATTTCAGTGTAACCAGCATTGCTTGTCTTCTGATCAAATATTTCTTTATCTCTGAATCCAAGAGAGCCACTCCCTTTAAGGTTATTAACAACATGATAATTTGAGTCAATGATACTGAGAACCTGTAGCAAAAGCATAGAGAAGATATTGTTTAAAAATGCAATTTGAACACTATATACCAGCTTATGCCAACTTAAATGAGAAAAGAACCTTGACTGCTCCCTCAGAATGCACGGAGATACATAGTCGTCTTTCAGGTTTCTGCATAAGAAATAGATGCCTTAGGAAACAACTGCACCAGAAAATAACTTCCTTTGCAGCAGATATCCAACATACAAGTTAGCACTTGGATAGATCACAGTAAACAATCAAGGTTTATAGATGAAGTTCAGATGTTTCTTCAAAAAAAAAATTACACAATTTATAAAGTTGTTAGTAAATAAAATCAAGGTTGCCAGCAAAGCATCTTTCAGAAATTTTATTATGAAATAAATAAATGTCAAGCTGGTATAGGGATAAACAAAATGTTTTTCTTTGTTAACTATGCTTTTAGTTCCAATACCTCGGTTGTTGAAGGTAAGCATACAGGTTCATGTTCTTTTATATCATCCAGACTATATGCTCCTAAAATTCGCTCCCCAGGAACCTAGTAATATGTACGTATTGATTTAGCTTGAATTAAAATGAATGCTTTTATGCAAATGATGGAAGATTGGCACATACCTCAACAATGAGACGGTGAAGGTAGCAAGGTTCATCCCATGAGTACTGGTAAGATGCGTAAGGATGGATTGTGGTATCACATGATTCACATTTTTGTTGGTAAATGCGCAATGTCTGAGAATCATAAAAACAACTGTAGGTTAAAAATTTAGAATTTGCTATCAGTGCATGGTTCCATTTTGAACTAACATCACATATTTTGAATCTCCCAGATCTTTCTCCCTCATCTTTATGCAATGTCTGGATTTCTTTTATGTGTGTGTGTCCAGGATCACATGGTTTATTGGTTTGATGCAATAACATATCTATTTATGGCTACGGAACCATTTTGAACTAACATCACCTATTTTTAATGATGTACTTCCATTATTAATAACAAACATTAACTGGGTTAGATAAACATCTACTACAAAAACAAATTTTCAAGAGGAAGAAAGATCTGAGTAGAAATTAAAACAGAAACAAAGCTAGGTGCTTTTATTACCAAAAAACAACTTATATTATACTTCACAATGTACATTGCTCCAAAAGGATACTACCTCCATTGAGAAATTGTCTATCCTATATGGCATAAAGCCAGTATCATCATCAGACAGAAGAATTAAATGCGTCATAGAATGCCCACTAGAGTTCTTGATCATATCTTCTTTGCTTATTGACATGTCAGCATTTTGTACTTCAACTCGAACCATGTTAGATACACTGCTTATATAATTTCTAACTTTTACTTGAGCATCTCCAAGGCAATCTGGACGGAAGTTGCCTGACCATTGTGAACCAGGTTCACTGAATCGAAGAGAAATAAGCAGCTCTCTGCAGTAGATTAATGCTCATGAATTACAGTGTGGGAATATATATATATATTAAAGTTGTAATAAATGTCACTAGTACAAAGATGAAGGAAAATGTTTCAGTATTCAAATGGGTAGGCAAGCTGTTGATTGATGAAAATCATTGACAAATTGAGAACCTAGACTATGAGTAATCCAAGTAGCATCTTGAATTCAAATTGATAAAGAATAACTGTTGGAAATATCACTTAACTTTGGTGAAGAGTGTTATATCCAGCATGAAGAAGCATATAAAGCTCAATACAAGTACTTGTATACAAGCTTTCAAATCTCACTCTGCCGGAACAAAATAGTGGCATGCCATACCAGGGTGTCCCAACACACTATGCCAGAGGCATCAAGGAGAAGGAGAAGGAGGAGAAGACAAAGTAAATGAGGAAGAGGAGGAGAGGGGGGAAGAGGATGAATAAAATTTGTGAAAAATCTTTAGTTGATTGCTTTTCTATGTTGTTTCATGAAATGCATGGAGAAGTTGTAGTTGTCTTGCAATCGGTTTGTCCGTGGACAAAGGATGAGCTCGTGGACGAACTTGCGTTCACAGGATGAGCTCATAGACAAACTTGCAAACAAAGGATGAGCTCAGAATGAAGGATCTACTCGCATGCCGGAGATTTTGGATCTTCTCATGTGTCGAACAGCAGATAAAACAAAAGTTCTTGCCTGTACCAAACATGGAACGAAATTCAAAGCAATGCTTCTGTATGGAAAACACAATGATCCTCAACCCACCTCAAATGAACATGATCTCTTTATTGCATAGTGCAGATGATATCAGAACAGAAATTTTACTCTAATTTTTACCAGATACTAATGCCATCATGGTACAAGTATGAAAAATAAGTTGCAAGGACAGTAGCAAGGGAAACAAGCTTAAATGAAAGGAAAACATAAAACTCCATTATTTCGTGAGACCTAAGTTGCCCATATGGATTTCAAAAATAAACAATCCAAGCAGAATAGACGCCCACAGAACGTTACCAAACACGCTTTTGACCAAGACAGCTTACTGTGTGGCAAAGAAGATGATTAAATAATAAAGATGCACCAATGGTCCAATTAGCATTTTAAATTTGAAGAATATTCACCTACGAAATAATGGGAGATGCTGAAAATTTTATAAATAAATTTCAGATTCCACCATTTAATTGAACATTCCAAACATACACAAGGGTCCTTGAAGATATTAGTTTACCAATTGCTACTCTAGTGCCAAGAAAGAAAAGAATGGATGTTCACTTGAAGGGTTCACCTCAAAGTTCAAGATACTAATCTTAGCTGTGAAGGCCTTTATCACTCATCAGCATCTATAATGCTGTGATATATTTGGACAAATACCCAAGTCTCCACATTATCAGAAAATGTCCTAGATTGAAATTTGTTAACAGTTCACAAAGATGGATAGTTCATCATTGGTACAAAACTAAATAGGGTCATTAGACTACTAAAAGAGGAATTTGCATCTCATTGCAATAGAAGAAACCTTGATGTATCAGACCAGTGAAGCTGAGAATGTTGCCCTACTCCCAAATGGTGAGAAATGTTAGTTCCTTTCTGTCTGTAGAACAAGTTCTTATTGCAGGCATTACATATGATGTATCTGCATTAAATAAAAAAAATATATATTAATCCTGGTTGATACCATGACATTTGCTACATAAGCAGAATAGAATGTTAGCAAGTGCTCATCAATTAGATTACTGATCAGAAGGAATCGATTAACATTTGCGAAGAAACAAAAATACAATAATAGAATGATGATAAAAATAGATCAAAATAATTATTAAGACCAAGATTGAAGTTTTCTAACTGAGTTGGAAAAATAGTAACTATCAAGTCCCTTCTTATCCACTTAAAGAAAATATCATGGGTTTGATTCATCTTACTTCAAAAAAAAAAAACCTAGTATAAAACAACAATGAGAAGAATATTGAAGTAAACATTGAAACATATAATTAAATATAAATGAACACAACTGAAGTTTGGACAGAACATCAGTGTGTTATGCATTTTCATTATTTTTTCTTTGCAAATTACCTGGGCTGAAAGACAATTACCCTTGTCCTCCCAGATAACTCTCCAGAAACAGGGACTGATGCAGCACAGATTAAAAATGCACCAGAAGCAAATGGTTGAGGAATAGTGATGTTTGCCGAACCACTTGCTGTGACAAGAGAAAATGGTTTAGACCAAGACAGATTTCGATTGCTCTCGTATCGGGTTTTTGACAAACTAGCAGTCAGCTTAACCACAAGTTCAGTCGCAGGAATATCACTTATGGGGCCATAGATACATGGCTTTATTTTTAGGTTGTGTTCATCATGCATAAATCCAACACCCTTCCCATCTTTCCATGATAAAAAAGATGAGCTCCTCTTAACTTTACCATCTGTTTTGCTAGAATAAGAAACTCCTGTTTCCTCAGTGACACTTGTATGGTGAATTGAAGATTGGCTGAATTCTTCTTTTCCAAAATTATTGTCACGTTGTCTGCTCTTCAAAGAACTATCAAAAACTGAATCAGAAGACAATCTCGACTCTGAAGATAAAAATGCAAGGCCATCATTTTGAGTGAGAAGATGTTTTTCTTCAGTTTCATTATAACTTGGAGGAATAACAATGGCATGTCCTGTTCCCTCACTATTGACATCTAAGATCGTGAGAAACAAACCAGTACAATTATACAACAAAAAGGGAACAGAAAGACATATCTCCCTTGCCCCACAATATGCATCCATTGTTTTATCAAGAGTGGCATAAATAAGGCCTGCAATAATGATTAAGTCAGCCCACAATGCAATGTTCAGAGTTAACAAAAATTCCAAGTGAAGATTTTACCACTTGAATCTTCAGGATAAAATGTCAATTTTTCTGAAGAAGAGTAGACAGAACCATTTAATCTGCACATTGAAGAAAATGAATCTGCTCGAGGAAACTTTGATGCAAGATTCTGGTAGTGTTCCATTTTGAAGGTTAACCCAAGGTCATGCGCAGAATCAATATGAAAAATAGAAGTGGTACCAACCTGAAAGGTGCATAATCTCACAGAATTATAATAGGTATCAAACTGAAGGATATATATACACATATATAGTAAGAAGCTTGTAGCAAACCTCTGAAAGAGAAATAGTGCGTGTGATTCCAGCACATTCTATTGTCAAGGACAAACAATTAGGAAGATAATTTTTCACCAGGAGGGGAGTATTCAGCCTCACATGTCGAATAAAATGATTCCTCAGAAAAGTTGACTTGTTACTTCTAAAGAGAGACGGTTCAGTCTCCTGTATTTTTACTGGTGAAAGCTCTTTTGCTGCATCTACAGAGCAGAAGCTATAGTCCTGAATTGATATGCAGCAGCGGAACGGATCATTACTAGGATGACATGGATAGCACACAAAAGATCTCAGATATCCGAGTTTAATTTCATGGGATAATATATTTGACAGTGAATGTGCCTCACTCCACAAGTATTGTGTCCCGGCTGGATGCCACCTGATTTGACCAGATTCTGCCAAGTGCAATGGCAAAGGAATATCATGTCCTGGAAGTACTGGTCCTAGGATCTGAAACAACAAAGAGTGGCCACATTGTTGAGAATTTTCTATCCAGAGAGAGATTTAAATTTAAGAATAACCCTTCTAGTTTCTACTAAAATTTCAAAGAAGATGAGAGCAGCAATTTTAGAAGTAAAAAATCAAAAAGTCATCTTACTAAAGAGGCTTATAAGTCAAGCAAACAAATTTGAGAACTTAGAAACTGTTGAGACCCTACCATGATCTTTACAAATGACTCCTGAATATAGTCTTTTTGACATACCAATGTTGGCAGGTTATGACAAAGTTACAATAGTTAATTGTAAATTAATTGTAGCTTGATAATGTCCAAGAATTCTACCTTGGAAGACACACCCAGTGGAATGTCAAACCGTACTTCCAAAGGCACTGAAGTTGCATTGAAAAGTATAACCTGAAGCAGATATAGAAGTTATTCTATCCATGTCCAAATAAATTTACTTTCAACAAATTGAAATAAGTACCGTTGAGTACAGCCTTATGATCTTGCTATAGTGATGCATAGAAACCTCAAATACTACAGGAACAAATAATCCTTCATGTTGATCGCTTTTGTACTGCTCCCCAGTCCTACAGTTGTTTCCATCTTTGTCTACATCCACAAGAACTGAGTGCTTGCTTTTAGAGAAATTCACCTCAAAAAAGCTAAGACCCACAAGGTCCATTGACATAGGTTTTGAAGGCCCAGAAGTTCCTTCAAAGTATATAGAAATCATATGATGTGATATGACACTCATCTTTTTGTCTAGAAGCCTGTCGGAAGAATTAGAGGGCCTATGTTGAAAAAATTGTTCATCAAGAGTTTCCTCAACAAAAATTGGAACAGAAAACCCTGGTTGAACAACATTTTCATTGTTCATATGATAGTTGTACATATCATCCATGTCAGCAGATCCACAGTGCACGTGGTATGTCAGAGGTAATGATGTATCATTATAGAGGACATATGGGGCATATCTTCTGCTATGTATTTCTTCAGTAGTCCGTAATCCCAAGATTCCATGAGGATCTTGAAATCCATAAGCATCATCATTCTTAAAAGCATCGGTAACCACATGATTCAGTCTAAAAATAGCCTGCAGAAAACTTCAAAATCAGGAGAAGAAAATACAATATGAATCTTATACTTACAAACTCAAGCCATCATCCCCTTGTTTGAAATATCTATTAGAGAAAAGATATGGAATATTTTGAAGTAAAGACAGAACCAGTTACATGCCAAAATGACTGGCCATTTGAGAGGGGATGCCCCCTCCGCATGAGCACTCAAAGGACCCCACTACCCTCTCATGTGCGACTATGGGTGTTGTTAACAGTATTGCAGTCAATTAGTTTGTTTATAGGTGTAGTGGGTTAGTTCCACAATGATACTTCTAGCTTATAGTTTCATCATGAGTCATATATATACCTGTGCAGCAAGTAGCTTCAACAAATGTAACACATTGTTTGCCGTTCCCCAAACTTAACATAGTATCAGAGGTATTCTTTTCAGTTACAATTTTCCAAAGTGGTATTCCCCCTTAGGAGGAGATCACCGGCCTCCCCTCATCTGCCCCTTTTTTCTCTCCTCACTCTTGCTGCACTGAATCCGCAAAGCCACCGCCTATCTGAATGTTTGCCTTGTCCAGATTGACTCATCCAAATTGGCTATGCTACTTCAGTGGTGCTAGCATGGGGAGGATCTCTACTATCTCGCCACTTGCATTCCTGAAAACAGACTGAAGATATGCTCACGTTCCATTTGCAACTCTCTACATTTGGTCATCTCCTCTCCTCCATTGCATGAACACCTTAGCAGCCTTTCATGAATCGCCCAGTTGTGCATGAAATTGTGGAGAGCACCTTACATGCACTTCTCCACAATGCAACTCCCTACGAATCTATGGACATGTGTGCATTTTCTTCACATGATCCTCTCCTTTAACGATCACAACAATCTTCTCCATGAGCCACCACTACTCTTATTCACTTGTAGGCAACAACTCCAAAAGTAGAGTTGTGACCTACCTCTTCTAGAGCTGCTAACCATCAGACACTCTTTTCTACTTCTGTAAGCTCTTGAAAGCGAAGAGTTCTCCAAGTCTTTTTCCTTCTTTAGAGGGCAGATAAACCCTTGGTTTTGGACAGCGAGCTGACTGTCTCTTTTCCGACATCACTCTGCTCACTGGTGGATCTGCATTGCCCAAATGATCCCAACTCCCGGCATCTCTCATACACAATCTATGAGCACTGCAAATCTAGTAGTACTGTTTCTCTAGCATGAGACTGCTTCCTCTTACCAATCTAAGAGGGCTCCAACTATTTGACTGATGGTAGTGCAGGATTTAAAGTTTCAAGAATAGGGCAGCAATGGAGAGGAGATTACCATCTCCCCTAGCATGGGTGTCTTCTTCTCTAGTGTCAAAGCAACAATATAATCTCCTTCACAATCGTATTTTTCCAAGTGATGTCATAAATGGTTGTCTCTGGTCATTCGTCTTCCCTAGCATGGGTATTTTCATCTCTAGTGCCAAAGCAACAATACAACTTCCTTCACACTCTTAAAGACCAAGTGATGTCAAAAAGGTTGTCCCTGGTCAGTCTTGTTCCTTAACATGTTGTTGATGCTTCTATACTCCAGCCTCTTCTACCTCAACCTCAAGCACTTCCGACACCTATCCATCCTTAGAGGAAATATTTTATTCTTAGCTTGCTACTTCTGACAAAGGATAGATTTGTGCTATCTACCTCCAATTAAGACTTAAACAGAGAAAAAAAAAGTCTTCTACTCAATTAGCATTTCCATCAAAGACTTGATCTCTACAATCCATTTTTCCCCCAAGACCATTACGTATTTTCCTTTAATCCATTGCAAAATGCTGTATGCACCACTGCATAGAGAAGCCCCTTGAAAGGCTACAAGGTTGATGGTTAATTCAAGGCATATCTTCATCAAGTGTATCAACGGGACTTGTTTTTCTATTGGATTTATCAGTATTATGCTTTAACTGAGTGCCGGAGTTAAAGTTTCACTTTATAAGTAATCATTGGACTTTATATTGGAGTTTTACCTGTGTAGATGTTATACATCTAGTTTCTGAATTAATTAACTGTTCTATTCTCATAACTAAATGAAAAAGTTCTATGCGACTCAAAGCACTAAAGGAATTCTATACATTATCCTAAGCATTCATCAAAGTTGTATGAAAAAAGATCTTTTCAACAAGAATTCCACATACTAAGGAAGATGCAATAGCCTGAACTCTAATATCCAATACATTCTCTAAGTTAGCATCAGTTGCTAGCACAGAAAGGCAAAGACATTTTAAGGGAAAATCATACCTCAATTAGTGGTTCTGTAATATTTAAATTAAGCTGCTTTGTTGAATTTAAATACACATTAGTAACTGCATACGAATTCAAGATATGACCCATATATTTCCAAGTCCAGTTCAACTCAAAACTCCATGGTTCCAGAAAAGCTTCCCACATAACCTACAAAAATCTAGAGAACTCAAATCACCATGTATATGATGCAAAGTTACAACTAGTTTCTCTCTCTCTCTCTCTCTCAGTATACCTTATCAATGTTGTTGTAGTTAATCAACAGATCAGCAGCAGCTGAGCCCTCAATGATATCTGCTGTTTGCTTGAATTTCACGAGCATGTTCTTTGTCAAGGTCTCAAGAATAGGTCCATGATAGCTCCACTATGTCAAAGAAACAATAAAGTCATGAAAAAACATCATTTATTGGAATTGAAGTCAACAAAAACAAGGATGTATATGTGCCATGAAAATAATGCTTCTGATCTACTTAAGAAACCAATACAGACATGTTTAGATCTAATCTTTTTGATTCACCATCTGATCCTAATTTAAAAATTGCAAAAGAGATTAAGGCAATTTTTAACACACCCAAAAAGACTTGAACTTCAGATCACCCAAAGAGATGCAATAGATTATAGGGAAATTGAATGTTGAACATGCTTTATGATCACCTGATTGGAGTGTCCACAATATAGGCCACTGGGATTTTGTTCAGGTTGAGAGATCCATTAAAAATGCACCAGATACAACTTATTGTATCAAGATAAAGATGATGTAGAGTTTGTTAATGATATGGATGCTAATTCATCAATTCTTTACGGGGAATTTATGTGGACGTTCAAAATCAAATGAATTATGTTGTTTGAGAAAATTTAGGATTATGGAAATAAAAGGCATAATGCAGCTTCTCATTATAGCAAGGGGAACATACACAAATGACACTACCTGTCCAGTGTTGTGGCAGAATAGAAACATTTACAGAGTTAAAAATGAGTCATACTCACCATGAAATTGATCTGAGTATCATCATATTCATATTGCTTTTCCTAAAGTAGTTTATTGTATTTTACACTTGCAATCTATTAGTGTCTCCGCCACCTATCCCATCTAATGTAGATATATCAGCCATGATTTATGGTTACCGCCCAACCATGAAATTGATACATGAGAATCAACATCTCAAATTGCTTCTGTTAAAGTAGTTCATTGTCATCTACACTTGCAGTGTATTATAGTGTCTCTCTTCTTGATGTAAAACATATGCAATAAGATTTGTATAAGAGAGTTTTTACTCTTAACATGCTTATTGGAGAAAACCCTAATTGCCCCTCAGCTTCATTGCCACTAACAATACCTCAGAAGTATTATATGAATACCATTGTCTCTACCCTTGCTCTAAAGTAGAATCTTAACTTCACTCTCTAACATTACTTCTCTTGTGAGTTGTGACGATGCTATGTCCTACATGGCCTCCCATACAAGTTACTTGGAACCTCTGAATGTCCTTGATAAATCTATCAAGTTCAATACCATCAAATCTTCTTTGCTCTGCTTTCTTATGGGATCTCATGGAGCATGCTTATTTTGATGATGGACAACAACACAAGGTTAAAACCATCATACATTTGAAGTGACAAGAACCCAGCTATGATATTGTCGCCTGCTTTCAGTTGCTTCCATGGTTATGTTTCATGAGTTGGCAAAGATACAGGGAATATCCTAAAGCATTGTCAGCACAGTAATGAGCCTTGTCTGAACAGTATTTATTATGCAAACAACTTCAGTAGATTTTAAAGAAAATGGAATGAACTTGCACAACAACACTATCAAACTGATCTTTCTCAGAATTATGGTTTTCTCATGACTAAGTTTCTATCCAATCTTCATCCTTCTCTGCAGGGAGCTCAATCATGGTTTTCATCCTTGAATCCCTCCAGCATTACCTCAGACCCTGTATTTGTCTAAGATACATGCTACACCATCTCCACCTTAATCAAATTGCTCTATCTATGCAGTACTACTACTGGTGGTCGTTTAGTGGTGGAAGGAGGTTGGCTTGGCGGCTACAATGTAGAAACTTCTTTCCACCCTATCCTCATTGCAGTCACACAAATAATACTCCTAATCATCATTGGCAGAAGCATGGCTAGCCTACATCTACTCAGCTTGCACCATCTTCTGGTGCCAATGTAACTGATTCTTCTCATTCTTCTACCATTAGTTATGATTCAGATGTCTCTCCCATGAAGATTATGAATATTTGTTAGTTTTTTTCTCAGAGCCGAGCCCACCTAGTGGGATAAGGCTTGGTGGTTGTTGTTGTATTAGTTTTTTCTCATGCCTGCTCATTCGACAACTGCCTCCACCTTTTCTCATATGGACTTCTATAGTTGCTCATTGAAGTACAGATTGTTATATTCTATGGAATCCCCTACACATCAAATAATCATAGACAATTTTCAATTCTTCATAAGTTCCTGACCTCTTGATCATAAATAATGGATCTCTATCCTGTTGATAAAAAAAAGATTAAATTTAGCTGTCTTCGTTTTTATATAGATGACAGTCACTTTGTGCCAAGTTTACAAATCATCTTCACGTTACTACTCTTACTCCTTCCAGAAAAAAAGAACAAATCAGGAAAGCTAGAAACATACAGCAGAGCACACAGATGAAAATTCTATAATGAGTGGTAATATCCTAATATTTGGCAAACAAGTTTTAGATTGTGAATATACCAATAAAAAAATTAGAATTGTTGTGAGCCATAACCAAGAAGAAACTAAAGATGTCAAGGAATTCCCATCTTATTGAAATAAACAATCATGATCAAGCAATCAATAAGAAAGAAGGCTTAAGTTGGATAGCATACCCGTCCATCACTCAATAGCACGGTGCCCTTCTTCAAATGAAGTTTGAGATCCACACAATTTTGTGATATAGGAGAAGATTCAGTCTCCGGAACAATTAACCGAAAGCAATTCAAGAAGTACAACACTTGATATGAAATTCCAATGTCAAATGATTGCACAGCAACATCAGAGCATATATTTACCAGCTCTTTCTGCTTCCTATCTATAATAATTCCTGTTCTCACCTGAGATATGTGGATAAATGGAATGGAAGTAATTTCAGAATTGAGAACCATCTCCAACCTCATTCTCACCTGGTCCAAATTAAACTTCATTTCCATACTTTTCTCGAGGATGGTCATTTCACAAAATTTACTGTGGACAGTGAGCTTCAAATAGCTACCATTTTTTAACTTGCAAAGCTGCATACTCTCTGCTAGATTATCACAGGGAACATCCAGAGAATTTAACATATCTACTACAAGTATTTCTGAATTTATCAACTCATCCTCACCTGAGCTAGGAATATATAAAGAAGCTGAGATGTTCTCTGATTTAATAACCCAACTAACGATTAGGGGATCTGGGGAAATATGACATTCAGACTCTAGTTCAACATTGGAAGAAACTGGAGTGCCCTCTAAATGCATTGAGTATGACTGAAGGAGCTCAACAATATTGTTCCAGTCAGACACATGTAACCAAATTTCAAGGTAGGGTATGCTGACAAAAAGTTCAAATATAGCATCACAAGATTTAGATAAACTGAAATGAAGATGAGATGAACTGATAACTTCAGGTGTCACCAATAATAAAAGAATATTTTTATTTGAAGAGCGCATAACCAGATTAGGGATATTCACTACTAGAGATTGTAGCATCGCACTTTGCATCATGGCAGATAGATTAAGTTGTGTTTCAACACTTGCAATAAGTGGAGAATCTTCATCTCCAAAATGATAGAGAGATATGGAAAGTGATTTAATACAACATTGAATATTGATACTAGATTCACTTGGCACAAAAACTTCCTTCTTAGTATTTCTGCACCACTGCAAGAACTGCAATGCATCAGATGTATACTTCTCAGATTTGTCAGTAACTGATGATAACTGATCGAGAGCATCAGCAACAGCTTCTACTCCATCTATAAAGTAGTCATCTGACATAAAAAAAATAGCAGATTTATCTGTGAAAATTATTTACACAGTTATCAAGGTTCTAATACAAAAGAAATAGCAGCAACTCAGCCGTACCTCTTGCAATTAAGTTACAGATGCTTAAGCTCATCATTAACAAAAATGGGGTAGTAGAATTTTGGGAATCATCCTTTGTATCAAAGGGAATTTGGATCCATAAATCAGCATCTAGTTGTGTAATGAGAGGCATATTTGCATTAGACATACAATTGGCTGGTCCCAATGGAAACTTTTTATCATCCCCAAGCAGCAAAATTGATAAAGATGTACTTCTTCCAAATACATTAACAATCTTAACTGCTTCAGAACATGTGGATTCTGGAAATATGCACTTAGAAGGAATCTCTCCACAAACACCTGATGAATTGGACACTGGAATGAAGCTGCCAACTAGTTGAGGCAACTCAAGATCTACACAGTAATCATGATTCTCAAGAGGTAAAAGCAGAGTTGAATTGAGCACTTCAAACTTGAAGAATAAATCATTCAGCACAATTTCAGAGCCTTCATAATCAAATGTCCAATCAGGTAAAGAAAAGTAGCCAATCAATAAACTCAGAAAATCAGAAGAAAGTATGCAGCAGACATGTTGGATACCAATACTTATTTCCGTTGCAGGGAGCATTGTATTCATTTTTCCTTGTCTTACACGAATATTCAATATCGGAAAATTGTTTGTTGATGATGGACCTAAGAGGACCTCATGGATATTGGGAAAAGACCATGATGATGAAAGTGTTACCCCTTGAATGGATGATTGTAAATCCCAACAGTCAGTTTCACAAAATCTAAGACAAGATATAGATGTAGGTACACTAAGTATTCCCAAAATGCAAGAGGAATCATGAAAATATGCATTAATCCGATTCAGAGTGAACTTCATGCTAAAGCAATTGCTGTTGGCACTTGAAACTTCTTTAATGCCAGTTGAGGGCAATCTCATGTTCGAACTCTTGGTTGTACATGGCATTTTTTCAGAGAATTCTTCATTCTTGATGCATAATTCTTTTAATTCTGAAAGACTAAGTATACTTGAGCTTTTAAGACTGTTTAGGAAACCTGAATTAACTATAGAGACAAATGGGAAATGGTGTGTAGAAAATTTGGGCCATGCAGTCTGTTCAAAATTGTAGAAGTTGGAGAAAACAGACTCATACCACTCATTGTCAACTATTTCCAGATCAATATTATTCTCACTCGGCCTAGATGTCTTGACGGAAGTTCTAGCAATAGAAGATTGCACTTTATGAATGAACTTCTGCAGTAATCCGGAAAGTTTTGGGTAAATATGAAGATCAATATCACATATGAACAAACTGCACTCCTGCTGTCTTGGAAAACCTCCTGCTTGAGCTTCGTATTGCAACTCTAGGCAATGAGTCCCAGAACTTCCACTGGAGGGCAGTTCTTGTATGCTAAGACCTGCATACTGAGTACTCGCATTTATAGTGCCACATATTTCATTTCTTTTTGAGCACAATAAATTACAATTTGATTCATTAGACAAGTGCAGGTAATCTATTTTCAACATATTTGCAAGGAATGAAAGACTCATAGCTTCCTGTAGAGAGTACCTAACATCTACATCTCTAGAAGTAAGGGAGATAGTTGCACTATTTTCTGCATCTTCTTCAAGATCAAGATTACATTGCCAGCTGTCAAATTTGACAGACACAGAACATGGAAAGGGAAAGAAGTGGGAATTATGTGCACTGCCACCGATAACATATGGATCATCTTCAGCAAATATCTGAGGTCCAAGCACTGACCACAAGTCCTGCACTCTGAGAAGAGCATCGACTATTTCGACGGAGATATGCATAGCAAGTGTATGAACAATACAATCAACCTAGATACCAAGGAATTGTTTAATGTGGATATTAGCATAACTAAAGGCAACTATATATACATGAATAAGGAAAGCATTTCTTCAGTGTTGTGAATCTGGACAGAAAAATTAATCTGATAATAAAGTCAGAGCAAGAGTCCATCATGCTGGGGCTAAATTATAGTAGATCGAAGAAGCATGAGCATGCAAACCAAAGAATCAATTATTCCCTTATGCCATGCTGATTTGCATAAATGCTCAAGATATAGTTTTAGGAAAGTAAAATATTTAGATTTATATCCGAACCATCTTAATATGACCATAAATATCTGCTAGACTTCACATTTTCTCTATTTTTATATTTGCTAAATATGCATGATTGTTAGACTGATATCTTACCTAGGAACCATAACAGGTTCATAAAATCAGATCATATGATGAGACAGAGAGATACACAATCTAGAAACAATATTTTGTAAATTTGGCATTTATATCATCGTATTCATCAATATTTAATATCTAGTATTTTAATTGTTTAAAAAATCACGTATTATCGCAAGCATCTCAAACTTTGCATCATTCTACTATCACAAAGAATGATTACAGTATTAATAAAATAAATATAAAATATAAGTGTCGCATTTTTATGCAGAAAGTAATAAATTTATAATTAAGTGTCAATCACAATCTCAAGCTTGGATGAAAAATATTAAGGTCCGCATTATGCCTAGACAACCACATTAAATTTGTCTAAAGCTGTGAATATGAATATGAATATTAATCCTATTTTTTGGAAAGCCAGGTATAGTGATATTCCCTTGCATGCAATACAATTATAGGATTAAGTTCACAAAATAACCTCAAATAGTTGGGACAACCATAGGTTGATGATGATGAAGAAATAACTTATGCAAGATGAATGACCATGACAAAAGTTAAAAAGAATATTTCTGCCTGCAAGTTAAAAAAACTCACACATAATCAAAATTTCTTAGATGATATGAAATTACAAGGATCCACTTTTAGCAAAAGTTAAGCTTTAAAATATTTCTGTGGAAGTATATTTTATTTCAACAAATTTGAGGATTGGCCTAGCAAAAGATGAGGAGAAATAGGATCAGATCACAAGATTACTGATATCTCAACCTAATTAACATCCTACTTGAAATTTTGATCATTAAGGCAATTAGGATTGTAGGATTGTTGGTGAAAAAAAGATCGATAGCAAGAACCTAATCACAACCAATGTTGAACTCTCAATTTGTTAGTGAACTTCGAACTTATCTGCCCACCTCTTTTATGATGACAGGAACAACCTGAACTAAACTGCACCTGTTCAACCTCCAACAGGTATCTAGCATGAAAAGGGATTCAGAATCTCACAGGAATTGGAAGATCATTTGGCAGAGCGTTAAGGGTAATGGACCAACAAAAAGAAATCTAGAGACATCTCATTGTTATCTAAGGTGCCTAAATTCTTGGTAGGAAAAGTTCAATTCTTGTGGAGGTAGAGAAAGGGGGGAAAATATATATTGGCACACATCTTAGCGATACATAAGGTAGTTGGTTCTAGGAACTATCTCAAATATGGAGAAGTTGTGCTATTGACAAGAGATGAAGTTTCTGCTTGCAGCGAGAAGTTGTGCTATTGACAAGAGATGAAGTTTCTGCTTCCAGCCTTCCTCCAGTACTCCATATCAACAGACAAGAAAGCAAACTAAAGCATCCAAATCAGAATATAACAAGTACCTCAAATTTTTTTAAGGTGGGTTCATCTAAAAATATACACAATCCAAGGTGAAAAGAGGTGCAGAAATGTTCCATCACTGAGACTACCCTTGGTATCTTAGGCTCCAATAAGTTTATCTGCAAGATAATAAGAGCAAAAAGATTACCATAATAAATAAGAAATTGTTAGGAAAGGAAATTGTGGCTCATGAAAACCTTCAAACCAGCTAACTGAATCTCAAAATTATTATAGAAATCCTCAATTTGGAAATTGAATCGGCTCCCATGTTTAGGATCTGATTGATGTATATTTTCCCAGCAAAATCTACCATCCAATATCTGAGAAGCATGTGAATGAGCCTTAGATTTCAAGGACAAGGCTTCGATTTCCAAAACCTGCCATATACAGTTAGCTGTCACTTTTGAAGCCCACAGAAATGTAAATGTATGAAAGAGTTAGCTTCAGATATGCTGAAAAAGAACAGAATACAGCGAGACTCAAGATTAGCAGCTGGAAGCAGCTGGCAACATGTGGATAGTCACAGAGCTGAGACAATGGACCAGCTAAATCTCATAGGAGGCAGCTACCAAAGGCAGTTGAGAAAAGTTAGGGACAAAGGACATAGCCCATGGTTTTAATTGGAGCCTAAGGCAATATCCTCTCTCTTCATATCCAACAAATACTTTAAACTGTCGGGCTGCAGATCAAACAAGGTGCGAGATCTATGACATTTGATTAGCAGCCAGGTTTTCTTTAATTCATTTGAGCTAGCATTTACACAGTAAAGAAAATCCCAAGTCAAAGGATGCAAAATATACTACTGTGAGAGACAAACTTGCGAGTTTTAGTGCTAGTAAATAGGGTGGTCTATGTATTGATTGCTTGTTCCTATATATATTAGAGCTTATCAATTGTCACTCAATTTGCATAGTATACTACGTGATGACAACTCAAACTTCCACTTCCTCTTGAAACAGATATTGGGCAGATGAAAAATATAGAAGTTTAACTAAAATAAGCAAACAATTACCCACAAATCATCAAAAATAAGAACCAAAGCTGACACAAATCTATAGAAGTTGTGATTAATAGGCAGATTCTATATAATGTTGGGGTTGACAACCGAATGGAGAAAATGTGTACAGATAGAAGGAGACAGTTTTGGTAGATTAGCTTGTGTTTTGGTCGGGGTTTAAGTGTCAAGTGCTTCAGCCTTGTTTTATCCTTCACTAGAACCAACTCATACTGATACTCTGATCATCAGTGAACTAGAACTATTATAGCCAGCCACTGATACTCGACCAGAATGATATTATAAACTTGGCTTAGCATATCACATCATCAAAGCATCAAAGCTTCGTTCCAAGTTCCAACCTCAGTAAGTGCCAAAGTAATTGGCGTGCATGCAGGGGAGCCCTTATGATTTAATGAACATAGAGATGCTAATGTCGTGTCTACATGAGGGGAGGAAGAGGAGAAAGAAAGAAAAAGTGTTAAGTGAGAGGAGTGAAAGAAGGAAAGAGGGGAAAGATTTCCCTTCTTTTTGTCATTCCCAACACATGTAGGATTAACCTGGTCTTTTCAACACTTTGCTTCTCTTTATCCACCCTTCCACCCACTTTTGGAAACAACAAAATGAAAAGAGAGCCAAAGTGTTCCTTTACTTTTTGTTCATTTACCCAAGTAGACAAGAAAAATGATTGCTTTTCTTTGTCCCTTCTCACTATTTAGGTTCCCTTTCCTTCCTAAACTAGTGTTTTTGATCTACCTCTAACCCTTATCCCTCACGCCAACTCTAAATCAAAACCAAGATTTCAAATGCAACAAAAATGTGTTAGACCCCGTGGTTGTTTTGATGTGATCAACCAAGTTGGTTAGGTCCTGCTTTGTGTTTGATCCCTGTGTCTGAGTGTG
>JBBMJZ010000137.1:25242995-25267358 GCA_037833815.1 Zingiber zerumbet
ACATGAACTCAAGAACAGATCAGATCTCCACTCAAGGAGTTAGCAAGCATTCAGATGAATTAAAGACAAGGAAAACATATCTAAACTTCGTCTAAACCTAAACAATTTAACCCAATGTAACCGAACAGTAAAGAAAATAGGGATTCATCTAGAAATTGAAAGAACAGAAACATAATTGTGATATAGGGAAGGAGATAAATTAGGGTGAGCTGAGGGAACCCTAAGCACTCACTGATCTTGATAAAGATGTCAAGATCTTGCAAATTAGGAAGAACCAATCAGATCATATGATCTTTGATCGGAAGGAGAGAGAATCAGCTGAAACCACCAGATTGCTCCACCTTCTCTGCTTCTTCTTCCTCGCATGAAGTCGCGGTAGCAATTGCAGTCAGATTTGGAATAGAGGATGAAGTGGCGTCGCCGGCTCGAAGATGGCTGATGATCGGAGGAAGGGACGCCCTTGACATCTCTTGCTCGCCAGTAGTGGAATGGATCGAGGAAGGAGATCACTCCTCCTCTGCTTCGCACGATCGCACCTTTTGCCTGTAGAAGTTCATGCGAGCACTATAGCTTCTCCCTTTTGAATCAAATCTGAGATCTGAATAGACAGTTGAGATTTCTCCGGATCAATCCAATGGTGTAAATTGCCCAAAATCTGATCCAAAGGTGCTAATCTTCATCAAAGATCCTGATCTAACCCCTCTTAGCCTAGATAGACCAGATCTTTAATGGATAGTTCAGATCTGTCTTGATCTTGATGAACGGTCTAAATTGATTCTTGATTGACTCTCCTCTATTAGCTCTAGATTTGAGCCCAAATCTGGTTTGATCTGATTGAGTCCTTGCCCTTTGATACTTACAAAGATCATATTCAAATATTAGAATCAAATATTGCAATAATGTGATAGTTTGTAATTACGTCCAAGAATAAATGTAATTTATGAAATGTATATAAATACGAGTTTAACTTATGAGGAGATCATAAAAGCATGCATTTATGAATCAAAATATTATGACAAAATCATGGTTATCAAATTTCCCCACACTTATTCTTGTACGTCCTGGACAAGCAAACAAAATAGAGAAACAACTAAGATTCATCTCCATAATAATTTCCTAGCAATTCCTAAAAGATAGTAAAAGAAATTTAACTAAGACCATCTAAAGATCAAAATAATCATGAATTCAATCCAAATAATAATCAGTAAGCATGTTGATTTCAATCCAATTGAAAAATTAAGTAAGATGCAATCTCACAAGGTATTCACCTATTCTAGTCCTCACACTAAAAAATGCATATAAATGGAGCTCACTCAATGTCACTCATAACATTTCACTACCATAAGCTTGCTTATTTTCTAATTCTCCACCACTATAAACATAGCATACATGAATCAAAAGGACTTAATCATGAAGAATTGAAATGAAAGCAAAAAGAACAATGAAAATGAATGAAATAGGCAAAAGAAAAGACATTAATGAAGAAAATAAGAAGATGAGAGTATTGGAGGAATATACTTGATGAGTTGACCATTTTGATGTGAAAAGAGATGAATACCATTTGTTTTTATCAATTCAAAACATCAAGCTAACCTCCCCTTCAATTTGATGGCAATCCAAAAATCTTGATACTCAATCTTGACCTTTGATACACTCTTGCTTTGCCACTGTTTTTTTTACTTCAATTTCAGCAATTTGAAACAAAAACAAACTCACAGTAGCTAATGGAAAATAGCTCCCTCCCCTACACATAAAATCTTGTCTGTCTCGGACAATAAAACACATCATGTAATCCCCTTACTTGAAACTCTTCTCACCACTGTACTCCTTTCTTCAATCTGCAGGTTTAATTCTCCTTGTTTTCATTCTGTTGGAAATCAAGTAAACAAGCAATTCGATTCCAAACCTCAATTCCAGCAGGAACTCAAATCATTACAGCTATCAAAGAATAAAAATTCTAGCAACTAAAATTCAGAATTGATTTTCTTTTCTTCAGTTCTGCCTTCATAGTTTTCAGAGCTGAAATTCTGCACTTTTTTCAGAGAATTCTTCATTCTTGATGCATGATTCTTTTAATTCTGAAAGACCAAGTATACTTGAGCTTTTAAGACTTTTTAGGAAACCTGAATTAACTATAGAGACAAATGGGAAATGGCGTGAAGAAAATTTGGGGCATGCAGTCTGTTCAAAATTGTAGAAGTTGGAGAAAACATACTCATCCCACTCATTATCAACTATTTCCAGATCAATATTATTCTCACTCGGCTTAGATGTCTTGATGAAAGTTCTAGCAATAGAAGATTACACTTTATGAATGAACTTCTACAGTAATCCAGAAAGTTTTGGGTAAATATGAAGATCAATATCACATATGAACAAATTGCACTCCTGCTGTCTTGGAAAACCTCCTGCTTGAGCTTGGTATTGCAACTCTAGGCAATGAGTCCCAGAACTTCCACTGGAGGATAACTCTTGTATGCTAAGACCTGCATACTATCGTCTACATCTCTAGAAGTAAGGGAGATAGTTGCACTATTTTTTGCATCTTCTTCAAGATCAAGATTACATTGCCAGCTGTCAAATTTGAAAGACACAGAACATGGAAAGGGAAAGAAGTGGGAATTATGTGCACTGTCACTGATAACATATGGATCATCTTCAGCAAATATCTGAGGTCCAAGCACTTACCACAAGTTCTGCACTCCTTGGTATCTTAGGCTCCAATAAGTTTATCTTCAAACCAGCTAACTGGATCTCAAAATTATTATAGAAATCCTCAATTTGGAAGTTGAATTGGCTCCCATGTTTAGGGTCTGATTGATGTATATTTTCCCGGCAAAATCTACCATCCAATATTTGAGAAGCATGTGAATGAGCCTTAGATTTCAAGGAAACAGCTTCGAATTCCAAAACCATATTGAGAAGTTTTAAATCTTCATTCTGCAATGGAAGATTCAGGATAATTTTGTCGAGAGTAACATCCCAATACAACTTCTTATGATTAGCAAAGTGGTACCTACATGTCGAGCAGTGCAGTGTTTAATTTATATCAGGGGAGGACATTCCAATTAACATTCATATGAAATGGACAAATATATTGGAAAAAATAAGGTAAACAATATGGTCAAATACATACTCAAGTTTTCTCAGTAATCTAGCTTCAAAATTTTTCAACCCATTTAATGATGACAATACCTGAGATAGTCATTTAAAAACAAAATAATATAAGTGAAGACAAGCAACTACATTGCCAAAAGTTACTAGAAAAAGTGGGATGTGCATAAACAATGAAATAATTAAACGTCAAATTATGAATCTAGAAAACATGAGTAAGGAAATTGAAAACAGCTTTAATCTAGAATATTCAATTTCAAAAAGATCCAATGCATAAATATTGTAAATAATGAACCATAAATTGATAGATCAAATGTATCAGTTACAAAGGATAAGTAACATGGGTCGACCTGGTTTGGTACAGAAAGAACTAAGATGAATACTTGAAAGAGAAAACAGAAAAGGATATTTGATTTGTCTAAGTTTGTCTGCAGATAATGAGCAAAACTGGATTGTGGCATCCCAAGAGTTAGAAGTCCATAGCTTGTGGCTCTCGCAATGATGGTTATTTAAGGAAGAATTAGATTATATACTCTCACTCAAAATAAAGCAACAGAGAGTGCAAAAATAATGAGGAGAGAGATGATGTCAGTTAAGTTGCAAGCTTCATTTTGTGATATTTGAGAATATACATCAGGGATATATGGCTAAATTCTGGAGGGGAATCAAAATTGTTTGGTTTAACTATCAAATTTTGCAAGTGGAAAACTAGTAAATAATGACTAAAAACGTTATCCATACCCGATCATGCTGGAATTGTAATGAAGTGATGGAGTAATAAATAGGCTGGATATGGAGGAAAAAGTCGCTCTCAAAATTGACTTCAAATGGCCGAACCACAATCTAACCAAATAAAAACTATTATAGTCAAATAGAGACACTAAATATATACAAAGAAACAAACTGTGGCACAGTGAAAATATAGACTAAAGTCTACTTTCTTCCATAAAAAAGAAAGTACCTTTGTTGAAACATCATACTTATCAGAACGTGGCATACTAAAATTCACACTGAGAAAGGGTAACTTGTAACTCTCCTCAGCAATTGGCTATAAGAAAAATAAAATATTACAGATGTGGCATGACATACCTAAAGCTTTAGGGGAATAAAACAGAAAATATAAAATCAAAAACAATATATCTATGACCTTATCTGCCAAAATAGTATTCTCATTGTCTGGGTTTACAATCTTAATCGAATCTACTGAGGCAACAACATTTGTAGAGTCCTCCCAGAATTTACATTCAGTAATGAACTCATGGCATATCATTTCGGCAGCACCCTTGTCAATCATTCTAAAACAAAACAAAAAATGGATGTAAATTAAAAGCAATAACTGGTCCTAGAATGGTTGAAAATCAAATATATATCAAATATTAACAATGACACACAAATAATTACAAAAACTTTATCTGCTTCAACCTCTTCAAAACATAACAATGCAGCACAAAAAAAGACTAAATATTAGTTTTAAGTTTTAACAGCCATTTTTCTTTTAGTTAAGAGGCAGTACTGGATGAGAATCAACTTTTATGAAATTCCAACAGATAAATTTAAAAATAAAAAATCAAACTAAAGAATTCCTCCATAAGAATAAGAAAAAAAATCAACAACAAGGCACATGTCAACTAAAAGAAAAGGAACTAAAAAATATTTTTCGAAAAAAATAGCAATTTGAAAGGGAACAAAAAAAGAAAGAATAAAGAAAAAGAGAACAACAAGAGAGAATTGGATTACAATATCGGAAAAGCTACATATGTAATGAAACCATCACGCTAGATCAAAACTGAGTTTTTAGAGGCTTTACTTGGGGATGTTCATCCTGCACTCCAGAAGCTTCTGATAGACTAGTCAGTAATTTCACTAGCATCCTAGATATTGCATTGAATAATTTTTAGTCTATATAAGGCACAGCCTAAAACATATTATTATTTGATCAAATAGCATTTTTCTTTTCTTTTATTCACTTCAATTTATTTAAAAAACCAGGTACATAATTTTACTCGGCTATTGCCATACATTGGCACTGGAAAACAAATATATCTAGTAGAATCAAATTGGAGAAATTCTCAACAAGCAACAATTAAGTAAATAAAAGACTAAATACTTCATATGCTATCATGTAACAGGACCTAACCATGCCAAACTATATTAAGTTTGAAACTACTCACCAACAATAAACAATTAAAAAAACAAGATGACTATATGCATAACAATAATAGGTACATCCTTTTTGAAAAAAAACACAATAATAGGTACTTTGATGAAAAAAATGAGTACTTGTTTCGGATTATGGTGATAATCTGCCAAACGCTGAACTTCACAAAAGACAAACAAGATTTGTTTCTGTACAACACATCATTAGACAGAGAAGGTACTGGATGAAATTCAGTTGCTTCATAGATATCCTGCACAGAAGAGATTAATGAATACCAAGAACGGATTCACAACCTGATGGCACAATCAGAAAAACCTTGATAATGTCATCTGAAACAACGCCAGCAAATGAACCAGTATCTGATGTTCCACCAGCTCCAAGCAGGCCACGAGATAACCAATTTAACCAACTACGTGCTTTACTTGAAGTCTGCTCTCCTTTTACTTGAGAAGACTTAGCATCACCAAAATCATTTAATTTGGAAAGTGATTCCTGAAACAAAAAATATTATGCAATATTTATCTCTACATACAGAACTTCAAGAAGACACAGGAAAGAAAAGTTCACAGCATTTGACAAATCCCATACTATAGCTCAAAAATCAAAATACCATACCATGAAGTGCAACAGCAAGTTGTAGCTCATTAAGATTATCAACAAAATGTAGCCAAAACATAAAGATATAAAACTACATTCTAGAGTTATTTTCATCCTAATAGAATACACAAGACTATTACTAGAAAACATAAGACTATTTTTAGAAAGAAAAAAAATGTTTTTTCTACATAAATTTATTTTTACAACAAGCCTCCAACAGAAGACTGTGAGGTACATCAAACCATAATTTTAAACTATCATTAGTATTTTTTTATTTCTTTTCTGAAGTAATTAATATGTGCATCACTTGTAGCTGGCTAGTATTCTATACACCCCACCCACCCACTCTTCATGTTATTCTCTAAATAATCTCCACCTTAGTTCATACAAATGGCTTATTTAGTTCAATATAAACTGATACATTAGCATCATTGCAATTAAGTCATGTTCATCCCGGCTATAAGTTAAAAACAAAATAGAGTTGAGAGAAGTTACATAATTTGGGGAAAAAACACAATAGGTGACTCTTTCATGATTTGGGGACGACAACAAAAATATAGGTGCATCCTTTGAGAATTTCTCAAGTTTAGGTAGGCCCATTAGGAAATTTGGTAATAATAAAATCACTACCATAGTAGCATTTCACCTTTATCTTTTGATAAACATGCATTTTTTATAATTTATTATTGCATCCACCAAAAATACTACTACCTTGGAGAAATTAGGTATAACTCCAAATAATAAAAAGAGAGAATGTAGCTTGAGATACTATGAAAATGTTCAAAGGTGACCAATGGATTCTTTACCTAATGGAGTTCAAATAGACTAGTATGGAAGATGCAACTAAATAAAATTTTCAATATAATAAAAAATGAGCATGATTTTAAATGTTGAACCATGCCGAGCGAAACAATCAAAAAGTATTGTTCCGGTAAATTACGACAATGTATTATTCCTATGTTTCATCTCCTTCCTCTTTCAACCTCCAATCAGTCACGGGCACTATGTATCAAAATGTTGGCACGATACTGAAATGGTATCATTCTAGCTAAAGCGGCATGGCTCGAGATTTTGAATCCTAAAAATGAGTCTTTATCTCAACACACCTAATCTTCTTAAACTTCGTCTTTGCATAACACTCCCACTAAGTTCAAGGTCATTAAAAAAATTGGCATCGCTAGCTCCAACAATTTTAGGCCTATGTGAGAGGCAATAAAATTCATATCCTTAGTGTTTGGGGCATGATCAAGAAAAACTCATTTACTGTTAACAACTACTTACCAATAAAAATAATTGGGACAAACATGATTTATGAAGATGAAGATAATAATCATGGCCAATGAAATGAAAAAGGAATTGCGTCAATTGTTAAGTTGACCCTAACCATTTAGAGCCGGATATAGATTTTATCATTACATTAAAAAGTGTCGTACCTTGCGACAAATCGCGGAGGCACCCACAACCTTACGGTGGGTAGCAGAGGCCGTCGTGACCTTGCGGTGGGTAGCAGAGGCCGCCGTGGCCTCACGAAGAAGCTTGCAACCTCACAGTGGGTCATGAAGTTGGGTTTTTTCTTTTCTTTTTTACCCTAGTTTTCATTTTTGTTTTCACAGATATCTCTTTTCTGTCTCTTAATTTCTTTTCCCTCTATTTGTTAATTTTTTTCCTCAATCCATACATGAAAGGAAAAATATAATTTATTTTCCTCCATCCATTTAGGGTTAATTCATCCATCAACAAGAGGAAAACAGGGAGGAAAAAGCCTCTTGAAGGGTGAAAGATACATATTATTAGAAAATATAAAAATAAATAAATAAATATAATTTCTAATCTTATAAAATATACTACTAACAATAAATTAAATTATTTTATATATACATTTAGTTTAATTTTAAACTGACAAATTAAATTTAGTTTAAACTTACTTAATCATGTCATATTTGGTGAACTTCAATTAATCCTAAATCGAAGTTTTATGAGATAATATCAAATTTAGCCCAATAGTATCTATAGCAATCAAATATTAATAAAAATATTTTTAATTAATATATTTTTATATTTTAAAAATATACCAAAACTGTATCATTTCAGCCATAAATTGAAGCTCCGGCAGTGATACTAGTAGACAATTTCTAATGTTATATCAGTATGACTGTGACTAGGTAATATGGCTTGTGCTTATGTATCCTTCACGTCTAAATCAATCACCTGGGTAATATAGCCTGTGCTTATATACATGGCATATGTAAATTGAGTACCTGTATCTAAACGTGTACCTTATTTCTCCTAATCACATGCATTCACCTAGGTTCTCAGACTTCTAAGGCTAGTAGTAGTAGTAGTGTCTTTAAAAGCACTACTATTAAGAGAATTAAAAGTAAACAGGGGTGTCATTAGCAACTAGCCTAATACAAGAGATCCCACCCTCATTGACTAGAAGCTCAAATGGCCACTAAGAGCCACCCTCATTGACTAGAAGCTAAAATGGTCACTAAGAGCCCTCGGGGGCAGGGTGTCATGGTTAGGCCCTCTAGTGCTAGATCAAGGATATAGAGTTCAAAACTCAGCTGCGGTGTATTATTTGGAATTTTTCTCCTTAATGGGTAGCGGACCTGAGAATATTGGCTGTCAAAATAGGCCTCCATGTGCACTTCCCCGATTTACTCTGACGACCGATGAGAAACTTCCGTGGGGTCAGGCCAGTTGCCCCGGATTCAACGTAATACTTAGTTAATCATTTTTGCCCCCGAGCCATAGCCGAGTTGGTTATCATATGGCAGGTTTGCAGAATCAAATGGTCACTAAGAGCTACTAACATAGTAACATTCCAAGACAGGCAACAAATTAGAGGTAAATTCTCTTGAGAGAACATAATGGATTACAATGATCAAAAAAGGGAAAAACACAAATCATAAAAAAATGGGAAAATTTCCACCGAAGTAGAATAATATAAATGAATCACCTAATGCCTTAATAAAAAAATACCTGCAACTGTTGTTCAGCCAAAGACCTATAGCTCAAGATGTCATCAATGTCATATTCTTTATCCATTTTTTCCAAATCGTGCAGAATATCCTTGCTAATAAGCTGAGAGCAGGCAATTTCAAGAGTAACATTACAATATAAAACACAATACAACCTACAATTAGCACAAAAAAGGGTCGAACACCAAAGATGAATCCAAACTACACAACAAAGGATTGGTTCCCGATCACCAAATCAATTCCTTTCACAACACCAATTAATGATAGTTTTGAAAGTTCATGATAGATCATGCGAAAGACTAACACACACATTTACAAGGCTAATTCTATCAGAGCAACAATAAAAGAAAAAATATATATATCAAAAAAATATTACAATATGAAAAACAAATAAAAAAGAAAAATTAAAAAGTGCCTTTTCACCTGATCTAGCTGCAGAAGTTCCAACTTCCTTTTGTACAGTTTGACATACTTCAGGCAATGGATACTGCAGATGAAATAAATATCATCTAAAACTAGATTCAACAAGAATATGTTTAGTATCTTGGACAAAAATTATCCAGCAATTGAAAAAAAAAAATTGAACTTATCATGTTGGTGAATGGTCTTATACATAATTAGCACAATTTCAAATATTGCTGTGTGACAACATTGTTGTGTATCAGTAGACGAAATATAACTCTAAGGAGTGATCATCAGTTACAACAGACATGTATATTCTGAACCTTAAGAAAATATATGCCCTTGATCATTAGACTAAAATGCACTACAAAGATTTGTGACTGACCAATAACTATACTGATATTGATACCTAATTTTATTAATGCCCCTTCCCCTCCCAACACTTAATGTTGCCCATCATCCTCACATCCAACTTCACTTGTTATACCTTCACCTGTTCTGTGTCACATCATCCTAACCTACTCTGCAGTAATACCTAAATATTACCATGAGAAATCTCTCTAAGATCCACCTTTTGAGGCATCTCTATTGCATAATGGCACATCCACCAACACGAGCAAACACAGTGAGCCACCAGCAACTGAATAATTTGTCTCTATTTAGCATCATTAAAAATGGCCTTGTCATTTGCCCACTCTCTCTCTAATATCCATCATCAATTGCTCAAATTTTAATGTCCTAAAGCCCAAACCCACCTTTTCAACTCTCCATTCTTATAAGACTGCATCACAATTTTTACAAGGTTGAGAAGAACTAGCTTAGCACCAGTCAGTTCTTCTAAACACTTTACATGGTCTTTGTATGATTATGCCACCAAATTCTTTTTTGAACACCATCCTTCTGCAGAATGTCCGATCTCAATTTGAGGGGAGAAAACATTGTTCTACATTGTTCCCTATCTCACTGCCACACAGAACAAGCAAACCATAGCTGTGGAGCAATTAACTCCGTGACATAATCACTTGAGGTATTTTCTCTACCATTCCATGTGCATATATGCAAGCAAACCATACACTCCATCCATATAGTCCCTGGAGGTTATCTCTACACACCCACGTGCAGGGAAAAAGGAAAAAAAAAAAAAATCCTAACATCAGATAACTACTATGTTAAAACACCATAAAGACCAGTTGTATCCAAATTATATTGCTCTCTATATCAAGTCAAGAGCAACCAAGTTACAAACTCATGCTAATTTTAGGGGAAAGGAATCCACCTAGGTTGCCCTCTTTACCTATGGATATATAGGCCCCTAAACATTTTACATAATTATAAGTAAACCTTTGGCAGCACATTTGCATTGTTTAAAGTTTAAACAGATGTGATACACCAAAAATTATGTATGGGAAGAAATGATTATAAATATGAAACATGAGAAACAATCTAGAGAGCAGAACTCACATTCGTTTAGCCAGATTTCTCGAAGAAGTCCTTCTTGACTTTTGACGCAAATCAGCTAAAATAGAATTTTGAGCATAATGCCACCAAATTTTTTGCCATCCTTGAAGCTTCATGGATAAAATGCTTTGAGGGGGACGATATCGTCCATATCTATTGAAGACATCAAAAATTAGGAAATGATGTCGACAATAAAACTCACAAAAAGTGTTGCAACACAAGCCAACATCAAAATTTAGAAGATGATATCAACAACAAAACTCACAAAATGTGTTGCAACATATGCCAACCCATTCATGACTGCACCTAAGAGTCAGAATCTTACTCGCAAGTTGAGTAGTGCAGACCCTCAATGAAACATTAGTGAGATATGTCATGATATATTTGTGGAAACCTCAAAATCACTTCTGGATTTGAATTTAAATCACTCCATTAGATTAATTGACAGCTTATGCTCAGTTATGCATATTCACTTCAATGGATGCATTTTCAAGATATAGAAGAAGATAAAGGTAAGACAAACCGTGAATAATAATTCTGTAATTGACAGGGGAAATGTGAATGCATTCAAAAGATGATACCTTCTTAGGCACTAATCTCATTTATAACAAAGTAATATGTGGAACAGTTGTGAATTTTAGAAAATCAAAAAATGTTGATAAGTTGAACCTACTTCTTTCTTAGAGTACAGATGGAGAAGTAATCCCAGAGACTCATAATTTGTTGCACTTGAAACTCATCAACTGTAAGAGCCTATATGATAAGTAGAAAATACGGGTTAAATTTACCAAACGTCGACCATTATTCAAATAAAATTAATCATGTTAAGCTGCCTCAAAATTGCATAGAGACAAACCAAGTTAGTTATCTCCACAGTGATGTCATATTGAGGTGTGCCATCAAGCTTTCCAGATTTATTTACCTACATTACAGAGTGACTGATGCAAGTACAGAAACAGTGACAAAAAGAAACAATAAAGAAAGAATGAGCAATAATATAATATTATAATTAGACATCACCAATGGATGAGGTACATAATAAAGGTAAAGCTGATAATAATATACTCTTATTGATTAACAGAAAGACATCTATGTAGATGTTATGACAGTTAAAAGGTGAGATAATACTGGCAAAGCTAGCCAGAAGTTACATACCAGCAGACTGATCATGAGGTCAAATGGGTTTATAATATAGTCATATTTCTCATAGTCTATCATTGGATAAGAAAACGTCTGTGCAACTATAAGACCAAACAAACTTTGACTTTCTTCCACAATGTTACAGTAAAGAGCAACTCCTGATATTTCGATAACCTTCCTCACTTGGCCAGTCACAGATTTCCCCATTGAAGATCTGAACAACAACAAGAACAAAGTGAAGATATCAAGTATTAAAAAAGGATTCATTTATTGAAAAAAAATCAACTTAAAACTTGAATATAAACATGAAAGGATGAACAATAAACTGACAATAGCACATCCGAGCTAAAATGAGGCAGTTAGCAAATACCGGTGATAGTTGCAATTGAGTATTCTTCAATAGCACAAGAAGATATGGGATTGGATAAGATACGGCAAGTTAAACAAGTAGCAAGATATGGAATCTTTTGCATGTAGAATCTGGCAAAATTATGCACATATGTCGTAGTCGACATGTTTTATATATTGACAGCCAATTCTTACATGGCCTGCAAACTCAAATCTTAAGCTCCTAAAAGACCAAGTTGAACTAATTTATTACTAAGAGTTTGTCTTACTTGATCAACTAAGCACTTAAATTGAAATTATAACCTGCAAAATAAATGCAACTAAGGTAGTTATTTATACAATTTTGGAAAAGAAAAACAAAACATTTTGCCACTTGTTTTAAATAAATTTTATTATTTTAAATTCTTTTTTCAAAAACATCCAGACTCTTTAGAACGAATATCACATGGTTAATAAAAAGTATATGTAAATGTTAAAAATGTATGTATATTTAATTGCCATCAGCAAGTCGAGCAAGGATATATGTCCCAAAAGAAAGGCAGCAAATTTAGCACTATACTATTATTAAAGTTGAAAATTGCCCTGATTTTCTTAGGCAAACATGGGCACCTAAGGACAGGGTCAAGACTTATAGGGGTCACATAACAAACCCAGACAACAACTGGTAGTGGAAGCATATGTGGATCGGGTTCATAGTTGAATGTGGTTTGTGTTTTGTAATGTGAAAGATGAGTATACAACAACAACAACAACCAAGTATTATCCCACTAGGTGGGATGGCTATATGGATTCTTCTATGTCATTGAGCTCTATCACTTATTATATCATCATCTATACTTAAATAAATTTTATCCCGTTTCATTGTTGCTAACCAAGTTTTTTTTGTTCTCCTCTTCCTTGTTGTTTGATGTGTGTATTTGCCATAGTTTCACATCAATTAACTAGAACATTTATTGGTCGTAAGTACATGTTTGTACCTTCTTAAACGTGTCGAGTTTTCCCTCAATAAATACAACCCCGACTTTCTCTCTAATATTCTCATTTCTTATTATATTCACCCTCGTATGTCCACACATCCACCCATGATGGTCGGTCCCAAGCCCGGATAAAGAAGAGTTGCATTAGGTTGCCCGCGAGCATTAAACTAAGGCAAATGTTCAATAAATGTGAGAGATGAGGATAAAAGTATATACTCATTGTACCTAATTTTGGGCCTGAAAATTAAAAAGATGGATTGTAAAATATCAAAGAAAGAGGATGTAGGGAACATAAAGTAGATATAGAATGATTGTCAGTTGGGTCTGAATGGATAATTAAAATTATTGCTAGGTTTGACCGAGTGTTGTATAGGATAGGTCTTAACTCTTAACAGTCAACATATCAAATCTTACAAAGAACCCTCAGTTATCCTTCTAACTCTATTTCATGATATATTGTAATTATCCATCTGATTCCAAATATTTTTTCATGGTTCATTAAAATCAGATGATTCATGTGCGAAGATAGTTGAACCTGCTATTACTCATACTCATAGATGGCAAAGGGGCACCGGGTTTTCGTGAACTATAGCAGAGGCGGTACACACATCACCTGGATGACAATGGTGCTAAGAACGAGTGTCAGCCTCACAGAAAAGACTGCTGGATGAAGTATCTGCGAGCTCTCTGATGGCCTGTCATGTTCTGTCACGTCAAAAGAAGCAGTGCGATCTATTTCTTTGTCGTTGGAGGAAAAAGCAGCCTACGATGTCGTGGGGTATGGTTGTTGGTAGCAGGTATAGGGATGAGTGAGCAACAAAAGCTTTGATGGCCCATTTCGTTTAGTGTCGAACCAGTGGATTGCACAATTTATGTTGATGAAGCATCACCTCACGTAAGAACAATATGAATACATGTCGAAGTCAAATGAATTTCTTAGTTCTGATACCGATTGATGCAATATTTAGAACAAGTTGAGTCCAAGGGGAAAAATTAATAAAGAGAAGGATCATTAAAGTTGTAGGGATTCTAACGATTCTTAGGGAACAATGAGACCAATTCTTTATAAAGATATTCCATAAATGAATCTAAATGCTCGTCTTTAAATTTAAAAAAAAAATTCAGACTCTAATTACACCATGTATCACTCTTAATAGCAATATTGATAGTGCAAAGATAAGTTCACATATCCACAATATGCTCTTGCTTAATGTATGACATTTAAGCAACCATATATTTTAGACTGCATGAGAGTGCTCAATGGGTGATAGTCATTACATATTTTTACAATTTGTGTTGGAACACTTGAAGCAAACGGTGGCTAGATTACAAATTCGACATAGTGCATATGATAGTTAAAGCTAACACATTAGGAAATTGCGGATACGGTAGTTTGATCTAGTCATTTGGTATGATTTTGCAGTTTCATTTCTTCCATGATCGGTGAGTAAGATATATGTAAGCTAAAGAGGATGCACTTTGGACAAAGTGGGTCCACCATACTTGAGGCGTGCAAATGTATGGACTTGGGAAACACCCCACACAAATTCCCCTCCAATCAAGCGTGTGTGGCAGATACAAGATCTTATATTATAAGTTGCAGGGTTACCGAAGACAAAGGCTAGCAGATTGGTTTGCTAGGGACGACTGTGTGGTTGGAGCATATGACTTCTTTAGGCATCCTAATCCTAAGAAGTCATGGGTCCGGACAGTGTGGAAGACCTATGCATAGCCAAGTCATGCAGTTACCCTCTAGATGTTGGCACAGAGGCGTCTTCCCACTAGTGACAAAAAGGAGTACATGGAGGATTGCACATTATGTAGACAGACACAGCATCTATTCTTTGGATGCCCCCTATAGTAGAGTTATGGAGGCGAATTAGAGATTGGCTTCACATGCGATAGGAGATGTCCACATATTGGCGGATGATGCGAGTTTTGGGGAGGTATTACCATGGGAGCAGGATGTTGATAAAGGCTTGTCATCTTGCCTTGTCTTCTATGATACATGATCTATGGAGGGCTAGAAATAATAGTTTCTTTGGTGAAAGACAATTTGAGTGAGAAAATTTCTACGAGTGTGCAAATTCATGTATATCAGTCTTTGAGAATATACTCAGATCTAACACTATGTCGGACATAAGTAGCTCCTAAAGGCCAATTCTTATACTCCTAATTTGTGCTATACTATTTTACTTATACAAAAAAAAGGTGAGTAAGATACTAAGATATATGCACCTCCCACACAATTTTCCTACTAACTCTCTTCTTGGATACTTAGTTCAGTTTTCAGTATACAGATTCTGATGGTTCTAATAACAGCCACACATTTATGCTGAAGATATGATTAACAATTGTTAATTTTAATGTGAATTTTTCACTCTGTTTAATTCTTATGGTATGTAAAAAAAATGGCAAAGGGGTTGTTTTGTGGTATTGTGTCTTCAAAGGTTCCATCGGGCCCAAGTGAGTGCTAAAGAGGTTCTCACATGGCGAAGGGTGTGATTCAAACTTTCCAGGCTAATGGACCAGGAAACACACAGGTGTGCTCCTCTATCTTAACCGTCAGAGTGTGCCTCTATATGCTAAAAGAACAGGCACCAAAGTGTGGCATGGCATGCACTTCCAAGCTACAGTCAACCAATACTATCATAGTGTTCATCAAGTAAAATGAAAATGCTTTTGAGTCGGTGAAACTCCTCACAGTCAGAGAAGGTAACTTAAAGATTTTCAAAATATCTGCAAGTGCAAATGAAGACATAAAAAAAGAGTAACTTCCAGGCTTCAATGGGATTAAAGATTTACCCAGTAAAATTCTGCTTCTGGGTGTCTGTTGATACAATCAGACTAGAGAGTTTCAAGCCAAATATAAATGACTCCTGGAAAAATTAATTAGAAATGCTACTATTTAGTCCACTCAATTGCAACACTATTGAAGGAAACACAACACAGAATTACCAATATGTAAAACATTTATACTTGATGCAAACATTACACATCAAGGTGACAGGTAAAGAGAAACTTCCAAAAGTAATATATTGGTAATATAACTGGTAATTACCCAAGCATGTATAACATTTTCATTGACTTAAAAGCCAATGAAAGAATTTCTACATAAGTATTATAGGATATTTTACAAAAGAACAGAGCGTACACCAATAATTTTCCCATAATTGTAGGTCAACATCAAGGTTATCTCTAAGTCTTCTTCTTTTCATTATATCACTGGATGGACGTGTTGACCATAAAGGGCAACCTGGTACATGAAGTTTCCGTCAATGTAGGGTCCCGAGGAAGGGTCAGACCACATTGGGTCATTTGTATGCAACCTTATCCTGCATTGTTGCAAGAGGCTCTCGAACTCGTGATCTTAAGGTCACGTGGTAGTAACTTTAAGACTATTGGCCATAGTCAAGATAAATTTCTTTGGTCTATATTACTTGCTGATAAAAGTGTCCTAATTGATGAGAATTTAATTGGAATATATTCAACAATTGAATTATGGACAAGCTTTGTAATCCAATGATTTTAACCTAGGAAAATGGATTGACAACATGAAAAATAGGGAAGTGTAGTTAAAGTGGATGTGCAAAAAAAAAAATTTCTACAATCGGCATAACCACTTTAGATAAAATATGTGTGGGTGTGTGTATGATGTAATTAAGTATTCTTATAGGTAGGGCTATTGGTCAATTAAGAAACAATATGTAAAAAAAATGTACAGCAAAGATGAGAAGAGTGGATGTATATTATTCAATAATAGTTCTTGTAAACTCCAATTGATAATAAATGAGAAATTAACTTAAGATAGCTTGGACATCTGCAAAGATGAATGCCGAATTCCAAAATTATATGAATTGCATCAATGAATGATAAATTCCAAAATTATATGAATTGCATCAATGAATGATAAATTTCAAAATTATATCAATTGAGTCAATGAAAGATGGAGCGTGAAAGTATAGAGAGATTAAAAAAGTGCAATAAAATTAAAAGTGATTAAAATGACTTGAGAATATCGCCATCATGGTCTAACTTAAAGTTTACGGTTAGGATATGATCCACATAGTTAATGTCAAATAGTTGGGTATTGGAGGAAAAGCAAACAACAAATGAATGGATCGAGCCCAATAGTGTAGGAGGATCCATATAGCTGACCCCACTTAATGAGACAGTGGGAACAAAGGCTTGATTGTTGTTGTATAACTCTTAGTTAAGCTACATACTCAATCTGCATTTATTTTAGTTGGCTAAGAGAAGATGTGACAAATGGCTCGTGGGATAAGAACTTAACATAATCCAAATGAGGGATTAGGTTTGTCATGTTAATCAAAATCCAGGCAACGGTTGCTGATTTTGTTCTAAGTTAAAGAAATACCTAACAAGGACTGCATGATACAGTATTAGAAGTTTACGACTGCAAATTCATTTCATAGTAAAAGTAGAAAGAATGAAATAATCAACAAATTAAAATACATCATGAAACAGGACCACAAATATATGACATCAAAAACATGGAATTTCCCACCTGATCTATATGTTTGTCCATATAAACAATATGGACATTCTTGATGGAAACTTGGATGTTGTCCAAAATCTGCACTAGGATATACAGGAATGTAAATATTAGTAATTTAGTTTGATCTTAATAAACAACAAACTAGTCAAGGAAAAGGAAGAGTGTAAACTGTGAACTGGTTAAATGTGTTTACCTTAGCAGATATGTAAGAAAAAAAAGACTGACCAGCCTGATCATCTGGAAGGAAAAATGAAGATCAAAATTAATTACAAATGGCATAAGCAACAATCATAGCCACGAAATGGTTTGCAAACAAGAATTTAAATGCAAGGGAAAACAATTCCTGTGGAAGATTTCCTCAATAAACTAGCAATATTGGAGAATGAAAAAGAAGCTGCATCACTAAAAGTTAAGTACGTCAATTGCATTAAGCTAAACAAATAGAGTACAAATATCTGATCAACTTATGTCGCCATAAGCAAGAAGCAAAGGCAAATACCAAGTAGCCCTTAGTAGGGACTCAATCATTTAGGATGAGTCAAAACAAGTGGAAAGATTGTCTCAAAAATATGGCAACTACAATATGATGGATATAAAAGTGATATCATAGACCACTAAAAGATTCTGTTCAGATTGTCAGCCTTAAGTAGAAATGCAAAAAACAATATATTGGAAAAAAAATGTTTTTGCACACCAACCACATTGACAATTTACATATAGAAGAACACACAAATTCCATGATACTACAATATTGAGGCAAAACACGTGCAACACACAAAATCCATTAGGACTTACCAGATTATAGCAATAGTCAAGCCCAAAGAGCTAAAACAACACCCGTTTAAACCAAAGCCTAAAGCAGATGTTGAATAACCAGAGCTAATATTATCTTATCAATGACAAATACTAAGGATACCTTGGCATACTCACCAGAGACTCGTCTTGACAACTTTGTTAGTTCTATAGCATCAAGTTTTGCCATTTTCCCAGCCAACTCTCTTTTATCCACTGAATGTGAACTCCACTATAAAAGAAATAAAATCTTAACATATGCAAACCATGGGAATTAGAAAACAACAAAAAAAACCAATAAATTATTTGAATTCCCAATAGAAACAGAGAAATTTAAATTAGACTTTCAAAAAAGAAGCATTGTTTTAGCAAGAACCCTCACTCAGTATACATGTGCAGCTTTTAACTGTATCAAATACGGCATGAGTGGTGGCATAGTACTTAACATCTTCAATTGGTTCCTTACAGTAATACTAATAACAATAAGAAGATCAACAATAACACCCCATGAGTCCTAACTATTTAAGAGTGGCTACATTGATTCATACCACAATTGAATCTCACATACTAAATTGAATTATTAGTTCAACAAAACTTAGTCTTTTATGTTTAATCAACATGACCCCTCTGATTTTAGTTTAACTAAACTAAAAAGAATCGAATAATACGAAGGAAAGAAATCCCTTATTAGAAATTGATCTAATAAGTGTAAGGATAATGTCCTAACCAAATTTGCACATCAATTTTCAAAATTCTACGCATGAGCACCATATCTGTTGGCTATTGATCAGTGCTATAATTAAGGGCTTGTTTTGCTAATTATTAAGCACTCAATTGCATGCTGGTTTTAGAATCTAGATTATATGGATACCTCACTTTCTTCCCGCTGACAAGCACATATAAATATGTTCTCCAAAACAACTATGATAGGATCCCATCCAAGCTTTTTCCAAGGTATTTTAATGCTCAATTTTCCGACCCTCCCTGTGATATCAAAATTAAGTTAGCGCAAAATTCTCAAGCATGCATGTAATCATCACCTACAAACAACAGGAACTTCATAGCAAACACAATTAACTTTAGTTTAATATCAATATAAAGAAAAGCATGTCTACATGTGGTGTTTATGCAAGACACACACACACATAAACAGAAGCTAAGACTATGGACTCAATCATACAGAATATAAGAAAGTAAGCTAATATCCCACACACATAGAACAAAATTTAAGAATATAGACAATAAATATAAAACAGAATAAATATAGTGCCTTGATGATGTTGCTTATTGCAAATTGCAACATAGACAATAAGATAAGGGTAAATACTTGTGGCCTTGATGTAGCTAAATCAATAAAGACAGCAAAAGAGGCATTAGACCATGCTACACACTTAAGCTGTTGGCACAAAGCTCTAGAGAAATAGTTGCTACCTCTTCAATCATGGGCCATGCACTAAAATAGTTGACAGTTGATGGTTTAAAGTTGAAACATGAGCCACAGTAAAAATATGGTTGTCTTTGGTAGCTTATAGCAAATTAATTGTTTTAGGACAATTAAACAGCCCACAATCAAGAACCTAGTGATATCTTGAAGTTATACTAGCATACTCGACATTCTCCTGTTATACTGTCCCTCATCCTCAAGATACTTAAAAATCAGCAAGCCATTTTGGAGCATTTGTATTGTTCCTTTCTTTAATCACGAGAGGCTTGTGTCTGCAGATATTTTGACCTTCTCTTGGACAGAAAATCAACATAACTATAATCAACCTGTGCTGACCAGTAACTTGAGAATGGCTCGTCTAACATGGGGTTACCTCATTCAAAAATATAAAATATAAAAAATAAAAAATTAGAATGTTGCGGATAGCTTCCACTAAAAATAAATTTCTTTAATCTTTCTCTCTTTTGTTTTGACTAACTATTCCAACCCCTCGTAGCTGCTGCCATCTTGACAATGATGCGTCTAGAATTAGGACATACTTTAAATTATGCAAGAGAAAAATCACTCTGCAAGTTTTACAAATTCATCATCATAATAATAATAAAGTTATTTGTTGTAACTACTTGAGGGAAGGGAAGTATTGGTGCAACGGTAAAGTTATTGCCACATGACCTAGAGGTCACGGGTTCGAATCTCAGAAACAGCTTCTTACAAAGCAAGGTAAGGTTGCGTACAATAGACCCTTCTCCGGGACCCCGCATTGGCAAGAGCTTCGTGGGCTGTCCTTATTTGTTATAACTATTTGAGGCCAGCTACACAGATCTTATGGCTCCATTGAGATTTATGTAAGACCACATCATCTAATCTGTGTCATTTATGGGCAAGTGACAACCTAAGCTTTGTCAAACATGGTATTGAGATTCATGTTCATAGGTTTACACAATTTCTGGTGCTGACATTGGGACTAGGAACCAGCATAGTCGCTTTTATGATTTTGCAAGTTAGTTAATGAATTTTTGATGAATTAAAAGTATTACTAGCGAGCATTCAAAATCTTATATGAGTTGGTACAAATGAGTGTGAGCTTTGTATTCCTTGTACATACTAGTTTGTTGTTGCATTCCATAATTAGTTGCCAAAATACCCAATTTCAAGAGATCCACTAGCGCTCTGAATGTCTGAATTAGTGGGCAGTATTGACTTGCTGCATTGACTGGAAAGGGTGTTTGTTTGCTTCATAGTGAGTTCTATGTCAACAAAAGAGAATTTCTGCACCTTGGCTCCAATAGCTGTTATAACTGTCACTTGGCCAAGTTCTCTCCTCGTGGAGAATTCTCTTTTTCTTCTCACTAATTAAAAATTCTGCAGATCATCCATTTCCATTCTCTTAAGAGCATCCATTGTGACCATATTGCTCGAAGTAGCTGCATTAACATCTTACCAACAGGCAACAGTTATCTAGCCCACTGGCATGTTTAAAGATTTCACATGATGTTCAATAAATTTTCAAGTTTCAAGCAGCGATTTGACAACTTAAAAAACATGTCAAAACATAAAGAGATAAGCAACTAGCAAAGTTCAACAGGTAGGCATCAAAGCAATCTGCCATGACAAATACGAGGTCTGGAGATGACATTGAGGACATCTGACTAGCAGACAGCGGTTAAACTTCCAGGGTGAAGAGCAAAAGAAAGAGTTGCATCATCTAGTAAGAGGCATATCCCAATCTTCACAAAGATATGTTGTTAAATGCATGTATGGATGCTGTAGTAGAAGAAGGAACAGGAACACAGATCATCAACAACACATTTAACAAGTCTAACTGCTAATCTCTGAGGAAAGCCTACAAGCAATGAGCCTATGAGGAGACTACTTACAAGCAGCAGGGGTAGGATATATGTTATGGTTCCTCTAGGATTTTATTTTATATGGTGAGTGATCCACTTTTATTGACTCTAAAAACTTCACAACACAATTCAGAAATATGGAACATATCTAGCATTCTGTGATACAATATCTCAAGCAGGAATGGAAACTTAAGTTACTGGATGGTAATCTGGAATCTGGATAAAAGTTGCAACCTTCAAACATGAAAACTAGAATGTAAAATACATAATGAAGAATTAAGGCAAGCAACTATCAGAGTGAAAAAGAAAACTTTAAATAGGATCAAGCACAGATGTGAAGTTAGCAGACAAGCTTCTTGATAAAATGTGTTAGAATGCCGAATACAAAAAAAGGGGGAAAAAAAGAAATAACTAGAAAGCAATGTACCATCTTTCAATGCAAAAGGCAATTGCAAATAGTCAAAGGCTTCAAGTATTAGTTCCACTTTCTCCAACAGTATTTCTTCTGGAAAAAAAAAAAGCAAAGCAATGAAAATCAACGAGGTGACAAATTCACATTAATCCTAAATCATTGTGAAATATTGGCACAAGCAATGGACATAAGACCTCTACTGTTGTATATTCCTTGCATGCTAAAAGATACCACTGTTATTAAAGAATCATGCTACTCTCCCTCCAAAAAAAATAAAAATACAATTGTAGTCCCTTGAAATGTCAGCTTTAAAAATTAGAACCCACAAGAAGACACAAGGAGTGTTATATCTATTAAGCGCAAAACAAACACTAACCATTGCTTAACATAATAATACAATCTTGACTCTACATCCTAGCTACCCACATCATTTTGAACCATCTGAAACCAACAACTTGTGCCATAAGATATCGTGATTACATTTTGTACAACAATTATGCCCGCATGATTTTTGACTGAATTATTAAATTCCCAAAATTAGATACTGTCATTTTTGGACCATTTGAAACGACCAACTTGTGCCATAACACACCATGTTTACGTTGTACAAATTATGCCCACATGGTTTTTTGACTGAAATATTGAATTCCCAAAACTAGATAATGATTGGAACACCCAATAAGAACATCTTCTAATTAGCCTAGTAAGAAATGCAGGGCTGAATTTGTGACTTCCTGTCAGAATAATTGTCGAAGCTGGTATTAAATATAGGTACTAAATTAGCGTCAAGAACAGTAATGCAAGATAGATTCTTTGTTCCAAATATTTATCCCCAGAAAATAAAACAATATGAGCGCTCCCACGTTCTTTTAACACAATTTTTTTTTTTATTTTCCTTTTTGAACAACTCCTATGTACAGCAGCCTATGGCGCCCCACAAGACAATCCAGTGACCAGCTCCGACATTAGTGTGCTACACGGGTGCCATTTAGAATCAAATACAGCGAAATCATCAAGTTTGGCGCGGCAGGAGTTAAATGTGATTCAGTTAAGAAACAAAAAAATTGAAAACCTTTTGTCGGAAGCCAAATGATTTGAGATTCGAGGAAGGAAAGACGGTTTTACCATTCCAGATGCCAATCTTCAGCTGATCCTTCTGGATGTCTTTGACGAATCGGCCAAGGTAGCCAGAGAGCACCTGGCTCACCATGCCCTCGAACATGGTTGGAGAGACAGAAGCTCTTCCGCCTCTCCGTCGATGGCGGCCGAGAAGGAGAAGGAGAAGGAGAAGGAGAAGTAGCTTAGCTCGAATCTCTTCTTCTCGCTATTCTTTCTCCTGAGCCATCGCGACGCGCTCTCGATCGAGCCGCTTCGGAACGAGGCGAAGTGACGAACCCAACAACCACTTTAGGTCAAACGAACTGCTCCTCCGATCCGTTGCTTCCCATTATCTAAAATGATAATAAATTTCATAAATCGTTCATTAACCCTTAACCTTCTGTGACCATACCCTGCCATAGGTTTTCTTTTATTTACTCCCTCCTAATAGTATGGGACGGTGGAAGCCAAGATGACAAATTTCATCTTTTGCCGAACCTTAACCTTCTCAAGTGGCCCTAGGGTTTGACTGAGTTAGTCATCATATGGTAAAATTATCAAATCAATTAAGGATTGATTTCGACAAAATTGAAAAAAATACCCTTTCAGTAGTATGTTTAGTTTCATTATTTACCTTTTCTATGGTGGCAAAAGGTGAATACGCTCGCTCTCAGCGCCCCCGCCAATTCGTCCCAGGGCCAAAACGAAAGAGGTAAATCACGAGCAGCTACTAGCCTTTGAAATAGTGACTAGCACATAAAGGAGACATTTTATCTCAGCTTTGCCGAGATTTGAACCCCGAACCTCATGATGGCAACACCTTATGCGCTAGCCACTAAACCGTCCTGAAGGGACGCAACAATTCACAAATATGAATCTAGCTCAAATCAATCTCAGTCGTAATTAAAGGATTCGATGGCTCTAGAAGGACCCTTGCACAAAAATCACATTCCAAAGTATACTCCAAATGGTATAAAAAAAACATGAACATAGCATAATAACTAATCACGCATAATCACTTATAATTAAGATCAATCCAAGAACAAATGCATGATTATAATGATTAAGAATCA
>JBBMJZ010000137.1:25312698-25322711 GCA_037833815.1 Zingiber zerumbet
AATTATGAATAATATTAATAATTAAAAAATTATGTAATAAGTATTACAGTACATTTAATAATTAAAAAATTATGTAATAAGTATTATAGTACATCAAATAAAAGATATAAATTATAATAATATATAAAAATCAATTTAATCACATGTATACTTGGTAATGTCTTTATTTAGTTGTTTTTATCCATTTTCCCCTTATACGAAATTGTCCTAGTGTCATGTCTTCGTAAGAATTTCATAATCCTTATTAAAGGTCTTGACTTTTCGCAAAGCTATTTTTTATATTTGATATTTTTAATATCTTATCAAACTTGATTAATGCTTTGCTCCATTATATCGCTCTCTTTAACTTTAAATTTGTTCTTCTTCTCTTTATTTTTTGCCCTATCGGACAATATAAACTTTAAAGTCATCCATATCAACACTCATATCTAGATTTGATATCAAAGTATTTCCCCTAATTCAGATGTCCTTGCATTTTTGCTAGAGTAATAATCAACTGATTATAGAACATATTTCTCATACTATCTTAGAACCCTTCGTATATATGCATATATTTGAAGTTATTATTATTATTATTATTATTGACTTTCCACAAATTCAATGTGTTCTCCAACCCAATTTCTTCATTCTAACCTCTTTGAAGATGAGTATAAAAATTATTGTAAATTGCAGAAAATCTATTTACCATCAGCGCAAACTTATAGTAATATGATTTTAGTCGCTAATAGTTTTTTGACATAGTTTCAAGAGACCGATGCTTGTTATAATAATCAAGTATATGTTTCCAAAAAGTATGATCATTCTAAAAAAGGTAGATCTGCTACCTTAGCGCCCTCCTAGTGTCAGCCCCACGGATATGGAGAGAGGTTCATGCAGGTACACAGGTCATAGACGCATGACGGAAAACATGATCCTTCTAGTCATTACTAATGATTGTGTTGGTGTTGATAGTGGCGCATGACTTTGTCAGGACCACGTTTTCATCAAGAGACCAAAATGTTTGTTTCGAATCATCTTTCTTCAGTTCAACTTCACATTCTTCTTGTGTTGAGTGTGGTGGTCAATAAGTTGTTGGATCAGGTGATGGCGTTACGATTTCTCTGTGACTGATAGATGGGTCGACACTAGTTTTTCTTGATTCATTCAAAAGCATGATTGATGATTGAGGAGGAGAAAATACATAAGATTAAAAAGACATCCCGAATTGGTTGCCCATGATTGACCAATCTTAGGGTGGATAAATATCAAATGGAGCTGGAGCGATGCTACTTGGATTCATCAAAATTTTTTGTAAATTTTGGGAATTTAGAATTGTTGGAGGATAATGTGAAATATATAAAATATTTTAAAATTTTATAGAGTATTGTATATGTGCAAGATTTTTGGAAAGGTATATTTTTTCCACATTTGGAGAATTTAAAGGCGTATTTAATTTTTATAAAAAGAAGTATTAAATTTCCATCTACTTCGAATATAAATTAAAAAATGAAAGAAAGAAAGAAAAAATAGAGAGTGATAGGATCAATAAAAAAAATGGAAAGATTGAAAATATATTTATAGATATTTTTAAAATACTTATTAACGGTTAAATAATAACTAAAAATTAGTAATTGTCCACTGACTTTTATTATTTTTATTTTAAAAAACTAAAACAATAAAATTCATTTTAATTAAAAAAAAAAAACAAGGTGCAGCTCCCCTCTTAGAAAACAAGGAGCTCCCTCGTCAGCAAAGGGAGTTCCTTGCGTATGCACTTAAGAGTATCTCCAATGACGAGAGCTATTAGTATTAAGGGCATCTTCAATAATGATAGCTCTTAGTCTTAAGGGCATCTCTAACCATGAGAGTTCTTTGAGAGCTCACATAACGGCTCGTCAATGTCATAACAAAATTAAAATAAAAACTTATTCATCTTTCTCCTATTAAATAAACCTCTCAACAATTCATTCATAAGTCTTACACTTTCTCAACTCCTTTATTTTTAATTTTTTTTAAAAAATCTAAAATTAAAAAAAAATATTTTAATTAAAAAAAAAAGTACAGAGCGACTCTACAATAAGGAGCCGCTCCTAAAAAAAAGTGAAAGTGAAAGAGGTCCCTCCCACCTTGTCACATCAATGGAGGCTAAATAATTTTTTCCTTTTTAAATACATAAATACTAAATATCTTTTTAACATAAAAGTTTATATTATATATAAAAATTAAAAAGTAGTTCCTTTTTATTCGAACCATAAAACATGCCCTCTTTTGAATATTATAAAAACAATATCATATTCTATCTCAATACATTTTTTATTTTAAAAATAGCATTATTTTTAAAGTTATTATACCATAATGCTCATGATGAAATATCCCAATTATATCAATTATGAACTCCTTAGAACAAAAAAAAAAACTCGAAAAGTGAACTAGCTTTACAAATGTATCTATAAAGTGAAATTACTCTCTAAATCGATGTTTCTAGTAAATATAATAGTTGTATATTTCCCAAGTAACTAGAATTTAATTTCCATATAAGCCATACCAACGACAATTGAACTACTAATAAAACTGAGACGTCACATTAAAAGTTATCATACTTTTTAAATTTACTTGATGGATGAAATATAAATCGAACCGTCTACAATTAGTCAAGTTATGAAATACGGGTACATGATATAAAAATATATATATAATGAGTACAATGGCTAGAAACTACACGAGTTAATGAGTACAAATTAGCAGAGAGCATTTTTTTCCCACCATTACAAACTTCAAACTACTGCAAAATCATAATGAATCAGAAGAAACTAACTCCAATTCACTGTAATGCAAAGTCGCAGTCATTCGATACAAAAGTGGCAAGCTATAGAATTCGGTAGCGTGCCGAAGGTTAATGCCAAAGTCTCGTACATAATCCTTTGTGCAACAGTGGTTTCTCCTTTGTGCATATACCATCCATGAAAGCATCCATCAGTTGTGCCACTAGACTCGCGGGTTCGTCGATCAACACGTCTATGAAGGCACTCACGACCCTTCTTTCCTGCGGCGTCGCTTTCAGACTGAACCAGGTAAGGAACTTCACTCGGAATTCCTTCTCCATATGCCCCTCGCATTCCAGCCATCTGATCACCTTCACACAGTACTCGTACTGCCCCTCTGCGGTTTCTTTCTTACTGGCTGAATCCGGTGTGTCGTTGATTTTGGCTTCGCAAGGTTCTAACAAGGTGCGATTTGTGCAGGTGAAAGGTACCAAACTTGATGGTGGAGTTAAATGCCTTTTGTTGTTGTTGTTGTCACTGGCATCCTCCGACTGCAAAACCTTATGGTGGTTGATGTGGCTGAACTTGGGAAGCTCTGGTGCATGGTTGTTATCGCTTGTGTTTGTTGAACCTCTCTGTGAATCTGATTGAATGAGTGTCGGTAGCTCAGCCATGTCCTGTTCCTTCTTCGAAACCGAGATGAATTCTTCACTAATGTAAGCGCTATCCGAGTTCCGTGTCGAGCATTGGCCAATGAGGCCCTCTGTCACACATTTGGCCTCCCACTTACCAAGTTCCTTGGTGCTGCTAAAAGCTGAAACTCTGAAGTAATATTCAGTTAAAGGGGTAAGCCCCGAAATCATAATCTTTGTGTCCGGCCTTAATACAAGGCAGGTGGGTTCTTCAGTATAGTTTGTTTCATCATACTTACGATACCAAAGAGAACAACCTATAATGTTTTCTTCAAACATATCGTCCTGGGATTGAAGAGACACTACGACTGAAAATGGAGAGACATCTTCAAAATCAATGTGGAATGGCTGAGAACCTTTGCCAACTGATCGAAACAAAACATGAAACAATCAGTTCAGAGCAAAGCAACCAACAGAACATAATGAGAGAAAACATCACCTGGAGCATTCATGTTGACACCGAGCAATAGGTCAGTCGAAGTGGAAAGCAGGGAGTCTACAGCCTCCAATGCAGAGGCACAGAGTCTCTGAACTTCTGCACCGCAGTTGAGCCGATTGACTATGCCTCTTGCCATTACGGTAGAGACCTTGTCGAGAGGTCCAACTTCTTTCTTGAGCATCCGTACTGCCAGATTGACAACATTTTGTAGCTCTTTATAGCATTCAGTTCCTTTGAGCATTTTGTGACTCAGACATAGACGCTCGCATAAGACATCGACTCTCCTAGCTTCCTTGGCAGCAAGTATTTGTTTTCGCCAACTTCTGCAGAAATGATGCACCAAAAAATTCATTTGCACTTTCAAAACAAAAGGGAAAGAATCATATGGCTTCAACAAAATACTAGCAGAAAGGAATTATGACAGAAAAGTGCCTCACTGAACTAAAAACAACTCAATCAAATCAAACTAGTCAATATCAAGTCCAACTTAATAACATAATCCTCACACTCGTGTGCACATAATCCTCATACTTCGAAGCAATCAATTCATGGTTGGCATGAAAATATCACAATGGACTCAGATATCTATTATCAAGCAAAAGAGAGGTTTCAAAACTTGAGACCGCTATTTGGAAGATGATTAAGTGTGAGTAATTAGAGCTATTTATTTCAAGAGCACAAAAGTATCTTTGTAAGCATGAGTTGTTTGTTCGATCAATCCTATGATATGATTGTGTCAGTAAACAGTAAATAGACCTACAATCATAGCAACAAAACTTTTGCAGCTTATTTTTTAGTTTATTGCAACAAGACAATCATAGGACTCGCAATGCAAATTAGCTTGAAATACTGCAATTTCTCATGAGCAATGAAGCATTCTAGTTATTCAATAATGGGTGTCAGGTAAGATGGACTAAAAGAAACAAAAATAATTGTGTATTAAAAGTTGATTACCCAATCAGCCAATTCACTTTCCTGCAGCAAACACAAAAGAAACTGGCATCCAATTTTGGGGAACACCCAGTCTTCATTATGCCAGCTTTTTCATGTTTAAGTGCACATTTCAAATGGCACGACATACCACATGAGTTGCCACGGTAAGGCGGATCTGAATTGCAAAATAACCAAAGGGTAGGATCCTTGTTGTCATCATAACGATGACAGATGCAGCAAGAACATCGCTTACAGTATCCAACATCTATAGTTAATGTGGCTCGACAAGCTGGATTTTGGCAGATTAAGGTGGTGTTCGGATCTTCTGTGACTTTCACTATAGCATGAGTTATATTGGGAGTAAGCTGTAGAGGATTTTCCTTTTTCCTTTTCTTTTTCAATCCGTTTTGACTCTTCGATAAGATTGATAAAGGGCTTGCTTTATCTTCTTTTGCTATATTTTGAGAAACTAGTTTTAGCAAATGCTCGATCATCTTAGGTTTGGTTACTCCAGTGTACTTCCTTTCTTTTCCCATTTCAGCACAGATTAATTGGAGAAGCTCTCGACGACTCCAGGACTGGAGAATTTCAGGAGCATTGTCAGCCCACCGTGATATTTCATGAACTAGCTCTCTCTTCTCCTCCAAACTCAAATGGCTGCATTTTGAAGGGTCTATGACAAAACCTGGATAATAAAAAGGATTATCAGCTTAAAGCCTATCCATATCACAACATTTTGCAATATGAATGGAACTTTTACCTTACACTTTGAAAATATTTTCATGGAAAGTAGACATGAAATCTTAAGAATTTACACAAAACACAATGACTGAACACAATTTAATAGCCACTTGGTATGAACATTGTATTAGATAATTTCTTGAAGCAAAGCATGAGGAGATTATTAATATCATGCTTGAAAATGATGAATTACAACATAACGTTGACAGCGAAAGTATTATAGGAGAATAAATAAACAATCGCTTTTTATCTGTATCATTCTAATAAAGAAGGTGGAGAAAATAAAACTGCTCTTATGAATAAATTTAGAATCTGTTTCTCAGATACAATGTGCAGTTTATTTGAGATTGCATTCAGTTTTGAAAAATTGGTCATCAAGAAATGGTGTCAGATGAGATTACATGATTCAAAAAGGAAGGTTTAATATATTGAATGAAAATGGAAGTCATGAGAGTGAGAATGGGAGTGAAAGCCCAATGCTCGTACTCAAACATATAAAGAACTACAATTAACAAACCTTGATTTCATGGATGAATCACAAGTCCAATCTGAGCATTTAAGATCATCAATGCTTTCTTTTGCCCCAATGATGTCATTTTCCTTTGGAAAAAAGGAGTCATCTTGACAAAATAAGGCAATATAGAGATTCTACAGTTTGCATGTTATCCAAAATGTTGCCAAAAGCTTCTAACTAACAAATAGTGAAATTTTCTTAAATGACCAGAGTATCAACTCATAACAAACAGTCTGAAAATGCTTTATATTGACCATGAAGTCTCAACTTGCGAGTGAACTCATACCAAAAGGCATTTGTAAGGTCCTCATGCTATATCACATTTAAGAATCATACTAACACCCTTTGGAGTTTTAATTGGATATAGCAGCACAAGCATGTTACTTTTGATGTTATTGCCATGAGAAAATTTTCTACTAAATTTTCACTGACTAAAAATAGAAGATGGATTCACCGTTTAATAGTGGCCTTGGCCTTGTCAACTCTAGCCTGAATTAATTTCTACTGTTTTATCCTCCAAATTTGGTCAAACAATCCAAATTATATCTCTGAGCAACCTTCTTGAAGAATACAACTTAAAGACTATAAACCATCAGGGAACTAGAAATAAGCATTCTGGAAAGAAGGCAGGATGAACTATACCAGCATGCATGTTCTACTGTTCAAATAATTTAAATAGACCTACAAAATTTCACATGAGAACATTTCAGGATAGTCTCAGATCGATTTTCCAATAGCCCGTTTCCTCATTTGGAGCATACAACATACAACATGCGGCATCTTTGATAATGAAGGAGAATATCAGAGATCTATCCTAAATACTAAATGAAAACCTTTATGCAACAGTATCTTAGACACTAAATCTGAAGTGTCTATGACATTCTCAAGACCTAACAGCTGAAAAGTCCCAAGAGCAAAAGAGAAAGGAATGTTGAAATGATAGAATAATTTTTCAAAGCTAAATACAAAAGAAAGCATCTGAAATTCCAACATGCAAGATCATTATCTTCCTCAAGTGTTAAAAAATAACGAACTGGCACATTTGAAATTTTAGGCACGCCTTGTTCCCGTTTCAAGCAATCCATTCCAAATTTACAACTTATAAGCAAAACGCCCTACCCAAGAATACTCCTTGAGATTTCTCCAACATATTCTAATACGAACAGGACTACATTCATGCAAGAAAACCAAAAAAAAAACTTTTACATCAGTTAACATCTTAAAGATCAGGCAATGGATCATGCATGCCCCGAGTATTCACCGGTCAAGTAAAATGCTAAAATTAACCTCGACTGTGTCGATCCTCTTTTCCATCAAACCTAACGCCCGAAACTTCCGAGAAACTATACCCGATAAATCAGCTCAAAAGCAATAAGAATCTTCAAACCCGCAGCAAAGACGACGCCTTTACAACCTAAAATCTAAAAAAGCGGCGTCACAGGCGGCGTTTTACTTTCATCAATGCAGCGGAAACCAGAAAGAGAAAGGGGGTAGAAAAACTAAAAAAAGGCAAAAAGATACAGTCTTTCTTGCGCAGGGAGAAGCGCTCGGGCTGCGAGGTTGGGCAGAACGAAATGCTGGTAAAAATGGAAGGACATGGAAGTAGAAGGACGGCATTGCGGCGCAGAAGGGAGGGGTTCTCACCTGAGAACGTGGCGTCCATGGCCGATTGGAGATTCTTCGGAAGCGGATCGATTTGCGGAGGAGGAGGAGACAGAGAAATGGTGGCAGGAAGAAGGGGAAGGGAGGGGAAAGGCGAAGGCTATTCGCTGAGGCTTGGGGCTCAGCGTCACACTAACACACAGACCTGCAGACTTGGCTGCTTTGGGGAGAGTTCTCTCCCACGGCAAAAGGAGAATATAAAAAGGAGGAGTAGTTACTACTAATTATTACCTTTTTTATTTAAATATTTTTTCATTAATAAACAATAATAATTTATAAATAAAATAAATATATTTTTTAAAAATTTTACTAGCTTAGGTTTTTTTTGGGTAAAAATTTAAAATAGACTTGTCTAATATTACTATTATCTTCCATAATTATTTTTTGAATAAATAAATAAATTATTACCATTATCTTCCATAATTATTAAGAAAGAGATTTTTTTCTTTCATACTGCCTTTTAAAAGGTTTAAATTGTCAAAAGATATTATCATTTTTAATTTTAATTAATAATAACATATCTTAAAGATAATGGATCCCATCTGAATGAGGGAAGTTGGAAAGTCGGGAATGAGATGATTACTGATGAGATGAGAACCTCAATCCTGCAAAACAAAACCAAACTAGGGAAGAGATTCCTGACGTTGACTCTCCGACGCTCAAGTTAAAATCAGGAAGAGAGAATGAGTAATCAAGAAATAGATGAATCTTGGCTTTCCTCACACCTCACGTATCCTTTTATACCTTTCTTTGTGATCGTTCATCTGCCCTTATTTAATGATATTAGTTGTCAGAGGAAGGCTTCTTTGTCTTGACTTCCGTGCATTAATGATAGATGGAGTGTTCTCTTTTGTTTTCTCGTCCCCTCCTGTGTAATGTCATTCTTTGCGCTGGATGGTTAGTCCAAGCAGCTCATTTTTTTGTCGACTGAAACAACTGGCTATGGGTTTGCCCATTCGTTCGACCGGCCCATGAGGCTCATTTGTCTGACCGGGGGGGGGGGTGATTCGCTTGGACAGTCTTTTTCCGACCTGGATAGCCAGACAACCACCTTTGGTCGAGGCTCTTTCCATACGCCCCCCGCGTTGATCGCCTTAACTTTCACCAACACTGTGTCCACTGACCCGTGACAAGTCGGGCTCTCCCTTCTCGCCGCATCACAAACCTCCCCTGCAGGTATAGTTGAAGGAGGCTACAGATCCGATTGACTGGACAACTGGTTTCCTTGGCGATTTCTACGTCCGATCGGAGTGCCTCAAGTTTGGTGACATCATCGGCTGGCTTGATTTTTTTCCACACCGGATCACCGACCTGGAAGGACCTCGGGATCACCCTCTTGTTGCAGTTCTGCCTCATCCGCTGTCAGTAAGCCATTAGCCAAATGGCCACTTTATCCCGTGCTTCATCCACCAAGTCGAGCTTCATTAACCTTCGCTCGCCATTCTCTCATCGTAGAGTCGCACCCGGTCGGATTCTACTCCAACCTCTACAGAAACCACTGCTTCTTCTCCGTACACCAACTAGAATGGTGTTACGCCGATCGCCTCCTTTGGAGTTGTGCGAAGTGCCCATAAGACACTTGAGAGCTCGTTAACCTAGCTACCTCCTGGGTGGTTGAGCCGAGTTCATAAGTCTCTGAGGATCTCCCGGTTTGTGACATCTATCTAGCCGTTGCTATGGGGGTAGGTTACTGAGGTGAAGGTATGCTGGATGTCATAGCCTTCGCACCACTCCCTGAGCTTCTGGTCCGTGAACTGTCTCCCGTTATCAGAGACGAGCCGGCGGGGGATGCCGAACCGACAGTGGATGCTCTAGCAGATGAACTTGATGACCATCTGCTCACTTATCTTTCCCAAGGGCTCAGCCTCCACCCATTTTGAAAAATAGTCCACAGCAACGAGTAGAAACCTTCATTGACTTGTCGACATAGAAAATTGTCCCACGATGTCCATGCCCCATTGGTTGAACGGGCAAGATACTGTGGATGACTTCATCTCTTAGGTCGGTCGGTGCGAAATATTGTAATACTTTTGGCAGGACAAGCATGCGGCTGTCGTCCGAGCGGCATCCTCTTGGAGATTTGGCCAGAAGTATCCAGCCAGGAGAATCCTTCAAGCTAGCAAACGACCGCCTGGATGGCTTCCACAGGAGCGTTGGTGCACTTCTTGCAAGATGTACGATGTGTCCTCTGGTCCGACACACTTGAGCAAGGCCTAGAGAAGGCTCTTTTGTATAGCTGATCCTTGACCATGGTGAACCGTCCGACCCTCTTCTTTAATCGACGCATCACC
>JBBMJZ010000137.1:25330827-25346298 GCA_037833815.1 Zingiber zerumbet
AAACAATTGGCTTTACAAAATTGTTTCTTTTTCATTTCTTTATATATAACTTTACCAATTCAATTTCTAAAATTCACAAGTTAATAGTGATTAAATTGAAAATATTAATAATTTTTAAATTCTATTTATATAACTGATATTAATAAATGAATATAATGAAGGGAGCTGATATTTTAAAATTGAAATATTAGACATAATTGTTTAAAATCAAAATTAGGTTACCTAGTATACTACAAATATAATTTAAATAATCTTCTTTAATGACCATAATTATTAATAACGGTGCTATATAAAGATAGTTAAGAAATTACAAGCTCTATGTTTAGTATAATTATATGATTAACTTTTTTCTTAAAAAAATAAGTTAATATAACTTTATAAGAGTAAAATTAAGAACAAGGATGAAGTTTAGAGAATAAAATTAAATTACTTTACTATGTGCAATGGTGAATGAGAAGAATCAATAGGTCTTAGGATCAATTTTAAAAAGGTGTAAAATAGCTCGTTAGATGTTTGACTTTTCTATTTAAAAGATCATTATGCTAGAACAAATATCTCTATACTTTACTCCCTTTTAAAGAGTGTGGGGCCCCCTTAGAGGGACCGCTATGACGATTTCACCTTCTTACTCCAATAGTGAATGAGAGAACAAAATTGTTAAAAGGGATAGTGAAGAGGGAGATCATTATGCTAGTTCATTGAGTTATGGAACTATATCTAATGAGAGGACAAAATTGCTCTTCTCTTAAAGTTTTCAATGTCTACAAAGGATAGTCGTGGTCAAGGTCATGGGATTGATACAAAGATCATTGAATTAGTTTATCAAATTATGATGTAAAATGCCACACATCGAGCTCATCCCGCAAAGATTTTCATAGCTTAGGAAGTCTTGAAAGGTATGAATATACATGCAGCATCTTTGGTAAGACAAGGCGTGTGACCTTGGAAGCGATCAAGATTTGTTCCATATAATACAATCAATCTCACAAGTGTCTTAATTGACAGTTCATGTAACCAAAAAAGAAAAATTGAAGGAAAAAAAAAATTGAATCCAATTCTGAGTCTAAACCTTACAAAACATACACATGATAAAGCGAAAAAAGAAAGAAAGAAAGAAAATGGTTCATGATCCACTTTATCAGCATGGATTGCAGAGTTAGTTATATGATACAAAGCAAGTTCCAGTTCATGCTTCTCTAAAACTAACAAAATATGTCGAACACCTGTTTCAGAGTGCAGAATGAAACCAGTATCGAACACTTTGTGAATACCTTCCTTCTCAATCCTGCTTCTTGGGCTTGTGGATCGTCACATATGGAAAAAAGCCGAAGAGGTGAGCAACCTGTGGCTCCCAGCCCCTCTGCTGCGCACGGCAGAACATCAAGAAGGTGTTCGCGAAGTAGGAATTGAACCCCATAAGAACATGCCACAACGCATGGCCCTGAGGGTTGATGTACCAGTGCGATAGTTTCTTGCAGAATATTCTGTCGAACAACCAGCATAATGTTCCAAGGAAGATCGTCATCACGTAGAGCTTGACAAGACGTTTTGCTGTGATGTCTTTTGTTTGTATGTAGTACTTGTACATCCGAGGAACACAGAGAAGGCAAAGGATGATATAATGTATCTTGAAAACTATTCCAAACCGCACAAAGAAATGAACCACGGCAAAGGCAGCACCATATATGAAGAGAAAAGTCGGCATAGTGCTCCTGTAGTGCCAGTCGGGTGAGTAAATAACATAGAGATAAAGCAGCATCTCCCATACCATTGGTGTTTCATCACTCTGCTGTAGCCTGGAAAAGCATGGAGAAATCATGTCATGATTCAATGTGTAATGCAAATAATCTCCGACGATCAACCACTAAGACGACCAAAGCTTAAAAACATAATACTTGGATAGTGGCACACAGACACGGTTTATTTCTAAATTTTCAAGGTTGGTTACTATTAGTTCTAGAAAGTGGGATGATTGTGCTTTAAAACACTTGTGAAAGCAGGATATCATTGCCGCTCCATAACGCTCGAGAATGCATCAGTAGATCGTTGTGTGTCTAGAGAGTTTATGTACTCAACCAAATGACTGTAATTAACAACAATATGCTGACTTTTAAACATTATATAAAGTGTTTTTGCATGTGATCTTAGACGATTAATGCTTCCACTAAACTTGTATATGCTAACTTTCAAACATGGTATGAAGTTTTTTTGTATTTGGTCATGGACAACTAATGTTTCCACTAAAACTTGTTATTTTGGTGTAATCATAGTATTTGAGCTTGTTATTTGACTAGAAAAAAGATGTTTAAAATAAAATCCATAAAAGAAAGACAAAACCAAATAGCTTTAATCCAATGTCAATAAAAAAAGTTGTTAACCAGCATGGAATCATTCTCTTTTCATCACTCTCTTTCATATTATCCGAGTAAAGGTGGTTTGACAAATTGATATTTTTGGAATAGATTGAAGCTGGTCAATTTGATTGAACTTATCTATGGAGTAAATAAGACTGCATACATTTATGGCCTTCATTCACTCTCTTTCCATGCTCAATTTGATTGAACTTATCTATGGAGTAAATAAGACTGCATACATTTATGGCCTTCATTCACCCTCTTTCCATGCTCGTTGTAGTCTTATCATCATTGCACAATCAGTATTACTTGATGAGAGAGACTACGACAATGATGATGATTGTCGTAGTCTCATCATCATTAACAAATTATGAAACTAAAAAAAATAGTAAAACAAGTTGTTAAAGGATATATATAATTTATTTATTTTTAAACAAAAATGCTATACAAGATATATCAATGTCAAGAGATTTAAATAGTGAGAATGGAAAGATAATTTGTAGGTTTAGAATATATGATATCAAATAATTAAAGATTAAAAGAAATATTAAAATTCTTAAATATTCCTCTAAAAAGTTGAACAAATCTAAACTCTGTTCCCTAGTTTAGAGCCACTTGACTATAGCAAATAAATTAAGAATACCATATTAAATAATCAAAATGGAAATACAAATTATAATTTTGCAATTATCTTAAATATTCCTCTAAAAAGTTCTTGAATATTCCTCTAAACAATAGATCATATCTAAGTTATGTTTTTTTCCTAGCTTAGTTTTCAAATAACATAAATACATAATAATATCCATGCTTAGCTTGCAAATAACAACCCATGCTTAGCTTGCAAATAATACTTTCTTCCTAAATTTCCTTTTCTTACGAAAAGTTCAATTATTTTCCTGGCTGAAATCAATTGAAATCACCAATAGCATTTTTTCCCCCAATCCTATCAACCCAATACAGGGGATGTTGAAATTTTTGATGGGCCATTTTGACTTTGAAAGATAGAAAAATATGCATATAAAACATTGAATGGGATCCTACAGTGCATACATTTTGTATGTGTCTCTACATTATATGCCTGAGTGCACATAAACAAGTAATGATTTCTACCATAAACAAGCAACGATAGTCATATAGAGAGAGAATTCAAATTGCATGGACAGACACTATTATTATTATTATTTAGAAAAATCTTAGAGACAAGCAAAGGAACTTACACATTTTGCAATGTGGCATGGAATATCATACTCCCAATTGCAAGGATCATATTGGAAATATGAAGAACACTGAATCTTTTCTCAAACCTTTGTCTTAGGGCATTTATTAGGCCAATGAGTGCCAACAGAATGCAGGGAATGTTTGATATAGTGTTGTAAAATTCAGCGATATATGAAGAATATGCATAGTTTTCCTCGCAGAGTTCTGTAGTAGATGTCACAGGTCCCCAAAAGCTTGATATTCCTGCATCTTCCATTTCTTTGAACTAGACTAAAACAGAAACTCAAACTAGCATAACAAAGAAACGCTGCAAGGAAGAAAACAACAAATTATTACATTACAATAATGGTTTCTAAAATAGATAATTATGTTTCCATAAGTTCTCCACAGTTACTATAACAATGCAAATAGTGTGCATGGATGATATATTAAACATTCTATACCATACACGTATACATTATTCTTTAGAAAGAAGCAAGCACAAAAGTGATCCCCCAATAATCAAGAGAGACATCAGCAAGGGATTTAAGACATTCTAACGGCATACTAGTCAATGTACTAAAATAATTTAAGTTATTTGAATATTACTAGTGATATAGACTCATCAATGAAGGGATTAGATTCATGTAGCTAATCCAAATATTTGGACAAATTCCACTTGATGGATAGCAAAACTCAACATGAAAATACATCAGATAAAGTTAAACAAAGCCCTGTTTTCATGGGCTTAATATACAGCAGGAGCATAGCTGGTAAATATCATCTTGAGGATTAAAAGCATAGTAAACTAAGCATGGGAATTCAAATTAAATAATCAGAAGCCTTGAAATCTAATGATGTGCTCATAAACAAAGCAAGAGCTAAAAATAATCGAGAAGGATAAATTTTAGAAATCCTGGAAAGAGGAATGCACATATCAACTGATCTCATTGCTTGACCAACATAAAATTTCCGTATATAAATTCCCACCAGGCAAATTTGTGCACCACAAAAAGCAGTCTAAAAGATTTCCATACAGGAACACTCAAACAATGAACCTGGAAAGTACCAAAGATCACTCTATTGAAAATGGAAACTCAAAATAGAATTGGTAGATTAATTCATTAAAAATTTATCAAATTAAACATGCAATAACAAAGTAAACATTGCCAACCGTACTAATGAAGCTCCAGCACTACAAAAAAACCACAGCAGCAACAAAGTTACATATGCAAACTTTCCGAGACCAAGAAATGCTACCTTTCTAATACTTAAAAATGTTTTAAGCCTTCTAACAACTATTGGAAAAATGTCCAATACCTTTTACGCCCTAAACTCCAGCAATCAAACAAGACAAATAACGCTACTCAAAAACAGCACATAAAAGGGGCTAAACTTGATCCCCGCGCGCCATTAACCTCCTGCTACTGGATCCGAGGAACAACGCAGCCATTCCGATCTCCCAATGCCAAAAACGAAGGAGCAAGATCCGTGTAGATCGCCAGGAAGGAAGGGATGCAGAAATAGGGCAAATAAGCGGGAAGAAGAGAAAAACCGCACCTTTGACAGTCGCCGACGGAGCGGAGCGGCGATCGACGCGAGATGCGATTAGGGCTGGGCGACGCCTCCATCTTTTATTTCGTATTATTTGCCTTTTCATTTTCTTTAACGATTCGGGCTGTCGACGTGAGCCGATTGAGCCGGGTTTGAAGTTGAACCGGCCATCCCGATCTGGCTCGTTGGCTCGGATTCAGCTTCCATTCCCAACTAAATAATAACGGTACAGTAGAAAAGGTGATACATTTATTATAATAGAGGATAAATTAAAAATCTCCTTCTTCTCTTTTTCATTTTTTATTTAAAATTTCATAAATATTAAAAAGGTGTCTACAGAAGGGTAGCAATCACCTCAATCCATTCTAGTGGCACAAACAGTGTTGAGATGTAAAGTCACTGTAATTTCAAAATTCTAATAAAATTTTTTATTCAAAATGTCATTTATTTTAATACTTTATAACAACAAAGATAGTTTTGGTATATAATTATAAGGTACGTTAATAATTAGGGGTGCTTTTTTATTTAACACTTTTAAAGTATAAACCGGCTTAATTTAATTCGCAATCGCAACACTCTGCAAACCGTTATAAAAAGCACCATAACAGGTATGACTTCTTCCACAGACCGCCGGTCACCGCCCGCATAAAATCTGTTACGAGAATCATATCTCGCCGTGCATTATTACCCTCAAGCACTCTCTACCGTTCGATTCTAGGGAAAAATGCGCAGAATTGGAAACATGTAGTTAATTTATCCACGACTCATGTCACGATCGATAGATCGTGTCTCTGCATGCGATACGAAGCTGGACTGGCTAAAAACAACTCTTTAATGAACGGTAAGAATACCGGAAGCGGCGATAAGCCGATAACCGCGCCGAACCGGCTATAAACAAGGGCCTTAATATCTCCGGTCTCGAATACTCTTCCACCTGCGTCTCCTCGCGTCTCCTCCTCCTCTCTCCGGCGATCCCTAACCTAGAAAGCCCCCCCCCTGATCTCCGGCGAGAGGAGGCGAAGAAGATGAGGGAGATCCTTCACGTACAGGGAGGGCAATGCGGCAACCAGATTGGGGCTAAGTTCTGGGAAGTCATATGCGACGAGCACGGCATCGACAGCACCGGAAAATACTCCGGCGAGTCGGATCTCCAGCTTGAGCGGATCAACGTTTACTACAATGAAGCCAACGGCGGACGGTACGTGCCGCGGGCCGTGCTCATGGATCTCGAGCCCGGCACCATGGACTCCATCAGATCCGGGCCCATCGGTAAAATATTTAGGCCCGACAACTTCGTCTTCGGTCAGTCCGGGGCCGGGAACAACTGGGCGAAAGGGCACTACACCGAGGGCGCCGAGCTCATCGATGCCGTCCTTGATGTCGTCCGCAAGGAGGCCGAAAACTGCGATTGCCTGCAAGGTAATAAAAGTTTTTGGCCGGCCTATTCGTAGATCTAGTTCCACACGATTAAAATTTTTTCAATTTTCTGTCCACGAACATGATCAGACTTGAATCTTTTACCCCTTTTGATATAATATTAGTAACATGGTATAAATTTATTTGGTTGTGATCTTGGTTTCTTCGTCGATCTCCTGTTTCAGAAGGTTGGAAAGTGAGATTCTTGTATAGATATATATGGTATTTTGCATCCACTTGTTGCTCCGCATAAATTTCCAAATTTTGTTCCTAATCCTTTCTTGTCGACATGAAGGATTCCAAGTATGTCATTCTTTGGGAGGAGGAACAGGTTCTGGAATGGGCACCCTTCTCATCTCTAAGATCAGAGAGGAATATCCAGATAGAATGATGTTAACCTTCTCCGTTTTCCCGTCCCCTAAAGTGTCTGACACTGTTGTGGAGCCATACAATGCTACACTATCTGTTCATCAGCTGGTAGAGAATGCTGATGAATGCATGGTCCTGGACAATGAGGCACTCTATGATATCTGCTTCCGCACTCTGAAGCTTGCCACTCCTACATGTAAGTAGCATCTAATTGATGATATTCCCCATTAATAGTACTTAAACTCCTTATTGATTGATTTCACCGGACTGTAGGTCCTTTCATTTGTTATAGGGCAAAGATTGTTTTTTTTCCCTGTTGAAGTCCATTAATCTTTAGGTTCATCCATCATTTATAACATTTATACACTTTACAGAAGGATTACATTCAGCTACGGCAGAATTCAGAATGATGCTCTTTAGTTTTACAATCATCAAAAGGGGCCTATTCCTTCTTTGATTATCATCTAAGGGATGTCCCATAACCTCTAATACAACCATTATAATCTTGTTCCTCTTGATTTATTGAAGGTGGATATATTGATCTTCCTTCAAACATTGACGATTGTTCATTTTCCAAACTATTGACTATTCACAAATGAAATTAGAAGGTTTAAGAATTTTATAAGTAAATTACATAATTGTTAATATAATATTGAATGATTTTATTGAAACTAAATCAAGGTTGGCACATTAGAGGTGATGAAACCCCCTCTTAATAATTTTCAAAATAGGAGCTCTCATTTGATGATTTTCCAGATAAGCTGTGCCATTATGTTTTTCCTTTTGTTACAAGATGTTGTAGTTGCTCCATGAACATCCCCTTTTAGAGGGATCTCTATAAAGGTTACTGCAGCTCTTTATATCATCTACCACAATTTTTTATATCATGTTCTATGGTTCTCTACTTCATATATTGCAATTTTTCAAAGTGTTCATATAGTATGTATTCAAAAGCATATACTAAGAAATTAATGATAATGATGGATTTAGGTATGATCCAATAATAAATAAGATGATACCTTCCATAGAGATATCTTTTTTAATCCATGTTTAAGTTCAGATCTTTTGTATTAGTACCATCTATCTAGCTGAATTCTAAAAGAACAACCAATCCTTTGTTGATCCTTGCAGTTCACTTAAGTTAACCATTTCCTGTGACATTAGTTTACATCTCTTTGCAATAGTGATGGCTTTTATCGTTATGCATCCATATTATAAATGAATTTGCCATAGATATGGTGCGATATATCCACTATCAATCCTTTGATTTCTAACAGTACAATTTAATCAATCTAGGAGGGACTGGTCCTGAGCGAACTAGTAAAGTTTATTCAATCTACTACCGCCATGGTCCATATTGTTCTCTGTCTTATTATTTCTTTCCTTTTTGCCATCTCAGTTGGTGATCTTAATCATCTGATATCTGCAACAATGAGTGGAGTCACTTGCTGCCTTCGCTTCCCTGGCCAGCTCAATTCCGACCTCCGGAAGCTCGCTGTGAATCTGATTCCCTTTCCCCGCCTCCACTTCTTCATGGTAGGGTTTGCGCCGTTGACCTCCCGGGGCTCCCAGCAGTACAGTGCTCTCACAGTTCCTGAGCTGACCCAACAAATGTGGGATGCAAAGAACATGATGTGTGCTGCTGACCCTCGCCACGGTCGCTACCTCACTGCCTCTGCTATGTTCCGCGGCAAGATGAGCACCAAGGAAGTCGACGAGCAGATGATCAATGTGCAGAACAAGAACTCGTCCTACTTTGTCGAGTGGATCCCCAACAACGTCAAGTCCAGTGTGTGCGACATCCCTCCTAATGGACTCAAGATGGCTTCTACTTTCATTGGCAACTCAACCTCCATCCAGGAGATGTTCAGGAGAGTGAGTGAACAGTTCACAGCGATGTTCAGGCGTAAGGCTTTCTTGCATTGGTACACTGGCGAAGGCATGGATGAGATGGAGTTTACTGAGGCAGAAAGTAACATGAATGATCTAGTTGCCGAGTACCAACAATACCAGGATGCAACAGCCGACGAAGAGTACGAAGAAGAAGAAGAAGAAGAAGAAGAAGAAGAAGAGGATGACATGGACGCTTGATCATCAATGACAACACTTCCGATGTATTGTTGTAACTGTGGACCTGGTGGTTAATTGTATCGCATGGATTCTGTTAAGCCTATATCTTGGGTTGTACGCAATGCGCTGAAGACTAAAAAACTGTGATAGCAGTTCTTTCAGTTTATGCTAATTGCATTCTTGTTTACCAACATAAAGAGTTTGCTTGCTGTTCTAAATCTAATTGTTTGCAAATAGGCATAGGTGAAGGTTATAGTTCTACCCATCAGCTAAAATAGGAAACTAGTAGCTTCACAGGTATTCTTTTCTGAGGTTTTCTTGAGCACATTTTCTTTTCCAAGGTTTCCACAGAGCACATCTTCCTAAAGGGGCTTCCCTAGACCTTTCAGGGTTTTCACTGAAGATCATCTTTCACGAGCTATGGTTTTGCTGGAGCAGCTTCATCCACTAGTGATGGGTTCCTAATGTCTTTTGCTTGGCATTCTTCCTCCCCTCATTTTCTTCTCCCCTCTTTGATTTATCCTCCTATAGATTGTCATTGATTGCCACCACCTTAGGATGCCGTCCACACCACTACCACAAGTCATTCGAGTCGGGGAATAAAGCCCTAACACGGAACAAAATTTCTAAACCTTATTATTATTAACAAAGAATTTACGCGCCTTATTATTAGTAACTTTTACAAAGAAGATGATATTCATTAACCCAACTACATTCAGGAGCACCAAAAGTATTTGAACATGGAAGGTTTCCACTTTTAACTCTCATTGCCCAACAATAACTATAGATTACCACCTACAGATGTGTTGTTTTTGTTTTCCGTCACAGACCCATACTAAAACAATTAAATTATTATAAACTTTTGCTGATAAAATCTTTGAAAATGAGTCACTGATAAGATCAGTCAGCAAGTGAAGATTGCAAACTTCAGGATTTTGGTAGGCTTTGCTCTTCATCCCAACTTCCTCCTAACCAGTCCTTTGAAGAAGTCAAAGCTGCAGATCACAAAGGTCGAATATTAAGACTAGCAGTTCAGGAAAGTAACAATCTTCTAGTTCAAAGAAAGCTGCAAGTTTCTTAAGCGATTCAGCCAACAATTTCGACAAATAGGGATTCAACCACCTTGAAGGTCAATAAGGAAAGTGAAACAATATAGCACGCCGGCGAAGAACTATTCTTAATCCAATTGGTACAAATTGAGTATAAAAAGTATAGAAAGAATCTTCGGATGGAATATTACACATTTTCCTTCTCTTCATTGTTTTAGCCGCATTGCCAAAATGCTACCAAAAGAACCAAATTGAGGTGTCTAAAAATTGAGTCACAAGTATCCCACATGAGTTTGATTGAAGATTAGATCGGCCTCACGCTATCCTTCTCATTATTTTTCATGTTCAAGCCAATGAAGGAATTATTATCAGAGAATTTCTTTACCATCTTAAAGATTTAAACTGAGCTATAACTTACTCTGACTGATCAAATTACATGACTTTCTAAACCAAATAAATGATAAGATAGACAAAATATAACACCTACATATTTAATCGAATCTTATATCTCAAATACATGACTCAATAAAGCAACAAAAAAATCATCATGCATAGATGGATGCATAACATCATCCCTTTCATATGATTTTAACTCGAGTAATTTCCTAAAACTGGATTTCTAGAGGAAGAAACTCATTGTAAACTTAAACACTTCTCACATATACGGCAGGAATCTTACTCTGTAATTAGTTGTTTTCGACACAGCATGTGTTTTCCTATTATTTAACAAAGAAATAAGAGGGTACCCATACTACCTATTGCCATCAGGATGGAGTGCGTAGCTCTTATTATCCTCATCAATGGCCAACAAATATCCGTCAGATGTCAATCCCTGCACAGCATGAGTACAATGATAGAGATTGGACCATATATTTTAGGATTTCTGCGAAGGTTACCTGAACTGTTACTATAATCTTTTCATCAGGTTGTCCCTCTTGTTTTTCTTCTATGACAACCACCTGGCCACTGCAGATAACCAAAAAAGCTTATGATATGAGATGTATTACTCAGAAAAGGATAAAATAAAAGAACTCCAGATAAGAAGTTTCAGAAAATTTAAGCCTATATGATGGCAAGTGAAGGGAAGATTATAATCACATGAACATCAGGACCTCAACAATACAATTAGTCAAACTTTTTTCCTTACACTGTTGAGGACAAATAACAAATCTAGTGTGGCGAAACACAATCTCATTCAAGATGAAGACGCCATTAAGTGGAAGAAAGAACAAAATCTTGTGTGTATTGCATTGCTATTTGAAGATCAGCAAGTATGAGGCAGTACATTATCTCATTTGTAAATGACATATCTGTTATGTTAACAAAACTTGAGGATCCCCTCTATTAAAGTGTATTATCTAAATTAAACACAATTACACGATCTTCCATGACATAACTAGCAATGTGTCAAGATATAATCATTCATTGAAAAATAATACAAACAGGATTTGAGTTTCTAAGCAGATAGAGATTTAAAATAAACATTCTCATAGAAAAGCAAGAAAATTTATCGCATCAAACTTTCTCCGGGCACACTTATTGAAGCAAATAGCAGACTTGCAAAAAAAATTTGAGGCTCAATAGCTACAAAAGATAGTAGTGTCTGAGATATTGAAATACCTGTGAAGCCATGTCTTATAGTAAATTTCCTCGAGAGGCTGAAAACCTGCAGGAGAAAAAAAAAAGAAACCAGACAGTTGAGTATTTGTGTTAATAGTTGGAATTTGACATCTTTCGGTGGCTATTAATATTAGAATGAAAGCAGAAAAATAAAAGAAGCCTAAGCAGGGATCAGATATATATGGAACATGTCATAGTGGAGGAATGAAAATCTAGTTAACCATCTAAGTCCCAAACTTCCAATAACAACATAACAATCACATGCAGAAATACCAATGATGCATCTAGGTTAAGATTTGGGATTTAATTGCTATTTATAAGTCGAACCCAATAGAAATTTGAGTTAAGAGGGCCTTAGTTAATTTAATAAATGCATTAAACTTAACCACACATGAAGAAAAAATCATAAAAAAAGTTAGGCTAATAAATCTCTAACATTTTCCTCACTACCTTTCACTAGAAAACCACTATAGTGAATAACATCAATTTTTACATTTGAAACTGAAAGTGGTTTATCCTGATAAATAATGTGAAGCTTGATTGATCCACAAACAAAATAAGCAATGCTTCTGCCCCAACGAGTGTGGCGCAGTGATAAATCTCTCAGAGGAACAATAAGAGGATCAGGATTCAAATCCAAATGGGATGAATATCCTGAAGGTCAACTTCTAAGTGTGCATAAACTATGCTCTAGATTTATCCGATAGACAAACTAGGGGGAAGGCCATCTATCTTCAAAATTAATCGGGTGAAGCCCGGGAACTTGGATTATAAAAAAAAGATGCTTCCCAATCCAGAACAAGTCAGTCTCCTTGTTCCAAGACTCTCGAACCACAGATGGGCTTGAACAAGCTCAAAAGGACTAGCAACCTTGCACAATAAGATGAAATATCTAACACCACATAGTGATGGCATTAATCAAAAATAAAGAAGGAATTTACCTTCAGTCAAGAAAATCTCTAAAAAAGTCTCAAATTTATTGAAAAATGATGCAAGCACTTCTTCTCTACTTAGTCGAAGTGAACTTGGGTTGATCTCTCGCAGAGCAGCATTCAAACATGTAGTTGGTTTCTCATTGTCCAAGTTCAATCCAATGCCTGTAAAAGAGATGTTCACAAATTGTACCTAAGGAGAACCTAGTGGATCAAATTAGACCATATACAAAAGCTATAGTCAGCTACTTAACTTGTATATCCAACAAGAAAAATAATAAAATACAACAAAAGAGGAGAATTCCAGCAAAATAAATTTTCAAATCATTGTCATTCGCACTGATTTTCAATTGTACCAGTGTTTTACTAGAAGGCCAGGAGTACTCAAATATAACATTGTCAAAAGAAGGGACTTGTTTACCCGCACAGACATTGAAATTCTTTGATCTATAAGTTGAAGTACAAAGAATCCCACCAAGTTTCAAGCCATTTAGATAAAGATCATTCGGCCACTTAATTCTAACATCAAGATTTGGCAAACCCTGAAATTTGATCATATTCATAAATCAACAGATAATTAGTCAACAGTTAGATTAAGAAAAATCTGAAAGAAGGGCCAAAAGAAATTAATAGAAGCTGCAAAAAAAAAAGAAAAAAAAAGGAGGTAATACGTAGGATTAGAGTTTCACTTTCTTTTGGCACAGTGTCTTGATTGCCTCCGTAACAGCAAGAGACACAACATACTGCAAGAGAGGCAGCTTCCGCCCATCTTCCATCTGCAATGTGAAGGAGAAAAGGAGGCAACCAATGGGCGATTCCCAAACATTCTTCACTCGACCTTCAAAGCCAAAAAACAAGGAGCCTTTTATGAACAACAAACTTCAAAGACCCAAAAGAAAACAATGAAAACGGTGAACGAGAACCAAAACCAAAATTGCAATTTCATGAAGACCTCTTCCTTTGTACTGCAGATCCGTAACGCAGACTGTGCCCAGAGGAAGCTCAGCGAAGTTCCTAGCCACGATACAAGAACCCAATGTGGGGATTCAAAATCCAAGAGACGAATCGAGAACTGGAATGAGAAGAAAAACGAGATGAGTTTCGGTTGCTCCCACTTGGAAACGACGTCGTGGGTGGAGGGAATCTTCGGGGACCATATGAGGAACCGCCCGAACTGGCTTGCGCTGAGGGCGTCCATGTATGTACGAGGATCAAAGGTGGCGTCGTCGGCCTCGGAACCGAGTAAAACCCTAGTCTCTGCTCCCTCTTCGTCGATCAGCTTCACTGTATCCGACCTCGATTTGAGTGATAGAGCGAGAGCGTCCTCACGAGGGGACTTGCCAGAGAGGACGAGGATAGTGGCAGGACTGCGGTCGTCCATGGGACTACCGCAGAAGGAGGAGAAGGAGGTTAGGGAGAAGGCGTAGACCGGGAGTCTTCGCCGGTGAAGCTGCTTCGGACGGAGCCTGAGGAGGGTGGCGGCGGGCCGGACTAGGGCGTAGCACATGGAATCGGGCTGTCTCAAGGCCGCCCGATTCAATTTCGATACCAACGAGGGCCGGCCACGCGGGGTATCAGACACAAAACGTGGCAGTTTTCTAGTGGTGAAATAGTATTCCTTCTTTCTGTAAAGTAAAAATCTAAAATTGAAATTTTATTTTTCTTATATAAAGACACAAATAAAAAATATTTATTTTTTTTCATAGAAAATATGCTCTAGATGGAAAACCACCATTTCAAATGATTCCACAAATAACTCAAGTTACTCACATTTTTATTTTGTTTATAAAAAAGGTATTCCTTAAAATTTAAAAATTCTATTTAAAAAAATTAAGATAAAAAATATATTTAATTGTCTTTTTTTATATATATTTAATGTGAGCCAATAAAAATTAAATAAAATAAAGAAAATCACCCTTTGCTAATAGGGAATGCCCAATTGCTTCATCAAACTTCTAATCTTTTCTACATACTCATACATGTTCCTTTGCTCAACTTCTTGCAAAAGAATCTGGCATGTCCGTCTCCGAGGTGCTATCTCTCGATCGATCATCTCATCAAAGAGGCACGTCGCCCACCGGATATCACCTACTCGGCATAAGCCATGTATTTGTGCTGTATAGGCATCGCGATTGAAACTGAGTTGATGTTTATAAACCAAGTTATTTAGCAAGTAGTCGAACCGATCACCGTCCAGCTCTCTTTCACCGAAGCACAACTTGAGTAGCGGCATGTATGTTTGAAGATCAGGCTTACATGATGAGGTCTCCATTTCCTCCAAGACACTGAGTGCATTTTTCCATTGCTTGTGGCGGCAAAGAATTGAGATCATCGTGTTATATGTCGGGGTGTTACGATCAACACCTTTCGATTTCATCTCTACTTCAAAGATATGAAGGGCTTCTGATAGTAGATCTGCTTTCCCCAAAATATAGATAAGAGAGTTGTAGAAGAGCGTGTCGGGTTTACAACCAGAAGATTTCACTTTGTCGGCTACACTCAATGCCTCGCCAAGTTGTCCCGACTTAGCATGTGTATTCATCAGGGTCGTATAAGTGATGATATTTGGACGACAACCTTCAGCCATCATTCTATCGAGGATCTCATAAGCCTTCCCAAACTTTAACCGGCTGCAATAAGCTTGAACAACAGTCGAATAAGTAATAACCGAAGGGCTAAATCCCAATCCTTTCATCTCTTCGATAGTCCACAACGCCTCGTCCATCCTCCATGCGTTGCACCAGCCATGAATGAAAATATTGAAAGTATAAGCGTCGGGAGCAATGTGGGGCTTGAGTACCGAAAATACTTCTCGAGCCACTTCGACTTTCCGCTCTTTGCAAAGGGTGTCGAGTAATAGATTCATGGTTTCTGTGTCCCTGGCAAAGCCGATCGATTCCAGCTCATCGA
>JBBMJZ010000137.1:25373980-25387817 GCA_037833815.1 Zingiber zerumbet
GCCATTTCTTCGCCTGACTTGAGCGTCGGAGGGCCGTCGCCGGGACACCCCTCCCGGCTCGGTTTTGCTGCAGGTTTTCCGGAGCACGCGAGGAGTCAGCAGGGAGCGCCACGTCCCCAGTGTCCGTTGACCCCTGACTCGGACAGGATCAAATTCCATGTTCCACTGACCCAAATATGTGTTCCATGCTTCTCTTGATGTAATTTCATTTGTTTGAGCAGCATGAATTAATTATGCCCATTTGGCTTTTATTTCACATAGTTTTCTCACAGAAGATGCAATGTCTCAGTCCAAATTGTAACAATTCATCAAGCAAAATGATTTGTTTTAGAATAGCATGTATCAAGCTAGTCAGGAAACACAAATATTGACCAATAGGAATCACTGGAAACTGGATTCAATGATTAATTGCAACTAAGTGTTTGGTATTTGATTCCAAGTGATGATCAAGCACCAGTAAGCATCTAGCACGACTGTGAATTAATAAAGTTAAGGATTTACATTGATGCAAAAACGTGATAACACTCACGCCAAGCCATATAATAAGAAATTCCCTATTAATAGATACTAATACTAAATGCACAACAAATTCAGTGGCATTGAATTTTGACTAATGATCCAATGCCAACAAGACAAATTCAGTGGAATTGAGTCAATTCATACCCAAAAAAACTATATAGAGCACGCTTTGTTGAATTGGTATGTACTATAGCCACATAATATAGCAACACAAATTCAGTGGCATTGAGGTAATGCGTACCACAAAAAAAAAACCTAATAAGGAACTTTATAGAGCACACCTTGTTGGGTTGCTATGTGCTATTGCTACATACCTTAGCTTCAAACTAATGGTAGAGTTAAAACATTATAAATGAGGGTAGAAAAAAAAACAAACCTTAGACTTGGATCACTGATGCAAGGTGTAAAAAACCATCCTTGTTTGCATGTATAACCAGTATAAATCAGCTGTCAAACAAATACCAAAAGGTTGAAAGCTCAATGGCTCATGTGTACCAAGTCAAAAATTTTATCAGGTAGGCCTTCCCATTAGATTGAAAATCTAACAGGATAAAAGAACAAAATTTCAATATAAAATAAAGGCAATCTTGGTGCAAAAGTAATAACTGCACCTTATTTGTTAATGGTCCTTGTGCAAGATATGGTTTTTCATCACGCAGATGATGGAAACTATATGCAACTTGAGCATCCATTCCTAAACATGAGAACAAAAGTGCCTTCTCAGAAAATTGAGATCTAATGCCCAAATAAAGAAAACATCAAACATAGCAATGACTAATAGTGAACCAACATTGAACCTGTACATATACACCCTAACCTGTTCATATCAATTACTAGAATTGCACACACATGTGCATGTATGTATGCTTATAAAGAAGAGGCAGTTCCTTTGTCTCAGGAAAAAAAAATAACATTACTCATTCAAAATATTAACATAGCAGAAACTCATCCAAACATACAAAAAATGTTACATAGATTTATGCAGACACTTTTTTACAACATTGTATATTGGTATAGCAGGACTATTCTTAATATCATACCTGCATCAACGAAAAGAAAAGTGGAATTAGTTTTTCAACAACCTTCACAGTAAAATTTCTTCACATTTTCCAATATTGCAAGTTCCTTTGGCTACTCATTAAAGTCCTTTCCAATTCCATTTCTAGGTCTGACTACTGACAAGCTTCACAACAAAGAGTAGCACAGCTCATCCATCATGGGGTGAAGCACTCAATGCAAGCCTGAATTTTATTCTTCATGAGCAAGCTGACAATTAATGGAGCTCTTCAGCAGTCCCAACTTTATATACCGAATCATCTTGCCGCCCGAGCAGGTCATTTACAAAGTGGATGATATCTGACAATTATCTAGAGCAACAAGGGAACACTTTTGGTCTCCAATGTAAGGTTGCTACATCTATAGTTTGTCTCTGCAAGGACTTGAGGATGTGGATCTTGAAGCACAGTAGCTCACAAAGCTAGAACAAGTGGATGACTCCCTACCTTGCAATTTGGCTGGGTTTTGCTATATATTATTGTATGATTGTATGTAGGCCCCAAAATAGTTCTACTCCATGAATAATCATTCATGTCTACAGTTAGTTGACCATGGTGTTCACTCCTGTAGATCATTGCAGCTTTTGGCAAAAAGTAGTGACTACTTGATAGTAGTTAGTGACGTACACCTTCTAATACATCTGTGTCTAGAACTTAACCCCCTCTCTAAGGTCAATAAATTGCTATGGAACACTTTTGTGGAAGGGATGCACAGGGTTCGCTTGAGCACGCTGCATGGCCCATGTATTCGAGGACGTCAAAGTTTCCAAGTACAAGTACATTTTGAAAAGTATACACCCACCAATAGTTACAAGTCAAAGGATGGATCATTAAGCATATAAGACTCAAAAAATGGTGTCTATGAGATGACTAAACCAAATTATGGAGTACATTTGTGTTCACAGAAATGCACACATGGAGGCTTTTGACCATCTCCCTAATCCTACCCAAATTTAAATGCGTGGACTGAAACAATTTCATCAGGACTGCTCCAACACACTGTCAAAGGGTGCCTTCATATCTAAATACATGAGTTTTCTTTGCATGGAAAGACAAAAGGATTTTTTGGAAGATCTTAATTCTTCACATTATTCATAGGCCTGCCTGCATAGACCATTGATGAATATTTACACCAGTAGCCTCCAATCCTAGTGTGATGTTCCAAATGATGTTGCTTTCTTGGTATCGTAATATATGTGTTATAGCAGGGAAATTATTAGTGTTAGATTACCCAAGCATGCTCTTTATCTATGTATATTATTTACAATTAAGTCCCCTAGGGATGGTCTAGTGGCTAGCACATGAGGTGTTGCCACCATGAGGTCTGGAATTCAAATCTCGGCAAAGCCGAGGTAAATTCCTTCCTTATGTGCTAGTCACTACTCTAAAAGCTAGTAGCTGCTCGTGATTTACCTCCTCCGTGTTGGCCCTGGGACGGGTTGGCGGGGGCGCTGGGGGCGAGCGTATTCGCCTTTTGCCACCATTATTTACAATTAAGTCTCAAACATGATTATGATACACAAATGATATAAACCCACCAGTGCTCTAGGATAAATTCAAATTTTAAATTATAAGAAATACACAGATGTTCCTCTATGTGTTTGCATGGAGTGAAGAAATCATACCTATGCTAAAATAATTGTAGAAGATTCCATCAAAGCAAGAAACCCTTTCAGGTAGGAGACCTTCAATATACCCATCCTATGAGAATCAAAAGCAATAAATTCAGTAACAAAGGAACTAAAAAACATGTAGTAAGAATGATATGACTGCTAATGCTGGCCACCATTTCAGATTGTTAATGAATGGTGAAGTAACATGGAATGCTGTAAATTGGACAGGGAATTCACCAGCTTGGAAAAATAAGTTTCATTGTCACATGTGATGAAGGGCGAAGCTTAATTTATATGAACAGTTATCAAATTCCCCAGTAGAAACATATGATACATTAAGGAAAATAGATAGAAAATAGTTTCTTTATCATACTGAAACATCAGAAGCACTAGAACCAAAGAAATTCCATTCCACTCATCGTCATCAATCAAAAAGTGATCGCAGTAGACTATTAGTTACCCACCAAATTTATAAAAATTAAACCATTGTAATAGATGGCTTTATCACTAGGGAAGCTAGTGGATCATCAAAACAAATCTTCAGGCTTTTCCAACCCTAATGAAACAGCCTGTTACAACCATTCTTTTTCAAACTTTAATTATATAATTGTATAAAAAGTTATGAGAAGCATGTTGAACTACTCTTTTAGCTCTTCTAGGAGATACTCTCCTATAAAGCATATGATCTTGTAAAGTTTACTCTTCATCAAAATTCAAAAGATACACACAATGCAATTTTACGAATAAGAAAAGAAGATAATTCAGTAAAAAGGAAACCAGTAGAATGCTACACTTACCTGCATAAATGTACTTTCACCCAGATGTCTGAGACAGTGTGGCAATTCTATCAAATCTCCAACAGGAACCGAGACAACAATGTGCCAACTGCATTTGATAATTAAGATTTCGGCATGCATCAATACAAGTGATACTAATAATTTGGATGACTTCAAATCTAGAACATGGAAAAGCCAGTAAGAAAGTTTAGTTAAAATTTAAAAGGATTAGCACTTTGCAAGGAAAAATCCACTTGCTAAACTTAACGCAAATTTAGACAAACTATAGGTGCTAATAAGCGTTAAAAAAATAGTTTACTGCAATTTCTTTTGCAGAAATCTTGCATCATTTTAAAGATGACAAGAAAATGTATTTCAAACTCATTTGTTGAGGGTATGAAATATAGCATACTAGAAAGGGCATGTTAAAGGTGGTGGTTCAGACAGGCCCAACTTGGCCTAGTTTAGGCAATGCCTAACAATGCTCGATAGGGGCAAAGTCATATCATGTTGGGCCTAGTCTGATGCACAAGTTAGGTTGGATGATGGTGGCTTGACTCGGGTAAGGCACGACCAACTCATGGGTCGTACCATGCACAACATAGACCCAGACTAGGCCTGACACATGCATCGAGCCCAACCTAAAATTTTTAAAATATGACAATTAAAAATCAAATATATATAAATAAATTCTAAAACAAGAAATATTTTAAAAATCTTTTGAATTTTTAATATTTCTCTATTTTTTATTTTTTTACTTGTTTACTTTTATATATTTTTTATTTTATCCAACCCAAATTAGTCTGAACATGGTCAACTGAGTTTAGTCATAGTTTAGTGTAGTACCCTACACAACCCTTAAGTGCTTGTGTTGTATCAGATAAGGTTTAAATTTTTGAGTTATGTTGAAGTTTCAATTTAAGACCAAAATGATACGATTTCGGTATTGTATAGTGTTGTGCCGATATGATTTCATTGCTTTTTTAATTGTATTAAAGTTTAAAAATATATAAATAATTGATTGTTATAGATGCTAATTATTGAATTATATTTGAAATTTAAATATTGAATTCAAGCTTTGATATTATCTCATGAAATATTTGATGCTTATTGAGTAAAAATCAATTTAGAATTAGTTGAAGTCAACTAAAGTAGACATGGAACATTTCACTAGGTTGCCATGGGTAGACTATTAAATCTGCCTTTTCAATAAATTGCACAGGGAACCACCTTCACAAGCATTTGCTATTGCCATGTTTGTCAAGTGAACTAATTGGTGAAAAAAGAAACATATTGCAAATAAGATTGATTCTCTTGTAATAAACTTATAATATCCTTTTAGAGATATTTTTTCTCCAAGGTACACAAATTATGACCTATGGCAAAGAGCTTTAGTTTAGAGTTTCACAAAATTATAAGGAGTATCATAAATTCAAAATAACTACTAGTTCAAATTTCCAAAAAATGATGGCGCCATGTGTTTCCCACTTAAATAGTTTACCTATCCAGACAGCAAATTGGACCAGTAATTGCCTTGTATAATGACCTTTTCACAGTCGACCTCCATGTGACAGGAAATGAACCTCCCTGTGCACATATGTTTTGACCATATTAGAGTATGGATTTACATGCTGTAAATATAAGCAAAAAGTTGAACTAGATTCTTACCCAACCAAAACTCCTAGACAGGTCATTTCCTGTTCCAAGAGGAATGATCCCAGTTGGAGGAATTGGCTGTCTGTTCTCTTCATAAAGTTGCCCGAGGCTTCCTAACACCCAACCTACTGTACCATCACCTCCTGCAACCTGTTGAGAAGATTCACAGGGTAGTATTATCACTGGTAAATTTCATTGCTAAACCAAGATTTACACCTTCATCTGACTACTGCATGCTTTTCACACAATCATATATCAGATCAAAGAAACGGAACAAAATAATCACGACAAAGACTAGAATGAATGATGATAGAATAGAAAAGTACCTAATGAAGACAAATGATACTACATGAGCTCAATCAGATACAATGTAATATATGACTGCCATAGCAGAAGTTGGTTTGTATTATTTTGGAATTAGTTCCAAACCAGCATACCATGACTCTCAGATTTTCACGGGTAGCCTTTGCACAATCATCACCTAGATCAGCCATCCTCTCCAAGCATGCCAAACCATACTGAACAAAATCTGAAGGCTTTGTAATTGAAAGATCAAATACCTGCATGTTCAGTTAAGTAATTGTTAAAGGGAACGTCCTTGGATTAACCATACAAATATAAACGTCATTGTAATGGAAGCAACTAACAACTGCATGTGACTGTGAATAACAGACATAAGAAAGTATTAAAATGCTGCATACATGCTATGAAAAGTTGAAGTTAAAAATCTAGATCAAAGAACAATGACAAAAAAAAAAGTGACTATCCATTAGAAAAGTAAGAAGTATGCAATAAGTGTGAAAAACAAAAGCTAATCCACTTACATGATAAGAAATCTAGTTTCACAGTAGAGTGTAAAACTGTTGGATGATATAAAACCTACTTTCTCTGTTAACCAAACTAATACTGTCATATAAGCACTTTGAAATTTACATGTTACAAAACACAACAAAAAAAAACATCAAAGGCAGTACCCTTGTATCCTACTTCAATAGATTGGAAAGCTAAATAGATTGGTTGTCATGCAAGCATTGCTTCTAAATATTTCCCAAAACTCTGCAAAGAGCTTCCTTTTTTATTTTGACCATCTATGCGGTTTTTTTTCCTCTTTATTACAAGGTTATATTGTGTACATAAAACGTGCTATGTTGTATTAGAACCTAGAACCAGTTAAAATGCAACCAGGTGCACTAGCCATGTGCGATACTAGAGGCTCATGTGGGACACTACATTCTAGGCAAGAAGTAGAGTTCATGTATCTATTATTGACGAATTAAACCTCTTTGATTGATATCTCCCTTCCTTGTTTTAGCCAAGATGATACCTTTACAGCGCTCAGAAGGTCAAAATCTATAGAACCATGATATGATGCAGGAATTACCAGACCTGGTCCTCGCCGATCAGGTCCTGCAGCCGGCCTTTGAGAAGAGAGCCATGTCGTCCCCCGCTGCGCGAGTTAATGAAGACCACCAAGGGCGCCTCCGGCGGTTCGTCGTCCACCCATCCAGCCTCCCTCGCCGCAGCCTCCGCTTCCAAACCGGCCCCAATGTCCCTCGACCTGACAGCCTCCGCTATCGCCTCCGCCAGGCGGTCGGGAATCACGACCTTCCGGCGTAGCCCATCCTTTTCGACCTTCATGAGGCCCGCCAAGCCGCACGCCAACAGGGAATAGTCCTTGATCGAGGAAGACCTGGAAGGGGGCGCCGACTTCCGCGGCGGGGTCGAGGACGCACTCTCGCAGTCGGCCATCGAAGGCGTGGAAGAGCAGGTGGTGAGGGAGTCGGCTTCATCCTCGACTAGGTTGAAGGCTAGGTACTCTTCGCCGTCGCTGAGCGTCGTCGTCGGGGCGGTCATGGAGATCGGCTTGGATCGATCGGAGGAGGAGGGATTCAACAAGGTGAGGCGGACATGCTTCCAAAATCGAGTGGATTTCGATCGAGGCATTGATTTCTCTTCTCTGCTCTCCTCTCCTCACCTTCTTCCTCGACCGCCATCGGCGACGTCCGTATAACTGGGAAGAATTTTCATTCCACATCCTGTAATTCATCTTATTTACAACATGCCCCTCACATATGCTGTTCCTTAATCCTTCCCCATCTCATTTTTAAATTTTGACTTTCGCCCCCGTCAATAACACCGTTCACTTCATCAGTTAATCTGCACCGTTGATTGTATCCATTAACGGCCAAGATTAAATCCCTAATGAATTGGACAAATAAGATTAAAATTAATTGTAAATTGTATATATTTTATTTTATTTTGTTTATCTCATTGCTATATTAATGTAATAATGATGTAATTAATGTGATAAATAAAATAAATATTTATGAATAAATTCAAGTAAATAAAAAAATTTAATCACATATTTATTTAGTTCATTGATATTTATCAATGAAAATTAAAAATTATTCATAAATAATACTCCTGAATAAAACTTTATAAATTATATTTATTTAATAAATTTATTATTAAACTTATAGTTAAATGAATTTATAATATTAAATTCACTAACTAACCAAAAAATCTTAGAAATGTAAAACCCTTCAATAAATCATTAAATTTAAATTAAGAACACAATAATATTTAAATTAATCAAATTTAAATAAACTCACGTTAAAATAATAATAATAATAATAATAATTTCATCGTTATCTTATCAAATAACACAAAATTCAATTTCTATTGACTTATTTACCCGCCCTAAATGTGATAAAAAGAAATATTTTTTACCATTTCATTATTCTCTAGGTGAGATAATGATGGTGTTACTGATTCAAGAAAATTTGGAAATTTGAAATGTTTTAGAGGTTTTTTGTGATATTATCTGGATTGTTTTTAAAACTAATAAAATAAGGGGGTCAATTGAAATTTTTGCTGTATTTGGAACTTTGCCGCGAATGCTAACGCTCGTAAATGACCATCTTGAAGAAGTTAATTTCGATGGTTGCCATCGAGCTTAGCAGTCGTTAGGTCTTCAATAGTTTCGATTAAAATTTAAAATGCTAAAATGATTTTTTTTAATAGAAAAATGTATTTAATCTAATTTTTTGGATTTAAACTAAAAACATTTTAATTTAGTCATGTCAGTTTTAAGAAAAGTTCCAAATTTATATTTAAAAAACAATCTAAATTTTAAAAAGAAAATAAAAAACATTTGCCAGTTTTGGCATTTTTAATTTTTTGTTTTTTTTTAACTTTTGTTCATGTATTTTTTTTTATTTCTTAGAATTTTTTTTCAAATATTTACGATCCCACTTCAGCATACTATTTAAATATTTTAAATTTTATAATAAAATATCTCACCAATTAAATATATAATTTCATTCATTAAATATCTCACTCTCAACTTTATAATTAAATATTTTATAAATCAAATATTTATGGTCACACATAACTTTATTAAGTTTTATCTAATTTTACATTTAAATAAAATTAATATATATTTTTATATATTAATTTTGTATTTTTTCTAACAAGTCCAAACAAATGTTAATTAAATTTTAAAAAAAATTATAGCCCGCCTTTTGGTGGGCCCAAAAAACAGAAATTAGTCATCACCATGTACAAACTTATACTCTTGGTGCCCGATAATTTCTAATCATTCAAATAATATCCCCTCCAATAAAGGATATTTGAGGGGCAGGGATCCTCTAGTCTAAGATTTCTAGGACCAATTCTAGTACCCTATCTGTTAAATAGATAGGGTTCAACTCACTCCATCAATAAATTTATAGGTTCTCCTTAGTCCAGAAGATTCTAGACCAAATGATCTAATCTCATATTTAAGAAAGAATATTTAGTGAAATATCTCTTTTAAATAATCCTCTATTAGAGAAAAAAATATTTAGAAAAATATCTTCTTCAAATATACTGTATTAGAGTTACCTTTACCATTCTGAATTTTTTTAAAAATAATATATTTTCTTATTTAAGTATAATTCGCTTTTAATAAAACAAAAAGGTATTCGAATGGTGTAAAACCCTACCAAAACAAGCGCACCTTCCACGTATAACCATTTTTTTTCTAATGCTTTGGCGATAGGGGCTGGTTTAATAGTAGGACTAGAGGGGGTCATGCCCCCAGTCCACTGGTAAATTGCATAGGCGCTTCAGTTTTGCCGTATCAAAAAAAAAAAATCTTTTGTGCCCTCCAACACTGCTGTGGAGTTCCAAATGTACCCACCCATACCTAAAATCTCAACAGATCTTTCAGATCAAAAGCAAGGTACATCCCGCAAAGAAGACCAGTAGGCTATTCTCACCCTTGGAGGGTCTCCGGCCTCGCAAGTGACATCCAAGGTCACTCGTGCTTGCCCTCGTGGGGTGGAGTTCACTTGTGTAAGCAACCTCCGACCGCAAGCAACCTCCAAGGTCACTCACATTCGTTGGGTCACCTCTGTAAGTACTCCGGACTAATTTTGATGTGGTCAACCGGATTAAGTTAGGTCCTGCAGTCTTGATCTTTGTGTCTAAGTGTTCAGAAGCTTAGAAACACATGAAATCGATCGGAAGATGCAGCTAATAAAAAGGAAGGCACAAGAAACAAGTTAACAGGCTCGGTGCATCCGAGAAATAAAATGCTGCGGAAAAGTACATCGGTGGACGAGAAGGACATGCTCGACATTCGAGGAATGAGAAGTTATGGAGGAAGCCTGCTCGAGGAAAAAGTCGAAGTTGGATTCAAGTGAACTCAATTCAAAATAACTGGAACACTACCCATGCAAAGTCATAAGTTGACTTTGGAAATATGAAGGTCCGAGGCACTTTACATGTGTGGAGGTGCCTTAGATGTCCAAAATTACTACTGTCGCAAAAAAAACCGAACACGCCTCCGTTGGAGTGGATGCGTCTTGGATGAACAATCCCGAGGCACCTCCAACTAATTGGAGGCACCTCAAGTGAAAAGTAATCGTAGAGTTACCGTTTTCATGGAGATAAAGTTTTATCTCCTTGGAGGTACCTCAGATGCCTTTGGAGGCACCTCCAGTGCTACGCCATCAAATGGTAACTTTCTCGCTATAAATAGTACCCTAGAGCTAGGAGTTCAAACAACACACTGGGAATCATTTTCTATACTTAATTGATGAGCTTCTAACTATTGTAAGGGTCTTTTCTGCCTCTGACTGTTGTCAAAAAAGGAGCATTCTTTTAGTGAGCTTTCAACCGTCTTGAATCTACCTATGTTGTAACCAAGTAAATCGTGTCCCCTGATTATTTTATGCATTTCTTTATATTATTATTTCTTATCTAATTTGTGTGCCCTTGCTAAGTTCGAAAGCAAGATATATTATTCTAACTTTATTAACATGGCTATTCACCTCCTCTTGCCGATCTACCCGGGTCTAACAATTAGTATCAGAGCTCAACTGCTTTAGAATGACTAACCACCGACTGAAGTACCAAGATGATGGTCAGACCTAGCATCTATCCACCAATGTTTAAGAGGGAGTTCGTATTTTGAAAGATACGCATGAAAGTATTTTTCAAAACTGACTTCCATATTTCATTAAAAATTAAATTTGGTTTTAAAGTACCCAAAAGTAAAGATGGATAAGAACTCAAGGAGCACTATGTTGGGACCGGTGGCCGACTAGAAGGGGGGTTGAATATCCCTGTAAAAATAAAAACACAACCCTTCTCGATCTTTTAAAATAACACTTGCATAAATTAAATAAACAGAAAGAAACAAAAAGAAGAGGCTCACAAACTTGACTTAGTTACAACCGGGGAGATTGTTAATCCAAGGAATGAAACACACTAAATATCTCCTTCAGACGGAGAAGCCTCTTACAACAGTGAAAGCACAAAAAGAGAACCTAAACTAAAAATGGAAGCTCACAAGTGTTGTATTGCTAATTCTTTAATTAATGAAAAGCTTCTGGACCAAGACTGTATTTATAGTCTTGGTCGGGGGTACCTGGAAGGGTTCCAAGCGCCTCGGAGGGGATAAAGTTTTATCACCGACGCAACGGTCAACGTCCACATCGATCTTGATAACTTTTCGGTTCTGGGCACTCGGAAGGGTTCCGGGAGCCCGGAGTCAGGGCACCCCCACTGCTCGGGGCGCCTGGGCTAGTCCGGGTACCCCTAATCCGGGCGCTCCAAACTAGTTCGGGCGCCCCAGACTGGTCCGGGCACCCCGAGTGGGAAATTCAACAACATTGACTTTTCCCGTCCGGGTCTTCTGCTCTAGTTCCATTCGCCTCGATCTGGGTCTTCTGCTCCAACACTGCTCATTTGGGTGATCTCGGTCATCCAGAATAGGGCTCACCTGAACCTAACTTCCGACCTTCTCGAGCAACCTTCCGCTCCAGCTTCTCGTCCCTCGGAAACACCGCGCGCCTCATTCTCGTCCGCCCATGTACTCTTCCGCAGCATGCCGTTCTTCGGACGCACCGAGCACGTCGGCTCTCTCCCGTGTCATCATTCTCGCTAGCTGCATCTTTTGCTCGACTCCATGTGTTCCTAAGCTCCTGCGCACTTAGACACAAGGTTAAAACATCACGGGACCTAACTTAATTTGTTGATCACATAAAAACAACCTTGGGGTTCCAACAATCTCCGCCTTTTTGATGTGAGCAACTCAAGTTAAGTTAGGGTAAATAAACATAAAGTAAAAAAAATAATATTGTAATAAAGTGCAAAAATAATAAAATTGTAATCTACCTCCCCCTAGATTTAACTTTTTCCTTCTCCCCCTTTGATCACATAAAAAATGGGGTTATAAGAAAAATCTAAGGTAAAAACTTTGAAATTTTTGAAAATTATTTCAATGATTATTAGAAAAAATTTCTAAGTGAAAGAATTTAAAAAAGTTCTAAGTTTAATAAAAATCTAAGTTAGACAATTTTGCAAACAAAATATTTTTGAGAAATTTCTAAGTTTTTACAAGCAAAATTATTTTTGAGAATTTTAAAAAAAATGTTTGAACAACTTTTTAAAGTATTATTTAATTTCAACTTTAATGTTTTATCAGTAAGTTAATTAAATATTTTATTTCAATATTTTGGCTTCAAGGCAGTGGCGAGGCACTAGACCTTCTTGGTTATTGGAGCAACAACTACTTTCTTAGACAAAGCCTCATAAAGAAATTAACTGTTTAATTTTCTTGCTGAAAGTGTTAAATCTAATTTAAATTTTAGGTTAGTGATGTTTAAATTTCTATTTTAGTTTATCATAATTTCTCAAATTTGAAGAATGGAATTTTGAATATGCAGAAAATTATATTTATTCCTTTAACATGTTATTTTCTATTGTTAGTTTGTCGAAATCTTTTAATCGACAAGTTGTTGCTAGAGTTTCTTTTAACTCATTATTCTTTATTAATAGCTTTTTATTTTTAATTTCTAATTCACAAAAATATTTTGATAATATAATTTATAATTCGTAAAAATGTTTCGACAGTATTTTAATCGAATTAAGCAATTGATCAGGAGGTGGAGACCACACCTGACTTACCTTGTCGAATGTTGATGCTCCCCCTATTGAGCTGCTTTCTTCTGGTGTTGCTCCCCCTTCATCGATGCTCTCGATGCTCATTGAGGAAGAGCTTATTGTGTCTTTTGGTAGATGCTCGATGGTGAGAGATGTTCCAGTAATTTCCTCTTTTTCAGATTCTTTTGACGACGGCTCAGTGTCTATCGAGGAGTCAGCTTCTAAAGGTTCTTCGTAGAGCTTCAAGAACGTTTCCCAAAGTTCTTTTGCACTTTTATATTTTCTGACTCTGTCGAGATCCTGGGCAGGTAGTACACTTAGAAGGTAGGATTCAGCCTTACTGTTTGCCATGAATTCGTCGCACTGCTGATTGTGTCTTCTGGTAGATGCTCGACGGTGAGAGATGTTCCAGTAATTTCCTCTTTTTTAGATTCTTCTGACGACGGCTCAGTGTCTATCGAGGAGTCAACTTCTAAAAGTTCTTTTGCACTTTTATATTTTCCAACTCTATCGAGATCCTAGGCAGGTAGTACACTCAGAAGGTAGGATTCAGCCTTACTGTTTGCCATGAATTCGTCGTACTACTCGTCAGTCCTGTAACACCCTTAAATTTTCTCTATTTCAAAAGAGCAAAAAGAAATAGAAGAAGAAAAAAAAAGAAATAAAATATATGCATAAATGGCCCAGGCTAGGAATTGAACCCAAGACCTTTTAATTAAGATTTGTTAAAGTTGCCATTAGGGTGGTGGTAAAGCATGACATTGGCAATAGGAAATAATTCCCT
>JBBMJZ010000137.1:25387917-25408865 GCA_037833815.1 Zingiber zerumbet
ATTTTAATTATTTGAAAAGGTTAATTATATAATATTATTTTATTATTAATTATTAACTCCATCTAAAAAAACAAAACCTATATTAGAGATACTCTTAATCGTAAGTTACACCCGATAATGTCACACGGATTAGCTATTAACAGGATATACCGACTCATCAAAAATCATGGGACAGCCAGCCCACCATTCTAGCGAACGGAAAAAAAAAATCTCTAATTAATAGGATGGATTACGTATTAGGTAGGAATATATATAAAAATAATATTATTATTATAAAAAATTACTAACAAATTATTGAATTGGATCCTTTTATAAATAAATATTTATAAAAAACTCCCTAATATAAATTTACTTTATTTTTGTAATTGATGTCCAGTCCTTCAAACCGACTAATTCTAGAGATAATCGATGAAAATTTTTTATTGACTACTAAGTTAAATCTTAAAGTGCAAGTATATATCTCATTGCCAAGCAACCAACGTCTTAGATTTATCATCCCATTAGAGAATAATACCCTACAATGCATGCATCATATTTGGAAATCAAATCATCAAACACCCGTTTCTAAACCTTCGGCCTAACTAATCATCAAACACCCGTTTGTTTATTTATTTATTTTATTATTTTTAAGAAATTCAATAGTTAAATCTCTCAATAGATCTCATTATAGTCCCAATATATTACATCAATATCACTTCGTAATATAAAAACTACTTATTCTTTTCATAATAAAAAAATCTGCAGCTTTTTTATATGAGTTTATAAATTTTAATTTAATTATAGTCATTTATATATTTGTAATCATTTTTAAAAGAAAAAATCACTTTAATTATTATTAACAATTTATAAAATAAAATATTATAATTAAATATTTAATAAAATAATTGATATTTTAACTATTTTAAAAGGTTAATTATGTAATACTATTTTATTATTAATTATTAACTCCATGTTAAAAAAAAACCTACACTGGAGCCGTTCAAATATTCTGTCCCCAAATCTCTATATTCCTGTGTCCCACACGTCCCTCTAGCCCACCGTCGGTGGCTTCCAGCTGTGGTCACAATCAATACTATAACTCTTGGGGAAGGTGAACCTAAGAAGATTGCCATTGGCACGATCGACGCTGGAATCTGGTCGAATCTGAGCAGGGGCTCATATCGACGCTAGAGGAATGTCTGTTCAGATCCGACCGGATTCTGGTATCGATCGTGCCGATGGTGATCCCCTTGGGTTCACCTTCCCTAAAGATTATAATGTTGATTGGGACAACGGCCGGAAGTCAACGATGGTGGACTATGATGACGAATGGAACACGAAGATATGTGATATTGGAGACATGAGATTTAAACTCCACCAATACTTTTAATCATAAGTTGCACCGATCATGCCAGAAGGATTAGCCAGTAACGGGACATACTATACCGACTCATCAAATATCATGGGACAGCCAGCCCACCATTCTAGCAAATGAAAAAAAAAAAAAACTCTAATTAATACGATGGATTGGATAGGAATATCTATAAAAAATAATAAAATTATAAAAAATTACTAACAATATATTAATTTGACCCTTTCATAAATAAATATTTATATAAAAGAACTCCCTAATATAAATTTACTTTATTTTTATAATAGATGTGTTGTCCTTTAAATCAATTAATTCTAAAGATAATCAATCTAATCTTATAAAAATTTTTCATCAACTATCTATCTTATAAAGACGCAACCAACGTCTTAGATTTATCCTACTAGATAATAATACCCTACCGTGCATCATATTTGGAAATCAAATCATCACATAAAAAAAATTTAGACACTATTTTTTTAAGCCTTAGCCTAACTAATCCTAGATAAGTCCCATGAAAATTTCTCAGGCCACGAACATAAATTGAGAAAGTGCAATTGTTAGACCCGCTATTCTCTAAGTGGAAAATCTATCAAGCCATCCGATTCAGCTTGACTCGTGGACTAAGTCAGATCGGACGGGCAAGATCTTGTTTGATTTTTTTTTAATAAATCTAGCATAATAATATATAAAAATATTCATATGTTTTAGTTCAAAATATTTATAATTTAAAATGGCTTAAATTCGAATACAGTTCAACCCGACTTTACTTTGAACACATTTAAATTGAAATTATATAAAAATAATAAAAAATTGATTCGAATTCGGCTGGTAACTGACTCATCAACAATCAAATAAAATATTATATATATTAATCTAATAATAAATTTCGTCCCCCCAGTTTTCCGGATTAGGCAGAAATATCCATAAAATAATAATAAAAAAAATCGCAACAATTTATTGAATTGGATACTTTTCTAAATAAATATTTATTAAAAAAAACTCCCTAATATAATTTTACTTTCTTTTTAATAATCTCACAGACAACTACATAAATCTAGAAGTATAAAAGCATTCATATCAACTACTCTATCTAGAAATTTTACCCTAAATTTTAAATAGGATAGCTAAAAAATCTTTACATCAGCTACCCTATCCATTCCCTAAATTTAGATTTGATGAATATAATTTTATAAATTTAGGGAATGAAACTTTTACTATAAAAATAAAATAATATTTTTTTAATAAAAATTTTAGGATAGTTGATGTGTTGTGTAGTAAAAAATAATTATCTAAATTTAATAAAGTAAATTATTTATCCTAAATTTTAGATATAATAATAGAGAAATTGATGTGAATACTTCAAACATCACATTGCAATCATCCCAATAAAAAATATCCTTAATGCATTGTATTTGGGAATCCAACCATGTCATAAAAATATTTATTTTATTTTTATTTTTATATTTTTTACATCATGTATTCAAATTTAGATGATGAACCCGGTTCTATAAAAAATTTTCAATCAAAGAAATACATGTGGAAACTTATTGTGACAATCAACCTTCTCTGATTTACTATTCACTAAAGGGGAAATCTCTTACAATATCTGATGGTTGAATCTTAAATTTTAGATGCCTTTAGAGGACTTTATCATGATACCCTACCCAAGAGGAATAAAATTTTTATTATTTTATTTTTTTTATAATTGTCACTAAGTATTTATGTCGACTAATCTTCCGGATGATGAATCTAGTCTCATGAATATTTACCACTATCTACTAGAGTAACTCAAGAAACAATCGAAGTGAATGATTCATCAGCAAGCATTCTTAAGTCAATAGTATAAAAAGAAATATATTTATTACTTTATTAATATTTAAATTCAATTCTTAAATATTTAGAGTCAGTTTACTTGGGAGAGCGGAAACTAAAACTAAAGAAAATTTTTCACAGTGAAAAAGTTTCCGTTATTTACTTCATTAAAATTTTTAGATGGAAGAGAAACGCAATCCATCAACGGATGATTTTGGAGTCAAAATCGATCACCTCAAAATCGGACGGAAAACAGCGGATGGAAAAAAATGACGCATGTACTCCTTTTTATTCACAAAATTACACCATATATTAAAAAAATATAACGTATGTACCCTTTTTAACTCATAAAATTACACTATATACCTAAAAAAATGACGCATGTACCCTTTTTTATCTACAAAATTACATTATAGACTCCCATGTAAAAGGATCATTAAGTATATATATATATATTTTATGATCTACTAACTTTGAGAAGGAACAAGTTGGCACGGGAACAACCTCACTACCAGGCATAAGTTAAAAAATGTCATTTAGAATGATATTTTTATCATCATCGACCAATCTAAAAAGGAACCAATCCACGAACACACATAAAAAATCGTAGGACGGCCAGCCCACCTGCTGGCGGATGAAAAAAAATCTCCAATTAAAATGATGGATGGAGGAGTAGACAGGAATATCTATAAAAAAAAAAAAATAAAATTATAAAAACAATCCTAACAATTTATTGAATTGGATCCTTTCGTAGATAAATATTTATAAAAAAAACACCTAATATAAATTCACCATAACTCATGTTCTGGTTCGTCGAATTGATTAATCCAATCTCATAAAAATTTCTCATTAATTGTCAAGATATATCTTGAAGATCAAGCATTTCGTCACCAAGCAACCAGAGACCAAATCCTCTAGTTCACAATTCTAGTCCTTTCTTGATCCTTTCCATAATTTATATGTTAGATCATGGCCGGAATCCAGCTAAAATTAATTACGATCGTCCCTAAGTTCATCTTTACAATTAGGTTATAGTTTTCGGTCGAGTCAGACGACTAGAGACCACCGATGGTGGGAGGGCCGCCCCTGCTCGGTACCGTACAGTTTATCCACCGTCGGCAGCCTCCGATTGCGTCGCTCAACTCAAAACTATAATCTAGGTGGAAAGATGAACCCAAGGGAGATCGTAGCCAATTTTAACTAGATTTCGATCAGAATCTGATGTCGAAATTGCATAAAGGACCAGACATTGTGAACAAGAAGACTTAGAGTAGCAACGAACGGTCTTGAATTTATCATCCCCTTAGGAAAGAGTATCCTATGGTGCATCGAATTTGGGAATCAAAACATGACATAAAAAATTTAATTCTTTTTATTTTACTTTTCTATTTACACCAGTTATCTCAGCCTTCAGCCTTCAGCCTTCAGCCTGACTAATCCAGCTAAGCTCTACTAAAATTTCTCACCATCCACCAGGATGAATCAGGAAAGTGCGTATAGAAACTCATCTTGACAATCAATATTCTTAGATCCACTATTTATTCAACGTTCTTAGGTCGACCGTCTATTAGAGAAAATTTATCTATTAATTTATTAAATTTTAGATTCGATGCTTAAATACTTAGAAAAAGTAAGAAAGCACTCGGTGCTGCGTCATTACCCGGAGACATTAACGGAAATTATAAACTTACCCATTCAAATCGACTTTTAAATAAATTGATAAAATTTTAAGGTAGGTTAATCCGACAAAGTCAATCAAAATCGACAGCTCGGATATGCTTGATCTGACCTATAATCGAGCCTCCAATTCAGCCCGATTCGTGGACTAGGTCAGATCGGACAGCCAAGATTGCAGAAATCGTGACCCAATTTACATTACTACTGCTTGAATGTAAGGGAGAGGATCTTGTTTGGATTTTTTTTTGTAAATCTAGCGTAATAATATATGAAAATATTCATATGTTTTAGTTCGAGTTCAAAACATATGTATGATATTCAAATTTGATTCGAACCTTGCAAATATGAATAATTTTTACTCGCGCATTGATCAAAATAAAATTTCAGCTCAAATTTAATCCAAATTAGAACCTTAATTCGAGTATACGCATTTAAATTAAAATTATATAAAAATAAAAAAAAATTGATTCGAATTTGGCTTATGAGGGACTAGTGAATAATCAAATAAAATATTATGGGTATGAATTCGACTTGAAAAAATTATCAAATATATTCTAGTTCGGCTCGAATTTGATAATTTGGAATATGAATCAAATATTGTAACCTATTCTAAAACATGGAGAAAAAGAAGTAAGAAAACTGACTTTGAAACAATCGACTTTCTCACACAACTTTGCAGCAGTTTATGGAGGAGGGGAAAAACTTACAAGAACACCACATGCACAGATACATTATTTAGATTTCTTCTATGATCCAAACACTACACAGCTTGCTTGCCTTTTCAACTCTCAGTATTTAGCTAAATCCGTATGCACAATGTATCTGAAGGACGACTTGAATGACGACCACTCGACGAACTTGTCAGGCTTCCTTCTGCAGCATGCTTGGATGGCCTTCCTGTTAGGATCAGAAACATGCCTGCAGATCATCTTGAGAAGCTCTAGGAGCTCCATACGTGCATCTTTCGCGTAGTAATGCAAGATCTTCGGCAGCATGATCTTAGTCTCTTTCATGACACTAACGTTCGCTTGAATGAATTCAGCTCTTGCGATCTCTAGATCTTGGTGTATCGCCTTGGCACTATATGCGCGTAGCTGCGAAAAATGGTGTACAGCCGATTTAGCGAAAAAGAATGATCTAGCTCATGTTGAAATTAGATAAGTGAGATTCTTACAGCAGCGTCTGAGGATGACCCAGAACAAATCGCAAAGTGAACAAGTGGCTCCACTCGGTCGAGTGCATATGGGTGTTTGTCTTTCGCTGATGGTAGCTTTGCAGAGAAAATTTTCGATAAGTACTGCAGGGATACATTAGGAAGTACTTGTAAGGATAAGCTTGACACAAATATAGTAAATTTTTGGGAGAATTAAAGTCATCATACATCAAGTGGCTCTTAAACAAAAACACTGATGTTATTAATCTTCAGTTTGATCATCAATGATACTCTCTTGTCACATCTAAAGTAGCTTCTCAGCATCTATTCGAGTTAATGATTTAACTTTCGTAGTACATTCGATGTGATGATTTCCATTGACATAAAAATAGTTCGGAAAATGTCAGAAAATTTAACTGATGCAGGTGTTTAATCTTGATTTGCAGACATTTGTGAAATTAACTAACAGTTTAGTTAAAAGAGGACTAAATAAAATTCTATAATTAGAATTTAGAACTACCAGCACTAGTTTAGTAAACATTCTTGTCGTAGTAGCAACAAGATATATGACTGAACCGAACGTACTTAAGTAAATCAGTTCATACCTCATTGTTTGATTTAGATAAGTTGCTATTGTTTAACGAGTCTTAATTCCTCTGGAAAAGATATGCATTTATTCATCATTTCTACTAACAGAAGATATTTGACAGATGTTACTGTCGTGCCAACCAGACGGCAAAATATACACTATCTTGATACTGAATAACTAGAGAAGAAGAAAAAAAAGTGAAGAAAGATGAAGATATACCAAAGATGGTCGATGGAGTTGGCATCCAAGAATAGAACTTTGAATGATAAATGCATTTACAGAATGCCCACCAATATTGTAAGCTGCCTGAGATACATTTATTTTTTCAGAGATTTAGAAGTTCATCCACTAGAAACGACAGTCATTAGAAAATGTATGATGCACACCTTGAGTATTGAGTAAGTGCCTTTTATGTTATTCTCCCGAAGGCCATATGCTAGAAGAGCCTGTTATACCAAAGGAATTATTTCGAAACAATCACCATAGGAAACAAATACTTAGCCTATCCCAAGTGAAGGTAGTATACATACATGCATTACTAGTGCATTGTGGATGTTGATCCAAAATGCGAGCTGTTCTTCATGTGTCATCTTTTTGGGGTCTATAGTTTCAAGACGCCGAATCAGCGACCTAAGACAAATGGAGTGAAATTAAGCAGGTAGGAATGTTGTTCTGTCATGTTACTTCCTTTTGTACATTGCTTTTGATGTTGTTCGAGGTGACTAATTACCTGAAAATATTCAGCTTGTGGGATGCATACTTAAATCTTTCACCGTTGATGCGTATTTGGGGAATTTCTATCATACTACTATATGGACTCTTTTTATCCTTGTAAGACCCATATCTGGAGTTCCTTTCTGTAGCTTCACAACGGAATCTAGGACTCCAATTATCACCTGGATCCCTTGTAGAAAGTGTGCTTGAAGATGATACTGAAGGTGTAGGTGAATCCAGTAGATCAATATTGTGAAATGTTGGACTTGCAAGTTTACAATAAATAGAAGAAATGCATCTCAGGATTTCTTCAGAAAGTTTACAAGAAATCTCAGGCACATGATCCATAACTGATGTACCAAGATGATCTGCGAGACTGCGGTGACCTGAGACGTAACACGCTGAATCCTACAATGCAACATGAATCAGAACAATGTTATGAATCTTCCGAATGTCACTGCATAATTTATCATAAACGAGAACCGAATATGCATAGCCTACTTGCTCACAAAGACAAAACAAGATGACAAAGAACTTAGACTTGCCAGAGAACTTAGAAATAAAGCATTTTTGATACATAAAAACAAGAAATACATCACATTTATAAACGAAGAACTCAAATTGCATACGATGCCAAATATAAATAAGGTGTCCCATGTTAGAGTACATTGGAATGCATAATGTGAGTTGAAGCAATGAAAACAAGCGCGTATTTTTTAATTCATATATATGATGGTGACGAGTGATGCTAACATTTCAAAGAATGTAAAAAGTTGAAATGAATTGTACTGTGATGAAACTTATATAAAGAATTACATCATTAGCATTAAACTAACAAAAAGATAAACATACATGAGATTGCTCTTTACGACCAAAGTTGAAGGGAACTTCCTCAATCTTCTTGAGAGATTTAGTTCGGCGGTCTTTGTCAAACAGAACTCCTAGTTTGGCAGCATCATTTGTTTCATATTGTTTCCAAAGTTCAGCATATTGACCTACACTTCCAGCATTGGATTGTGTATTTGGTTTGCAGTCGTAGTGCGTGGAAATAGGGGAACCAAATAGATATTGGTCAAATGCAGTTCGATATAGTGAAAGCAGGTGCCTTTCCAATTGTATTACTTCCAGCTCAAGAGTGGAGATTTCTGTAGCCAATTCGGCTGCAGACTGCATGGAATGCTTATCAATGTCAATCAACAATCAAATGGTGGAGCAGAAACGTATACGATCATCTAGACTTCTTTTGGATGAGAAAAGATGACCAACCTTGCTAACTGAAGTAACTCCAGAACCAGTAGATGTAGTGGACGTTCTACTTGATGCCACATCTTGAAAGCTAAAAGATTTTCCATAATCGAGTCTTGTTCCAAACCGAGCATCCTGCATGATAATCAATTGCCCTCATTAATTTTGCTTTGATTGGACAAAGACTAAAGAGAATAGCTTTGATTGGACTTACAGAATTGTGATATGAAAGACGCGGTGATAAATTTAACACATCTTCTCCCACTCCAGATACACTGAAATTTGGCACCGATTACAGCAAGAAGATTTAGCCGTTAGAGGAAGAATCAATATAGAGGTTCCAAATTCAGAAAGAGACCATAAATGCTAAAAGTTACACAACAAAAGTACAGAATGCAAACATTTCTGCATACTTCAGCACATATATAGTTGATTTTGTTGCAGAAGAATGAATGCTAAGTAAAACCATTTTATCGACAAACTCTTACGACCACTGCCAGGGAATTAGAATGATGTATAACAGAAACAAACAAGTTATTGTCACAATGTACGAGTAACCATAAATATCACTCCAATGAGTTAAGGACTAAACCAGACAGAAGATGAGCTAGAGTGAATTAAGGGCAAGTTAATCCAGAAGAGATGATAGAGACAGAGAAAATCCAATCAACATCAAAGTATGTGTGGAAGCAACATCAAAGTATGGATCCAGTAACTTTCAAGAATTCCAATCAACAACTTAACAGTAGAATTCAGATGTTCAGGAACATAGTGATGTGTGGAAGCAACATCAAAGTATGGATCAAGTAACTCTTGTAAACCACATCAGAAGGCCAAAGGTTGAAAGTGTCGATTTGACGCTATCCACAAACTTTCTCATATAAGTCAACCAGATATACTAGCAACAATCATATGCAACAAAGACTTTGTAAAAAAGTAACATCAGTGCTCCATTTGAAGCTCATGACTGAACCAAGTTTTTGCCCCTTTGGCTCCAAATATTTTACAGAAGATCCTACAGATTTAATTTTATTATTGTTGTCCCACTGTGCAATTTCTTTGAGGACTTCCTCTTTGCAACATCAAAAAGAAGAACGAGAAAGAAGACCTTACAAACTCAAAACACTAAACAATTCATCCTCCTTCAAATTTTGCACCAAAAAGGAAAGCAGATGCATGTATTTTTTTTCTCAAATCAATTACCTACGACAATGCCTCTGCCTTGTGGAACCAGCAGAAAACCGACTACTGATGCGAGGTGTATCCATTTAGTCTCTGACAAATTCCGTCGATCACTTGGTGTTCATATGGCAAACGTCTTACAATCCTGCACAACACAAGTAAATGCCGGTATTTCACATGTAAAAGGACCAAACACACTAATCCACATGCTATAAAACAAAAAAAATCCAGCGAACGTGACAGTATTTCTCTAATCATCTCTTTTAATTCCTCCCCTCAATCGCAAGCACCGAGAGGAGGAGGAGCAAGAACCAAACTTAGAGAGCAATTACACTCCACCTCATTTAAAGATGCCTCCTGCCCATGTGAATCATTGAATTGAGCACCTGAATCTATAGCAGAAGAGAAAGCCAAGCTTCCCCTAAGGCCTAAGAAAGCAAGGACGAGGAGTAGGAGGAGAAGCAAACAAAGAGCATGAGGCTGGAAGATGGCACCACTGAGGACAACGATGGGTTAACGAGGCAGGAACAACCCATGATTTATAGAAACTGCAAGCATGCTTCGAGACAACTGTGGCATTAGAAAATGAGAAGTGCGCAATAAATTATTGAACTCAATGGATCTGCAGCAGCAACAACAACATTATATGACACCATCACTTTTAATGGCCACCATTAGTAAAGAAAGAATCAAGTTGTTCTGCTGGGGACGGCGTGGTTTACTTTAGAGGAGTAGACGAAGCAGTAAAGCTCTGGAAGCACAACTAACAACTTCACTTTAATCACTAACAATATCTACAATCATCGGCTACGACTAAATCTCCGAATCTTCCTTAAAAGAACAAGTTTTGACGAGCTGTAGTAGATTTATGCTTAGATTTGGTAATTCAGTGCGGTAAATTAGTAACGCGGGTTTAATTTATGTACTGATCATCAACACGTGTTGTGTCAGCGATATTGCTGAAAATTAAAACTTTTTTTTAGTAAAATCTGTGAAGAACAGCTCGTCTCTGTGTCTGCATTTGATGTCTTCTCCTGAATTTATATATAGAGAGAACAAAACTAGTCCAGCCAAAAGCAGGAAAAGAAAAGGAGAAAGAGATTGTTGACCTGATTTGACGATTAGATGCTCTCACCGACACATTTTATGAATTGCAATTTTAAGAAGGGGGGAAAAAATGCAGTTTACTGATCGGATTCCAATTAGATCAAAACAAACTATATATATTAAGAGCACAAACATAGAAATGCCCTCGTTAATGTTCAATATATAGACATGATCTTTGGATTGTTCTTGAGGTGAAAGATACTTAATTAGATACTGTGTTAATATATAATGCGGGTGCTGCACACCCCTCATTCATTAACAACTAGGGTACAATAAAGGTACAATATTTAATATCATCTGGAAAAGAGATAAAAGGTATAATATTGCAAACCAAAAATAGGGGAGGAGAATCGATGCATGAACCATGCACAGTGAAAATTATTTTGTAGTTAAAATAATAATAGTGAGAAATGTGTTTTTTTACTGATCTGCCGACACGGTAAAGGTGTTGTTGGGGACGAAGATTCCAAGAAAGGGAAAGGCAAAGGCTGCAGAGATCCGAGCGTCGCGTCAGTGTAATGAATTCAACACACTTGGCGTCGGATAAATTTCACGGTGGGCTTCAATGAACTTAATGCATAGTGAATAAACTATTTTTTTTTAAGTAGAATTGTTTTTTTTAATTTATTTATTCATTTCACTCAGGAAAATAATATGCAGCAGGAGGATGTAATTGTCGTTATCTCACTCGATCCTATCTGAAAATTGAAGGCGACGGATAATAAATACGTGACGATCCTGTCAACTATATGTAAGCTTCGTTAGAATCTATAATCATAACTACATCAGTGTCAAGTAATGAAAGAAATTCTCGATGTTTGACCTCTGACCCTTAAATCAGTCATCGACGATGAAATGAAAACAATCTAAACAAAGTGAACAGTAGCAATAACTATTGCGCATACCTCCGCTGAAGCGTGGACCCCACATTTATATAGAGCTCATGTAGAGCGCGTGCATATTTCCCAAGGCGTGCGCGTTTCTCAAAGCTTTCCCTGAAAATACTTGTCAATAAAATGTTCATAACGCAATACCTTAACGAGCCGAGTATATCTTTGAAGTGACAAACGAAGCTCCCGCTGTACGATCTTCTGTCAGACCATGCCGCCTGTCAGTGACACTATCTCCCAAAATGATGTCACCAGTTAACATGTTGTGTCTATTTTTGGGTTGAGCGGGATAGCCGCTCGGCTTGGATATCCACTGTCTGCATGCTCTATTGCTGGGTCGAGCGGGAGAGCCGCTCGGCCAATGTTCCCTGCATGCGTGCTAGGCTGAGTGGGAAAGTCGCTCGGCCTATTTCTCCACTGTCACTCGGCTGACCCTTGTTGCCCCTACATATGGCCCTCTCAGCCGGAACATAGTTATGTCCGTGGTACGTACCGTTGTAAGGTCGAGCGGGGTAGCCGCTCGGCCTAGCTTCTGCATATACTAGACATTTGTTCCTTTATTGAGCGTCGGGTGCTCGGTGAGTTGTCGAGCCGGAGTTGATGTCGGATCAGGTCTTTCTTCTCTCGGTCGGGTGAATGGGTCACCCGATCGGCCAATGATATAGGAGCACTGGCCTCCTTGACTTTGACTTACACTATGGTGACTATCCTTCGCAGGTGAAACCCCTTATCACCGCATCATCACTAATTAATGCGGATCAACATGGGAACAAGTGGCATTTGATTTTTTTCTAAAAAATTAAAATAAGAATGATAATAGTATAGAATGAGTATTAATATTATTTTTAAAATTATTTTTTAGTTAATTGAATATTTTTTATTAGAATGAATTAAAAAAATTTTACCCTTAAAATAAAATATATATAGATATATGTGAAAGAAAGTTAAATGTGATAAAGAAATATAAGAGAGAAAAGGACAAAAAATATATAATGAAAGATAATGAGAAGAAAGAAAGTATGATAGAAGTAAATGAGGTGAGATAAAGTATAATAAAAGACGATATGAAAAAAAAATTGTGATAAGAGAAAATGAGAAGAGAAAATATGATAAAAGATAAATCATAATAAGATAAATATGTGATAAGAGAAAATTAAGAGAACATGTAATGAGAGAGATTAAGAAAAGAGAAAGCACGATCATACAGAAAATATGGTGGTATGATGATAAAGAAAATATAATAAAAGAGGATAGGGAGAGAGAAAGTACAATAAGAGAAAAAGTATGATAGATAAAATGAATAGAGAGAGTATATGATAAGAGAAAATGAATGATGAGATACTTTTAAGTTTTATTTTAAAATCTTATTCTCTTTCTCATCAACTAAACACATGATCTAAGAATAAATCTAATTCTCCATTCATGTACCTTGTACCAAACCTCACCCTAGAGCATAATTTTTTTTTCAAGATTTAAAATCAGGTCTTATCAAGATTTAAAATCAGGTCTTATCAGCACGGATAAGATTTTAAAATCTATATTTATTATCAGAAATGTTAACCATTAATTATTGGGCTCAAATTTGTATTTAGAATAATTTTTAATATTTACTGTTCTTGTCCGAAAGTGTAAAGCTGGAAAGCTAGGAGGTGACGACTTCATTGACCGGACGTGGACTTCAATCCGCTCTATAAAACAAACGGAGTTAGTACCGGGTCAGGGAAGGGATCTCAATATTGGCCCTCTGATACTCAAGTCAGTCACTGTAATATGGATAAAAAATAATTATTGATAATTAATATAATTAGGAAGGTTAAACTTGGACTCTTAATATAGTGAATTTTTAAATTCAAATTAGTTTCGGATTGAGTTGATTTAGATTGAGATGGGATTCGAGTTAATTCAGATTAATCTGAATTTAAGGTTTAAGATTTTTTTTATTAAATTAAATTTTATTTAAAATATTAAGATATTTTAGATTTGTAAATAATAAGATAAAATATTGAGATACAAATAAAGATTTATAAAATAATAATATTATTAATAATAATTTTTCCAAGTCTGGATTGATTGGGTTTCGAATTGAATTTATGTTCAAATCGATTTCAATTAAGAGTTTTTTATAATATTTTTAATTTGACCGGATTCAAACTGAACTGATCCGATCCATCCACCCCTAAATATAATAATACAATGGGGGATGGAATAAAGCCGGTTAGGTTTGACGGTTCGACCATCCATTCCCATTAATTAATCAGACGCATGCATGCTTCAATCAAGTGTTGGCCACTTATGATTTTTTTTTTCCAAAAAACAAAAAAGTTTCATTTTAATTGGTAAGATATTCAAAAATATATATTTTTTTTTAAAAAATGAAATAAAATAAGTGATGGTGGTCGGCTTCATGCACGTGGGAAAAGGCGATTCGTTCGTCCCTAGTACCTTGGTCAACCCGTCTCTAGTCTAATACGGAGGGGGTAAATCACGGGTGACTACTAACCATTAGTACAAATGGCCAAGACATAAGACATGGGGAGGTCGTGATCGGTCACGCTGAGTTTTGACCCTAATACCTTATGTGGCAACACCTCATATTTTAATCATCGCACCGTCCCAAGGAGACAACATGTCTTCTGAAAATAGAGTCCATCACGACAATAGCCCGACCGGCCGACCTCATGCATGCATCATGTGCGTGTAGATTTAATTATTTGAATATATTAGCCATTATTTGAATACATCTTACAAACTCAAGTGCTAAGAACATTTTTTCCTTCCCAAGATTATTGTAAAAAATACAAATATGATTGATAAACACTATAAAAAATAGTACACAAGTTTAGTTAAAGTTAGTAACGTAAATAAATTCATTATTTTTTATTACTTTATTAAAATTAGACGACTAATTAGAATCTCTAATTAAAGAGATCAGTCTTCTAGTAAAAATAAAAGTAAATTAGAAGGTGAACTACTTATAATTACAATTGAATTGTAATCGTAATTTAGTCATAATTAGTGATCATCTCTCTAGGTTTATTGTCTCCTTAAATTATATTTTAGATCGGAACGGATGATCAGAGACTATTCCACCGCTGTCCGCTTAGTTCCCAGTAACCTGATGACTTGTTCACCGCTGATGGCGTCCAAATGATCTTTAGTCATCCATCCTGATTCAAATTATAATCCAAGGAGGATGAATCTAAAGAGGGATCGTAACTAATTGTGATTAAATTATAATGACAAAAGGTGAATATGCTCCCCAGTGCCCCCGCCAACCCGTCCCAGGGCCAACACGAAAGAGGTAAATTACGAGCGGCTACTAGTCTTTGGAATAGTGACTAGCACATAAGGGAGATATTTTTATCTCGACTTTACTGCGATTTAAACCTCAGACTTTATGGTGGCAATATTTTATACGCTAGTCACTAGACCGTCCCGAGGGAACTTAATTGTGATTAAATTATGCTCATTATGAGTATGATCCCACCATAATTACAAATGATTTATTTTTGTTTTTTTTTAATGAAAGAGGATCTGATATCCTAATTAAAGTGGTTAACACATCAATTCCACCCATTATTCCGTTTAGATTGCATGGCAATGTGGCATGCAATTCGAGTCGTAGTGGATTAGAATTATATTTTTAATATAATATTAATTAAAATATAATCAAGTTAAGACAACTTACACGACAATATAAAAGACAAACTTCTTATAGTAATCAATATAATAATTTGATACAAAGCCATGATTCTAAATACAAACACAACAATGACTTATTAACTTCCATATTAACAACAAGTCGTTTCAACTATATAGTTAATTAGCACTTAATCATAAAATTAATCACGAGCTTAATTACTTCTCCTCGATGACGTCGCCTCTGATGGTCGTACCTCTTCCAATGTTGTCGACGAAGGCCTCCCCGATCCCTTCTCCGATCCCCTCGATCAACCCGCCGATGATCCCTAACAGAGCCTGCGTCGCCACCCTCGCCGCCGCGCCGAGCTTGCTGGGCTTCTCCGGCGGCGACCTGAACCCGTGGGCGAGCAGCCCGTTGACCGAGTCCTTGGCGCAGGCCGCGTGCAGAGAGTACCCGCACGCCGCGCACCGGTACACCAGGCCGGACCTCTTCCTCTGGCACAGACCGCAAGCCGGGGGAGTTTGCGGTGTCGGCGGCGAGAGGGCCAGCGGGTGCTGATGCAGAGCCGGGAAGTTCATCTCCGCGCGCATCGCGGCGCAACAGGGGTGCATCTCGAAGCCGCACGAGGCGGCGGTGCACCGGAAGGCGAAGCCCCTGGCGGATCTGCCGCAGACGTCGCATGATCTCGGACGAAGAAACCCGCCGCCTTCGTCATTAATTAAAATCAATATCTAAGAATTATATAAATTCAGTAATTAACTAATATTAATTAAGTGGCTCGACCTGTTTTAGCGAAGAAGGCGAGCTGGTGGTTGGGGTGGAAGGGATGGTGCCGCAGAGCCGGCGGAGCGAGGGCGCAGAAGTCGTGCAGGTCGAAGCCGCAGCAGGTCTGGCACCGGAAGCGGCTGCCGGCGCCGTACTCCTTGCAGCCGGCGCAGGTGAAGAGGTAGGGCGAATCGATCTGGGTGAGCATGTGGAAGGGGTGGGTGAAGTGGAAGACCCCTCTCTGTTCCCCGGCCTGCAACTCCTCTGCCGAGGGCCGACGATCCATGCCGCCGATGCAAACACTGGATCGTCCGATCATCCATGCATGAATATATATAAGCTGAAGAAAAGCTACCATCGATCGAGTAAAACTCTCAATGATCGATCGAGTGAATTGCTTTTGCACATGTTTGTGTCAGTGAGGTCGATGCTGAATGATGAACGTCGTTCACAGCTGTTGTGTGGTTTGGAGTATCAGAGTTAAATCTCACTGATCACTACTTGTTGATCCACAGATATATAGATATTAAATACAAAAAAGATGTTCGGAAAAGGGATTCTTATTCGATTCTGATCGAGTGACAAATAATGTGATTAATTGAGCATGTATGGATGAGCGATTTCTGCATTTCAAATGGGTGCTTCAAAAAGGTGGTGTGATGTTGATGAAAGGCTGCATGAGTTTGGTTATCGGAGATTTTACTGCCTTTTTTTGATGCCGGTGATTGTTGCATACAGCTCGGCTCCTTGTGCAATTCATGGGAATATATAGCTGCTCTGTTTCATGAAATTATAATCCTTATAACCGAAGAAAAAGGCAAATCGTTCATATATATGAATTGATTAAAAAGATGTTATTTCTTTGTTAGGTTATTATTCCGGTCGATCGACGATCGGATGAGAGGTCTGGGAGATCAAGCTAAAGAGGTATGAGAGATCAAGTCGGAGAGGTTTGGGAGACTGGGTTGGAGAGGTCTATGAGATTAGACTTGATAGATTTGGGAGACAGGGTTGGAGAGGTCGAGGAGACTAGGCCAAAGAGGTCCGACCTGTTGGGTTGAAGATATATGAGAAAGATCATTTACTTATAAGAGAAAGATATTTCCATTGATATGAGGACTTAGAGGCTAAAAATGGACAACATAATACCATTATAGAGATTTCTTAAGAGGTGTTTGGTTGATGAGTTTGGGAATGAGGAAATGGAATGATAGTAAAAGATAGTGTTTGGATTATGAGTTTGGGAATGACAATTTGAGAATGATTTCTAGATTTATGGGAATCAACAAAACCCATATAAATAGGTGAGTTTCATTTCTATTTCCATTTCCATTCCACCTTACGATCAAGCTCATATTCATAGTCATTCTCATCATTTAACTCAATGACACCTTAATTCTTTTAGTCCTAACACAATTTTATGTCTATCTTGACCCGAGTTGATATATTTGATTTACTCCTTAACTTAACTTTTGACTAACCGACTTGACTCCACGTGGGCCTCTGTTATCCGCCATATCAGCTGTTATAAAAGTGGTGTAGCTATTGATTTCATCGTTTCAATCAAATTAAATCCCCTGTCCTAAGATTCCCGTGTCCCCTCACCGATCGGACGGTCATGATATTTTTATGATGTGCATTATATCTTTGAGATATGATCTAGCCCGTCCAATCGGTGAAGGAGAAAATCTTGGGACAGAAGATTTGATATCAGTTTCAATTATAAAAAACATTTGTTGTTTTTTAAAGGATGTGTATTAATTGTTAATGCGCATAAACACAATCTTAAACTCGGCACAAAAGCCCATATATATATCGGCCCATTATCCTACGAGTTCCTTTTTTTTTTAAAATTGATTTTTGATTTTTCTACACGATTGACTCCTTCCCCCCTTTCCATCTGCCCTCCCAAGTAAACAGAGCTGCTTGATGATGGATTGATGGGTAGTTGGGCGGATGGTCGCACCCACCGAATAATAATAAAAATATGGGAAGCCTCTCACTGTCCAAAGCATAAACTAATATTATTTTAACACTATCAAATGAACTGCCACATTAATTTCATCTCAAAACTTGATTTCTTAATTCAAGTGAATGCAAATCAAAGCATGATGAAACTGAATTTCCAGTCACTAAATTTATCTTTCTCTTTAAATTTGGTTCGAGTTTAACTTGAACTTGGATTCCTCCAGATGAAACATCAAATTTTTTTTAACAAACATTTAAGTTCATTTATAGCCTTAGGCATCATTTTCAAATGAGCTACTGGTGCATTTGCTTGTCTTCCTCTTCAAGGGAGTGGGTGGTGTGCCTTAGCATCCCTCTCATGATACCTCAAGCCAAGTCTCCCTAAACTAACTTACGATCCGATAAAAGTCTTCGTTAACTAATAATTTTTGTGGGGACAATTCGTAAGATACGTTTAGATATTACCTAATCCAATTATCTTTCGTTTCCCACATGTTCTAAACAATTTCTTGTAACCAAGAAGAAAATGACACAAGGCTCGCCTTCCTCCCTTTGAATATTTCAAAATAGTAGAACTACTTCGATGGATGGGGACACTAGGAAAAACAAATGCATTATTTTAGGCAAAAATGTTGGGTTGAAAACTACATGATGTCTTTGTCAAACCTCAATTTAATACAAACCGGTCAATGTCCAAGAAAAAAAACAGGTATAGTGAAGTGGTTAATCAACAAATGTACTTGATAGCTACTTAATCGATTGTCTTGTATCGTTATTTCCATTCGAGTTATTCCGCGAGCATGTCAACCTTATTATCGTGGCGATGAGATTTACGGGAGAATTATGAGAAGGGACGAGACGAGGCTCTTATGCTAAAGGTTGTTTCCTCGGTCTTGATCATCTACTACGAGATTAAAGTCGATAATTTTACATGGAGATAGACTTTGGTATGACTCGAGAATTGAATTTTCCAAATTTATCCAACGCACTAAATTACAAGGAAGCGAATCTATGGCATTACGAGCAGCCTTTCCTTATTTTGACAAAATCTTAATTTAAATCTTTTTGTAGACGAAACAAATACGAATGCTTAATTAATTCCATATTTAATTTAATTTTTAATATTATAAATCTTTCGGGAGTTGTTGGAACGACGGCATCAGCTAAACCATGCAGTTTCCGATGGGCTCCCGCCACCCTCTATTTTACCCACTTCCTGCTGTTTTACATGGGCCCCATACTCGCTCGTTCATTAGTGGGTGATGCTCGGGTAATTAGACTCAGGTGGCCGACCCTCTCGGTCTGATTCGGTAGATATGGGCCGTTTCGTCCTGGGCCCCATCTATCCGGACTCGTGTGTTCAACGGCCCAACACAAAAAAAAATTAGGACGTAGAGGCCACTTGGCAATCGAAGAGTGGCTAGGTTCGCGTGACCCTGACACCGAGTCGCGGACGGGATCCCACGCCGAGTGAAATGACGAAATTACCCCCATTCTATTATTTTAATTATTTTTTTTATTTTTCCGAGGAGAAATTGCAACGATTTTCGCCCCTTTTAGAAGAGGAAAGGGACGAGAACCAGCGAACGTGCCGTAAGTTGTCAAACCCTCCATTTAATTCCAGTTCCATAATTAATAAAGATCGAAAAAGAATTCCAAATACTCCAAAGTCTATCTACTACTCGAATTCATTACGAGCATGCAGACAACCGGAAAGAAATCAACAAATAAATAAAAAATTTTCAAAAAAAAGCCAGCGGCGTAGCGAACGAGGGCAAAATGGTCCGAGAGGAAAAGCAGGTCACGGCTGGGCCTGCCCGCGTTTCCTGTTCGGTTACGGCGGTAACTTTACCGCCCTCCTCCTCCTCTTTTATATATTTAGAAAAATGAAAATAATAATAATAATAATAATAATAATAATAATAAAAGCGGAGTTGCACCTTTAAAAAATGGTTCACGCCTTCAAAGTCTTGATGTTTTCGGTAAAACTACTACTTATAGCTGGCGCAGCTGAATTATACGATCTGTAGGAGAGGAAGAGAGAAGGGGAAATTATCAAGCTTTCTTGTGGCACTCGAGGAGCAAAGGAAGGAGGTTCATATATTGAAGCAAATGAGTAAAGAAAGGAGGCGGCCGTTTCGCCATTAATGGGCTGTTTTGGCCGAAGCAGGAAAGGAAGAAGCAGGGAAGGAAAGAGAAAAAAGGAAGCGGCAAAAGGTGGGGAATTAATACTATTTGATGGCCAACAAGGGCAGCTCCGGCGGCCATGGCTACCAGCACCACCAAGCAGAACAGCAGCAGCAGCAGATCTCCTTCGCCATGATTCATCCTTCTTCTTCCTCCTCCTCCTCCTCCATGCACGCAAGCTTCATGTACTCGTCTCGCCAGCGTTTTTAGCTCAACAATTCTCCTCCTTCTCCTTTTTTTTTTTTTCGCTGTCTAATTATGTGAGCTTTGGTTGGAATATGTGGCGAGGATTGACAATAAGAAAGATCAAAGTCTGACTTAAAAAGATGATTTTTTTACCCCTGTTTTTTTTTTTCTTCCAAAAGATAAGCTTGGTTCTACTTTTGTGGCCTAGAGTTATAATTACCTTCAGATGACTATTATGCATACAGGAATTTTGGTAGCTAGAAAACAAACTCGATTGCTCTTTAATTAAACGTGTTTCGTGTTAAAAAGATTCAATCTTTCCTAATGATTCGTAATTCTGAACCGCTGCTGCAGGAGAAGCAAGGAGAGCAGTACTGGAGCTTATGACTTGGGAGAGCTGGATCAAGATTTGTTCATGTACTTAGATGGGCAGGATCACTCAGTTCAAGAACAAAGACGTGAGTGAGTCTTCTAAATGT
>JBBMJZ010000137.1:25454423-25467929 GCA_037833815.1 Zingiber zerumbet
ACTCCGTGATGGAACCCTTGTACCAATCATCATCTATAGGCCAGAGAACCTGAAAAGGCTCAGTTAAAAGCTGATATCCACAGAAAATCATTTAGTCGGATACTCAGACAGTCATGGGAATTACTTGCCTTGCATTCCAACCCAAAATCAATGCATGCAGGTCTACGCCTTCAATTTCCAACCTACAAGAACAGAGGAAGCACCTAAGTACATACTGCTGCTCAAAAATCCAAGAGAAAAACAATTCAACTTCTCCCATGAAACACAATTCAGTATTAAGTAATCGGCATAGTGGCGAAGAAGAACTCACTCTACCCATTTTTTCACTTTGCTCCACCCAGAAGAATCCTTCTGAGGGCCATGAACGTTCTTTCTCGCCTCAGAAAAATTGACCCTCTTACGGCCTTCATTTGATCGCAATCGCAACCCGGACATACCGCTCAAAGAACCGGAACCAGATCCCAACCTAAGCAATTCGTACTTCATACATGTCCTCGCCTTAACAATCCTCACATCTCCGAGCGACTCAGCCACGGCGTCGAGCCTCCCCTTATCATCTCCCTCACCCGACTGTTCCGAACCAGATTCGATCCGGGGCCGCTTAGCCCTCCGCTGGTAGACCAGTAACGGTTTCGCGGCGTCACCATTGCACATTCCCACAGACCCGGCATCCAAGGGCTTATCCTTCCAACCCGCCTCCTCGCCCCCGCCCGCCGACTCGCCGGTCATCCTGGCCTTCACCTTCTTGGACGCGACGGAGGAGGATCCGCTAGGGCTGACGCACGGAACGGAGGATGAGTAAACTCGGCCGAGCGGCAGGTAGCGCACGGGGTGCTCGACCTCCTCCTCGTGGAAGAACTCCTCCGCCGCGAGCACCATCGGCGACGGGGCGAAGCGGAGCCGAAGGGTTTCGGACCGCCTAGGGTTTCCACAGGACCGAGAGAGGGAAAGAGGAGGTTTCCTAATTTTCGCCTTCGGGCCTCCCAAAATCGCCCGTTTCCCGCCCCGACTGAAACTCGGGTACACAAAGGCGTGTTCTCCTTTTGAGCCCCGTAGGTATTTATAAACCGTCCAAACTGCTCAACTAACGCCGTCATTTGCACTTCTTGCTTCGCCTTCTTTGTACTGAAAGCTGAAGGCAATTCTTCGACAGACAGGAAATCTGATATTAATTGTTCAACAAATCCATTGCATTCTTCAATTTTACTATCAGATATTGATGGACAATTTAAAGGTCTCATTTGTTGTTGTGTGTATTCGGATTTCTCTTTTATACAGTCATATTTATTTAGGTGGAACATGAATTCCAGACACCATTGCCACAGATGAATTTATTTCTGCAGAGCAGAGTTTGCTTCTTTTTTCAGTTCTATCGATATCAGAAATATTGATAGTTTAAATTCAACTATACAAATTGAGATATTTGTGTATTTCCAGTTGGCGTAGACAAAATTGCACATGCTCTTTGTGTATTTTCTTCTACTAATAAATAGCTTTTAAAGGGCTGAAATATCAAACGACTTCTATTTTATTTGGCTAATAAATAGCTTCTAAAGGATTACAATCTCAAACAACTATATTGACTCATGGAGGCGCACAGCTACTTCCTATTCTCTTTAGTCTTTGTCATTATTTTTACTAAATAATCCTTTACGGCAAATAAAATAAAATAAAAAATCGTAATAAATTTAGTTAGATCTCTAAAATTACATTAGCACCGAGAACATTGATAATTAAAATGATAATAAAATGCATATAAAGAATACCACGATAACAAAATGATAATATCTTAATTCTAAATTCAAACTCATACTGTCAGTGTTCCGATGGAATATATCTATATGGTCCCATCTCTAGCTAGCCCAATCATCTTGCTTAGTCATCTTTATCCGAGTCACACTTAGCCGAACTGAGTCAAGCTAAGTCAACACCGAGCTAATCCAAGTTGTCAATGCACTGATCTATCAAACTATTTGAGCGCTAGAGTATCTGAGAATCCAAGAATATTTAGATAGTCTATAGTTTAACTGATGAAGTAGATTGATAACTCGGTCTCGACTCAAATGAATCAAGTGTAACTTGAATAATGATGACTCAATAAGATGACTGGACTAACTCGGAAGTAAGTAGAACCAAGTTTATTTCATTCTATCACAAATGAAATAAAATCCTATGTCCGTCGTAGTCTCATTTTATTAAATTTTAAAGGATATTGTTGATGTTTAAAAATGATAGTGTTTTTTTTAAATGACAAATTTTAAGAGAAAAATGTAATTTCACGAAAATGACAGTTCAATCTAACATTACCCTGTCTAATTTAGCAAAATACAGCGGGTCGTTCAGTTCAACCGACACTTACTCAACCACTGAGAGTTGAATCGCCGCCTCGATTCTCTCCCCGAATCCTAAATCCTGCTCTCGCACTCGAGATTAGCAGGATCGAGATCGGGAGCGGGGGAGAGCGAGAAGAGCCTGAAGGATATGAGATTAGGATTCATGGTGGGGATCCTCGGAGGCCTCCTCCTTTCTCACGCTGGCTACGCGACCATCGAGTGTAAAAAGCAAATATATCATCCCCCCTTCATAATTTTCTCATTACCGATTGGATCAGGTAATACTGTTTCTTGGAATAGACTCAAAGCAACGCTAACGTCTTGATTTACTTGGTATCCATCTCAAGCAAGTTGACTAATCCAAGGATTTGACCCTCTCTCACGCATCCACTATGAAAGAGCTTCTTCTCGGAAACAATCCAGAGGCGGAGAAATCTCGTACAAGCTCACACACAAAATATAAGAATAAGAACAAAAAAAAGCTAAAACAATATGAAATCTTACCAGATTTACAACAAATGAAATCATAGCTTCTTACTTTTTGCTCGTGAACACCTCTTGATCAACTTGGAAGTGCAGCAACACTTCTCTCCAAGCCTCCAAGGACTGGTGTGAAGTCGTGTGAAACTTTGAGCAAGAACTCTAGATGAAACAACACACGAAAAACTCTTTTCTAGGGTTACCATTGGCACCTTAATAGATTAAGCCTCTCCTTAATTGACTACCACATAAGCAACTTGTATAACGACTATTTTTTTGAAACATAATCGATTACCCTAATCGATTAAAACCTTCCTAATCGATTATTAAGCTCTTTGTACACTCGCGGAAACATGATTAATCGATTACCGTAATCGATTAAGCATGTCGTAATCGATTACGACCCTTTCTGTTTTCGCGATCGAACGACTTAAGTGATTACCCTAATCACTTAGCTATGGTAGTTGATTAACTTAATCGATTACCAAACCCTTTCAAACATAAGTCCAGGATTCCTTTACCCAACATCCGGTCAACCGTGAGGACTCCTCCTTGCCTAGCATCTAGTCAACCTTGACCTACTGAGACTTTTCCACAAAGTGTTCAATCAATCCTTTAACCCACTTAAACTTTTCTCCTCGTGCAAAGTGTACGGTCAAACCTTTGACCCACTTGAACTTTTTTCTCCTCGTGTCAAGTGTTCGGTCAATACTTTGACCCACTTGGACTTTTCTCCTTGCACCAAGTGTTCGGTCAGTCTTAGTCTACTTGGACTTTCAAATGTTTAGCTTCACTCACCGGGACTTTTCGCCACCTAGCTTCACTCACTAAAATTTTCCCACTACGTAGCTTCACTCACTAGGGTTTTCCACTCAACTTCACTCACCAAGATTTTCCAACTACCTAGCTTCACTCACTAGGGCTTTTCACCGGACTTCACTCGCAAGGATTTTTATCCACCTAGCTTCACTCACTAGGGTTGTTCACTTAGTTTCACTCATCAGGACTTCCCAATTATCTGACTTCACTCACCAGGACTTCTCAATTGTCTAACTTCACTCACCAGGACTTTCTACTCAAGTATCCGGTCAACCTTAACCTATTCAACTCTTCTTCTTCTTCTGCCAGCCACCTTGTTGGTCTTGCCCTTGCCTAACCTCCGGTTAGGACTTTTCTGGTCAAGTATCTGGTTATTCTTGACATACTTGATTTTTCTTCACACCAACCAGGTATGATCGGGAATTACACTAACAATCTTCCCAAACGGACAATTGCACCTGCAATCTCCCTATATTATCAAAAATCAAAACTCAAATATAAAGACTCAAGTTTAGTCAAACTAGTCAACCTTGACTTGGGGAAATTACTCCAACAGAAGTTGAAGTACTGCCCAAGTTGATGCCGAGTGCAACCGAGTCAGAAATAGAGTGCTCCCGAGTGGATGCGGGGTCAGGAGGCAAGCCACCTGAATCATCGAGTCGGGAAATGAAGGTGTCGAGTTTGACAAGATTCCCGATTGCTCAAAAACTGAGACTTCGAGGTCCGTGTTCACAGATTCGCCTCACCTCCAGTTGTGCTTTAAGGTTCTCTCAGGTCGCCTATTTCCTAGGATACAACGACATACCATGATTGTTACCAAGCACAAGTGGATCACAGCGAACTGATAAGGTACACGATTGTTATCACGGGTAATTCTGTCGAGCAGGTGCACGATAGAGGTAAAGAGTGAGGGGAACACAGGTGGATGGAGATTTGGGTCTTTCCTATAACTTTCGCTGCCCTATATTTTGCTCAAGATATAGCCTCCTTATATAGGAGCACCTCCCCTTTTGGTTGTGTTAAATGGTCGATTAAAGGTTATTTACTGTCACTACCATTGAGATCGAAATGCTACGAAATGTTATGGATACACCATTAATATCAGTTAATGCATACATTATTCACCTGAGCAAATAGTAAATATGTTTCATGTGGCAAAATATTAGTTGATCCGTTTGGACAAATTTTGCCCTGGTCCAGCATTTGACATGCGCAAATCGTACTCGTACATGAGTCAACTTGGTTTAGTGTAATCCGAGTTTTGGATTTGCACCCCTACACATCCACATACGAGAGAGAGCCTCTTCCCATACATTTTTTCACATTATACATGTGTAACAATATAAACCAACCAACTAGCCCTTGAACTACCAATGGGGAACTAAAGTTCCCATGCACAATTGAGTCCTCTCCCTCCACCTCTTGATTTCCATTCAAATTTTCAATATTTCTTTACTTTCAGCGGCTTGTTCTGATTCCTTTGGAATTTGTTTAGGTAGTAATTGAACTACTATTGGGATTAGCTTTAAGCGTATGGGCTGCTCTTGCATCTCCGTCAAAATTCAGATCAATACATCCGGATTCTGAAAAAAAATAGGTATTTTACTATAGTCACGAATCAGAAGAAAAACTTATCTATGTTTTCTTTTCAAATTCCGATGTCATTATTTTGTCCAGTTCCAACTATCGTCTTGAAATGTTGAGATAAAATTCGCTTATTTAACTATGAAATAGTATTAGTTTGTGGAGCTAGCATGAGTTTGGTGCTTTCCTTTAACTATATTGCAAGATATTACTTTTCCGGACCAATCTAGACTTTTATGAACTAAATACCTTATATATAAACAGAAATTGCTGTAGAGAAATTATCGAAATGCATATCTTTTTAAAAATTACTTTTCAGAATTGCAGGAGATTTTTCCCCATATTTTAGATAGAGTTATTCTCTGTAATTATTGGATAATTAGCACCATATTTGGATAGAATTGATCTCGTAACAGTAGTAGAATGAGTCTCATATTTCTGATACAAATATCTCATGCTTGTACTATGAATGAAACATCAAGAAATCTATTTCTTCTTTCCAATACTCATTTGCCATAGTATCACATCCAAACCTATCTAATCCGCTTTTAGTGGTACTTGATAGTTTAATGTGACTAGGAAACATCCCCTCACCCACTCTACTACTGCAACATCTTAATTTTCGTTTCTCATTTCTTCTTGTTCCACCAAAATTAATTTCCCATGTCAATAATTCTTCTGTTGAATTAAGGATTGTGTGTTATCAGTTGTATCATTAGATAATTCTCCGTCACCTTAGGATCCCACGAAAATGCTTGGATCATCCATAGGATAGGAGTCTTTCGATAAAGTGGAGGCAATCTAAGGCACAGCATCAAATCAGGTTTTTTTTTCCTATGAAAGATGTTTCTATTCTTTGTTAAAAGAAGGGGATTCCATGAGATTGTACCACCCTATATATCCACTGTATATCTCTATTAATCACGTATAAATTTCTTTGAAAAAAACATGATTGTGCTGGACAGTTCGATCGACCATTATCTCGGTGCTCGTGCCGGAATATGAGTAACATAGCTACTTGTTATTTATCAACGATGCTTATAATAAATCGGTGAGTAAAATGAATTGTAGGGTTGTGTCCTTACCAGCCAACTTGGATTTCATCATCCTCAATCACCGTGGCAAAGTGTTCCCATCCAACTCAGAGTTCAAGTTGAAAAAGTAGGATCTTTTAGAGACCACAGAGAATCCAATGATTTCAGCTTTCATTAGACTCCACATAGTACAAGTCTCGTATCGGAGACATCCACGGGGCTTAAGATTTTGCCCTTTGAAGCTTTGCTTCGTTGCTATCTAGTTCTGAAGCTCAACATGTTTTGAATCTTGATTAGTTACTATTGCCATAAGTGTAGTTTTGTCATCGATATTATGAAACTGAATCCTGCGTGTCAAACGTTGCATATGCTTTGGAAGATTTGGTTTGGTTAGAATTTCTCAGGTTAGAATTTCTACAAGTTTCAAAGATCAGTATTCAAAGATCTGTATTCTTGTTTGAATATTTCTATGAAATCCAAGATTATTATTATTCATCTGTTGTATGTTAAAATAAATAAATTAAAATTTAACTAATTTAAAAGAAGGTTGTTTTAATGACAAGTAAATTTGAACAAACTCAATCTCGGCTTAACTCTACTATTGATAATATAAATAAACTGAGCAAAATCAGATTGCTCAAACTTGTTCCTCTGTCTTAACACATGTAAAACACCTTGAATAAGTTAATTTATTAAAAAAATTAAGATGTCCTTGCTCAAAGAAATTCAAAACTAAAAATAAAAAGAAAAAGAAAAAGAAAACTGAATTCTCACAGTTAAATGTTACAAATAAGGGGACGAACATCTCTAGGAAATAAACACACCTGCCTTCATTGCCTAGTTTTGGCTTTAAAGCCTTTGCAAATGACATCCTAACGTTTACAGACAATGTTGCTTAGCTCACAGCCTCCCAAGCAGGGTGCTTTCCTAAGCAAATAACATCCTAACGTGAAGCTGGGACGCACCATGATCTATTTGTGCTTTTTGTGATTTATTTGATGGATGGAGTATGAAGTTAGACTGTCTACTTAGAATTAGTCGGATCATAAAAATTGGATTAAAAAAAAACTATGTTAATTAGCTCACAGCCGTCACAACTATGAACAAATCCGATATACGAAGCTCCTATCACGCGGGATCCCGAAAAAAGATTTATTGTACGCAGTTTTTTACTTTACTTTTTGCAAGAAGTTGTTTCTAGGATTTAAATCCATGACCTTTTGGTCACAAAGCAACAACTTTATCATTGCGCCAAAGCTCCCCTTTCAGTATATACGATGAGATAAATAATTATCATTTTTTAAAGAAAAAATAAACTAGAAAATATATCAATTTAATTTGAAATTGCACAATTTATATTAAAATTGGAAAAACAATATTGTAATTTCTATTGTTTGTGCTATATGCATAAACTCTAATGTTTATTTGGTATAAATTCGCTAACGGATCTAATTTAAATTTATATTTCTTAAAGGAAGTCAGCTCTTGAGATCTTTTCTTCTGTTCCTCAGTTCACAATGAATAAGTTTTAATATAACAGTGGATTTAATTATATACCAAGTGTACCATTTTATATAAATTCACTCACGTTTCTAACTGAAATTTATATTTATTAAAGGAAGTAAACTCTAAGATCTTTTCTTTTGTTCAGTTCACAATGAATACATTTTAATATTACAGTGAATTTAATTATATACCAAGTGTAGCACCAAGTTGGATGGTTGCTTCCGCCCCCGGGCTGCATCGGCAGAATCCTTTGTTAGTTTTTCCAGCATTTAAAAATTGAAATTTAGTTTCGATGAACTAAGAGGTAATTTTTTTAGTAAATGGTAAATCCATCTGTTGAACGCTTCCTAATTTATCATAGAAAAAAATAAATTGATCACTCTCAGATTAATCAAATGAGATATCTAATACTAATTAATAATAATAATAATAATAATAATAAAATTGGATGGTTGCCCTTTAATTTTAATTTTTATATTTTGATATTATACGTTTTTATAGGGGATAATATCTATAAAATGGACGTGTCTATGGATAACATCTAATTAAAATCCAAAATAATATTTGATAAAGTGAATTTAATGTGTTTTGTAAATTAGTGAAATATTTATTTTATTTTATTTCCGATAATTTTGTATCTCTACCGTATTTTTTTCTCTTAGTTTGTGTTTTAGTCCTTAGTATTAAAATAGACACATTACTAGAAAGGCAATTTTGAGTTTTTTTTTTTTTTTTAATACCCAAATAAAATAGCAAGAGGCGTAAGCCAGGCGTCAGTAACCGCCTCGCCTCCTCGGTCACGCGTGCGAAGACGCAGAGCAGGGTCTCGTTGCTCGTCCGGTAACTTCGTGCGGACGTGCTTTTGATTCCGTCGGTAAAGTCGTCCCGTTCACACTTCTTTCGAACAAATCCCCCCCCTCGACCTTTCTTGCTCTATAAGTAGACCTTTCAGGCTAGGAGAGAGAGACAACGACCGAGCGAGAGCGAGAGCGAGAGCGAGGAGACGATGGAGATCTTGGGCGCGGCGACGGGGCGGTGGCTAGGTCTCGTCACAGCGGTGTGGGTGCAGTGCATCTCCGGCAACAACTACACCTTCTCTAACTACTCTGACGCCCTCAAGACGCTCATGGGGCTCACCCAGCTCCAGCTCAACAATCTCTCCGTCGCCAAGGACATCGGAAAGGCCTTCGGCATCGTCGCTGGCCTTGCCTCCGACCGCCTCCCCACCCCGATCATCCTTCTCATCGGCTCTCTCGAGGGCCTCGTCGGGTACGGCGCCCAGTGGCTAGTCGTGCGCCAATCCATTCGCCCCCTCCCCTACTGGCAGGTACTACTACCGTCTCTACCTTCCTTTCCGATCTAATTTCCTGACGAAGAATTTGGTCGAAGTTTTGAGATCGCTTTGATATAATGGTTGCTTTGCTTCGATCCCTCGCAGATGTGCATCTTCTTGTGCATGGGAGGGAACAGCACGACTTGGATGAACACGGCGGTGCTCGTAACGTGCATCCGCAATTTTCGCCGGAACCGAGGGCCGGTGTCAGGGATTTTGAAGGGCTACGTGGGCCTCAGCACCGCCATCTTCACCGACATCTGCTCTGCCCTTTTCTCCGACGACCCCGCCTCGTTTCTCTTCCTGCTTGCCGTCGTCCCCGCCGCGGTTTGCACCACAGCGATGCTCTTCCTCCGTGAGTCTTCGCCGGAGGAGGCGGAGGACGACGGCACCGACTCACAGTATTTCGGGGTCATCAACGCGATGGCGGTGGTCATCGCAGTGTACTTGCTGGCCTTTGATCTCACAGGCAAACATGGAGCGGTCGTCTCCAGGGTCTTCGCAGCGGTTCTGCTACTCCTGCTAGCGGCGCCGGTGGCGGTTCCGATCCACATAGCGCTAAAGTCGATTTGCAGATCGGGGATACGCGAGAAAGCTGATGTGGAGGACGGAGGAGTGAGTGAGTTATTGTTGACAGCAGAGGCGGAGACGACGGAGGCAGAGGATAGTCATAGTACGAGGGCGGAAGAGGCGGTGGTGGAGGAAAAAATTGAGAAGGGGAGGAGGCGGCGGAGACCGGAGATCGGAGAGGACCACACGATAGTGGAGGTGGTGAAGACGGTGGACTTCTGGGTCTTGTTCTTGTCGTTTCTATGCGGGGTTGGAACGGGGTTGGCGGTGATGAACAACATGGGGCAGATGGGTACGGCAATGGGCTATACGGATGTTTCCATCTTCGTCTCCATGCTTAGCATCTGGGGTTTTTTTGGGCGGATCGCATCCGGAACCATCTCGGAATACTTCATCAAGTACGTTAATTAATTACTGCATTAGTTACATCTCTTTATTTATTTCTATCCATTTAATATCTAGTCGTTTTTGCGTCATCGTTCATTAGTTTACTACTTTGGCGTATCGTTTTTGTTTTGCTCAACGTTTTTGCTCTAGTAGGTCTATTTGATTTTCTTTGATTTTGCTAATTTATTAGTTGTAATTTGGGTATATATGGTAAGATTACATAGATAGTCTTAGCATCCTGATGTAGTAGATTAGATCCATGGATCAGAGTATTCCTTCTGAGAACAGAGATATGAGCAGAAATAGTTTGAGTTGGTCTTTGCTAAAATCCGATTCAATTGCTCGATGATATGATTGTTCTTGTAACTGCCATAAGCCAGGAGTTCCCATAGCCCATAGGTGCAGTTTAATTTGTTTTATTTGCCTTACCAATTTGAGAGTTGACATCTATTCGTTTTAGTAACTATTACTTTGTTGGCAAGTTATCATTTTGCAAACCAACATGATACATTGTGTGCACCACGGCTCTCCAAATTATATAAAGGGAGGAAGGGGTATGTGCACCATAGTTCCACATCATGTCGTTATTCACTGTTTTAATTGTGCAATGGCTGAAAGCCACAACTCACCGCTTGCTACCATGGCTCTCTGTTTTTTCTCAATTACGATATGATAGAATGAATCCCCACGACCCCACCTGGTACAATTTGACGCATCATATCATACACTCAAATTTTATCGAAGAACGATCCATGAAAACAAAATATCATATCATGGATCCCAACTATTTCGGATGGATTGCCTAAACCTTCTGTCACCGTTCAATTCATCTTAAAATCTTATCACTAGGAATAAGAAATTAATATACTTCTAGTAATAAAGTATGCTTCTTTTTTGAATTTTGAGTAGAAGGTATATTGGATGAGGATTGCAATAACTCTTAGGTACTTAGGCGAGGTAATGCCATTTTAAGTACATAAGGTTGCCCTAATCTCGGCCTTATATTTATCTGAAAAGGTTGATCACATCACGACAAGCTCGTTGTCAGATCGAAGAAGTTGGATGGATAATGAAACTTCTGACAATAATTTTAACGAGAATGATTTAATTTGTTTATTATATACCTTTATTTTCAGAATATTTTTCTCTCATTTTTATTTTTAAAAATGAGAACTTCTATGAGTACTCACCAAAGATGCACAAATATTTGTTATCTTCTATGTCAATACTACAATTGGGGGTAGGGTAGGAGTGGCAGGCCTAGCAAACAGGCTTGACGCAAGTAGTCTTGATTTTGTGCTTGCTTATGTACGAAGTGACAATTGCAACAAATGTCTCAACGGTTATCGATGAACCTTGGGTGGACCAGCACCTTTTGTCTCTGTCTCATTCTGGGACAGAACATGCCTCTAAATCATGTCGTCCCTTGCCACTGATCTTTCGCTCTCACTTTCCCTGGTTAGGTGGCACTAGTGAAGGCACGCCGCCCTTGTTCATTTTAAGGGCATCTTCAATTGTTAAATTTCTTCCTAAATTTCTTTTTTTAATTTTTAATATACCACATAAAAAGTGAAAAAAATTTATTATTCTCTCCACAATAAAAAAATCTTCCTACAATTTTTTTTTAGTCCTACATTATAAATCATATATCTTTATTTATTAATTTTTATTTAATATCTTTATATGATTTTTACTTAATAGTTTAATTAATTCTAATCTTTAATTTATTTATAAATTTTAATTAATAAATTTATGATTTTTAATTTAATATCTTTATTTAATATTTAATTAATTTATGAATTTAAATTTAATTATAATCATTGCTAATTTTTTAACTTATAAAAATATATTTATTTAAAAAAAACTACTTAATTAATCATTCCTGAAATAAAATATTATAATGTACTAATAAGAAGTTCATCACCTATAAATAGCAAAAATTTAAAAAATAAAATAAAATAAATATACCAATATAAATATAGTAACGGATAGTTATTAAAGTCCATTTACATTAATTTTTTTTTAAAAAAAATATTTTATAATTATTTAAGAAAAAAGTCAACATGCATACAATATTATTTCTCAATGATTATCAGCTCTATATCTAAGAGAAAAAAGTAGATTTAAAAAATTAAACCTGCTCTTAAATAAAAAAATTTTAAAGTTTATCTCTACACTCATTAAAATTTTTGGTTGAGCTTTTTAAATTTTACAGACCTTTTAAAAAATTGTCATTAGAGATATTTTAATACATCGGTAAAATGGAGAAAAATCTCCAATCTCATTCTTAATTTTGCATGCACTCCCCCTATTCAAAAAATTTTGTTTCCACTCCATATATGCAAAGTTTCCTTTGCTTCAACTCCTCTAATGTAAATATCATGACCAAATTGCCTTCAGATGTTTTAGGTATAAAAAATTTAAAAATGAGTATAACTCTGATTAAATTTAGTACTTTATAGCTAAAATTCAGTACTTTATACTAGAATTGAGTATAGGGTTTAGGATTTAGGGTTTAGGATTAATTACCCTTAATACATTAGATATGCGGCGCGTGCGATTTCACAGCTGGCAATCGCCTTCAGTGAAGACTCGCACGATTATTATATGGGCACTAAAGAATCTGACAGCTAGCTAGCTAGAGTCCTTATTTTGATAAAATAGTCAAAAAATTTAACATTTGACAAAATAAACATAAACCTTATGTGTTTTCGTACAACGATGTTCCTAAGTGTTTTGGGACGATCTAATGATTAATACATGATGAATTACTATTATCTTTCATGTTAGTCATTATTTTAAAAGTTAGTAGTCGTCCATAATTTACCTCATCCGTGATTAAATTCCAGTATGTTGCTTTAAAAATATTTTATTATTTTTGTATTACTAATATATGTGCATGAAATTTATGGAGATAATTGTCTCAAATATTTCTCTAATGCGATAATTATATGTCTTTTTTTATGAATTGAATAATTATTATATTATCATCCAACGAATATTCTTTTTTTGAAAGTGCCAAGCGACCTACTTTTTTTTGTATTGATAGAATAAGAGAGGATGTGGCTAGCATAACTATTTATGAATCCTTATAGCCCTAGAGCAATGAATACATTATTTATCTGTGTATTCTCGAGCTATAATCCATCAACAAAATTAGGGATGCCACTAACTTAGATTTAGATTGAATTTTATATTTTCCTTGCCCATATCCATCAGGTATCAGAGATCCATTCTTATACTTATACTTATTAAAAAATTAAATATCTTTTATACTAATAATTATTCTTCCGTCATCCAATTATTATTATTATGCAACAAAAGCATATTAAAATTCACATCATATAAAAAATATATATAATTAAAAAATAAATTATATATATATATATATAATTTAATCGAATATTTGAGACGAATATCAGTAATCCCTCCATACATTTCTCCATTTAAATTGAATATC
>JBBMJZ010000137.1:25560737-25571299 GCA_037833815.1 Zingiber zerumbet
TAAGGGGCATGATTTTTCTAATTTCAATTTCAATTCAGCATTTTCTTTTTCTAATTTTGCTAGATCTTTCGTAAGCACTTTGATAAATTAAAAAGACTGAGTAGGGGTGAGAGCACGTACCTTACTTACCTCACTTGGTGATGCTCCCCTTTCATCGTAGTTTTCTTCTTCTTCTGATTCTCCCCTTTCATCTATGCTCATCTCTGAGCTGGTTTCTTCAAAAAGATGGTTGGCCATCAGTGCTAATTTCGAAAAGGCTTCGACTTATGATTCCGAGGATGATGATTCATCCCATGTAGCCTTCAGACTCTTGCGTTTAGAGGATGTCGATCTTTTGTACTTTTCTTTTTCGTTGTTCTTTTTCTTTATCTTCGGGCAGTCATCCTTGATGTGTCCTTCTTCGTTGAAATTGTAACAACGGACCGTCCTTTTGTTGTGTTGATGCCTTTTTGACTGCGATCTAAATTTGTTAGTTTTAATAAATCTATTTAACTTTCTTACCAATAGAGCTGCTTCAGTTTCGTCAATTGATGCTTCAGAATCGGGATCGTCCATCTTGGCTTGTAGGACAACGTTGAGTTTTAACTTCTAGTTCTGCAATTCGAGACTCGTGAAGTTCAAATTTAGAAAATAAACTTTCTAAAGTACTTACCTTAAAGTCCTTAGAGATGTAGTAAGCATCTACTAAGAACGCCCACTCTAGAGTTCTTGGGAAGGCGTTGAGCGCATATCGGATTGAGTCTCGGTTCGTTACCGATTCTTCGAGATTGGTCAATTGAGTTATCAACTCCTTTATTCTTGCTTGGAGTTGCGCTACCTTCTCGTCGTTATTCATTCAGAGATTTGTCAACTGGGTCCGGAGGATGTCGCGCCTTGCTAACTTCGCTTCTGAGGTGCCTTTGTGGAGCTCCAGGAATTTTTCCCAGAGGTCTTTGGCGGAGTCGTAGCTTCCAATCCGACTTACCTCATGGGACGGCAAAACGCCGAGCAAGTGAAATTCCGCCTTTCCGTTTGCCACGAAATCTGCTTGCTGCTTCTTCATCTATTGGTACTCTTCTTTATCTTTTGGGATTGAAAAATCATATTTCATAGTTAATAAAATATCGAAGTCCGTTTTGAAGAATACCTCCATTCAGTGTTCTATGTCGCGAAGTCTCCGTCGAATTTCGGGGGATGAATGCTTGTTCCGGCCATCATCATGATCTTTGTGCTTCAGTCAACGGTTAGTCCTTCTGAGGCGGTCTGGCTCTGATACCAATTGTTGGTACAGCGGGGGTGGCAAGAGGAGGGTGAATTGCCTGAAAAAATAAAGTATACTCTCCTCGTACTTTCAACTAAAAAATGCAACACTAATAAAATAAAATAGCAGAAATAAAAGAGAGACAAGAAGTTAACTTGGTTACAACCAAAACGGTTGTTAATCTAAGGTGATTGAACAACTCAACTAGAATGTCTCCTTCACTGTAGGCGGAGAAGTCTTTTTACACACTAAGAGAGCTCACAAGTTGCTAGGAATTGAATGCTGAGTTGAATACAGAGATGATTAAAGCTTCTGGACCAAGGCTATATTTATAACCTAGGGCGCCTGGAAGGGTTCCAGTCGCCCTAGGGGGATACAACTTTATCCCCTTTACAACGGATCACGTTTGACGCGATCCTGGTCAAAATCCACTTCCGGGCGCCCAGAATGGTTCCGAGCGCCCAGACTTCCGGGCGCCCGGAATGGATCCGGGCCCCCGGACAGCCAAAGTCAACTATGGTTGACTTTTTCATCTGGGACCTATGCTCCGGTTCAGCTCACTTCGGTCCAGGTCTTCTGCTCCGGCTCCACTTTTTTGGGTGATCTCGGCCATCCGGAATAGGGCTCACCTGAACCCAATTTTTGGCCTTCTCCTCGAGCAGGCTTCCGTCTCGGCTTCTTGTCCCGGCTTCTTGTCCCTTGAACGCCGTGCACGTTCTTCTCGTACACCGATGTACTCTTCCACAGCTCTTTCGTCCTTTAGACACCGAGCCCGTCGGCTCCCTTCCCGTGCTGTCGCTAGCTGCGTCTTCCGTTCGACTTCTTGCACTCCTAAGCTCCTGCACATTTAGACACATGGATCAAATAACAAGCAGGATCTAACCCAACTTGGTTGATCACATCAAAACAACCATAGGGTCCAACAAGAGTTGGTTAACTTGACTAAATATGACCTTAATAGACTAAATTTAGACCATTTAAACCAAGAATAGTATTCTTAATCGATTGATTTCAATTACCAATTGATTACAACCTATCCGAATCAATTGGCATTGGGTGCCAATCGTTACCGCCCACCTTAATTGATCGATTCTTCGAGTTTCTATACTCGTAAAACTTGATTTAACTTGTTGATTACAACCTATCTGAATCGATTGGTGTTGGATGCCAATCAATTACTGTCCACCTTAATCAATTGATCCAATCGATTAGGGCATGTCTAATCAATCACCTGATCGATTCTTCGAGTTTCTGTTCTCGCGAAAATCAATTACCTCAATCGATTGACCTAATAGATTGCCATATGTGATTTGGATTTCTACCCGAAATTTAGAAATTAAATGCATAAATAATTCTATAAAACTCTAAAAATCGTGAAACTTTATGTAAACATTACTTATGTCATATATTATCAGAAAAAATATATTTCTATAAAAATATATCCCATTTCAAAGATTTATATAAAATTGAAAACCATTGAAAAATTTTAATATTTAACTCTACTTTGTATCTAACTAATCAATGATGATTCTTATCAAAAGATATACTTCACTAAGGTTTTCAAAATAATTTTGAAATGATTTTCAAAACAAATTTCTAACCATAATCTTTGGGCTAAATGAACATTACTTGTACAGTATTTTCTCCATGATTGGACTTCATATAATCATGTGTTTTGATAATACTAAAACTCAAAAGATGCACTAAATCAACATCTTGAATTTTTATTCATCTTCCTAACATCTCACTTGTATCTAATGTGTCTCAATACACATACAACAACCTTATGGTTTTTGTGAGATTTAAATTAGGGTTTTCCCTAAACTAAGGGATCATACATTTCTAACTAGGCAATTAAATTTTGATCATCCAACCTTGTATGTCAATTGATATCATTGTCCTTAATTACAAGGAATTTAAAACAATGAATGAACCTGATTATGACATACATCAAAATGAATATTTTTCAAAAGAAATACTATCATATCTAAATGATATATGTATGACATGACATATAATATTTTTCATAAAAATATAAATATTAAATATGATGTCTTGGTATATGATAGTCACACAATCATGATAATTTTAGCATAAAGAAAATACCTAAATATTGTATCTAAGTATCATTAACTTATCACTAAATTTAAAATAAACCTAAGTCTACCCTTATTTCCTTAGAAAATGTCAAAATCCCAACTTAGCATTTCTTTGACTTCTAATCTATTTGTGCCAATTTGATTTAGCTTAATTCTTAAAAATTTGATAGGCACACTTTTTAGTTTATAAGAGTAAAATTATACCCTTCACTTTCAAGGTGTCACAATATCTTGAAAATATCCTAAAGTGTCAACTTCATCACAGTTGGATTAACTACCCTTCTAATTAGAGTTAACACACTCTAAACTCATCTGGGATGTAGCGAACACACTCTTAGGAATCTAAAATCTATTGGTGTTCCTTGGGTGTTCGAGGTACTCTTTAGGGATAACTTCCCTTGATACCTTCTTAATGACTTTCCTAAATTTCTTAGAAGGCTTAGTCATACTAGTCTCCTCTAGGTCAACTCTAGGGATAACTTTTCTTATAACCTTGGCTTGACTCCTAGACCTAGTGTTAGTTCCACAACCATCTGAAACTCTATGGTATGAGAGAACATTTTCTTTGGCTTTTGGTTTGTATCCCAAACCTATGTTGTCATTGATTAACTCTTGTTTTCCTAAACCTAAGTTTTGCTTCTTTAACCCTTTGACATTATTTGTCATTTTCTCTAGGGTCTTCTCCAATTTCTCAAGTCTTGATCTCAAGACTTGATTTTCTTTCCTTAACTCCTCAAATTTTGATGTTCTATTATTTTCTTGGACACTTTTCCTTTTATGTACATATCTAACTTAGATTTCTTGCCTAAATTATTTTCCACCTTCCTAAACTTAAGTAAGGTAGTTCTAGAATGAAGTGATTTATAATTTTTCCTAGGATTTTTTCATGCTTTCTAGTTTCATGATAAATATAATTAAAATAATATAAATTATTCTTAACATGCTTTTTTATCATGATTTAAAGAAATACCATTACTAATGGTACATTGGTTTTGCCCTTGGAAGCTCCCCCTTGATTTGAGCTTCCTCTCTTGACTTTTCTTTGATACTTCCCTCTTGTGCATTGATTTGGTAGTGCCTCTTTTGATTGCACAAAAAACACAATGTACTCCTTGCCCTTTCCTATCATGGGTCTGACATGCGTTGATTTTTCTTTGACCTTGGGTGACACTTTACCTTTCTTCTTAGTCAATTTTGGACACTTACTCTTATAGTATTTATTCTTCCTACACTCAAAGCAAATGATATGCTCTTTACTTTTACAAATTAAAATTTGTATACCTTTACTTGTAGGGGTAACACATAATCTAATGAACTACCCTCCCCCTCAATCCTTGTGGAGGATGCCTCTTTAACTTCATCCTTGGACATTAAGCACCTCTCAACTTCTAAATCCTCATGCATATGAAACAAAGAGTTTCCCTCTTTGCCTTTGTCGTTGTATTCTGTTGAGGATGGATCTTCATGGAGCTTAGCCAATGAGTTCCATAATTCATTTGCACTCTTGTAATCTCCTATTTTGCACAAGATATTGTTAAGTAATAAATTAACTAAAATTTTTGTTACCTTATCATTTACCTCAGATTGTCTTAATTACTTCTCGGTCCATTTGCTTTTCTTGAGAAGCTTTTCTTTTCTATCCATTGGAGTTTGAAATCCTTCCATTAGAGCAAACCATTACTCTATCTTCATTATGAAGAAATTTTCAACCCTTGATTTTTAAAGGTCGAAACTTCCAATTTCGAATGATGGAGGTGCTTGGATATCATATCCAAATTCATCTCTAAACTTTATTTTGAAGTTGAGCTCCTTGAATGATAAGTCTTTGACTTGTTGAAATTAGGGCTTCAACTTCAAATTCTTCTTTTTCCTTTAGCTCATTGCTCTTTCAGCGATTAGTCCAATTAAAAGTGGTCTCATTCTGATACCACTTATTAGGACACTTTGGGAACTAGAGGAGGGGTGATTAGCTCCGATAGCTTCTTTGATGATTTGTTGCAGCAGAAACTTTAAGCAATCACTAACATCTTCATTTTACTTTGTATCCACCTCCTTGAGGTGACTAATCCAAGGGTCAACTCTCCTCACTCATAGATGCACTACGAAAAACCTCCTTCCAGGAGGCAGAGAAGCCTCGTACAGTCTCAACACGAGAAATACAATAACAGATACAATAAAACAAAGAAAGTAAATACAACAATGAGGAACCTTAATCTTGATCTCTTGCTTCTTTGGACTGTCTCGGAAATGTAGCACTTAACTCTAAATCGTCTAAGAATCAATAGAGAATAGTAGAGAAGAAGAGTTGATTTGAATCTTCACGAAATCCTTTATATCACAATAATTTAAGACTCCCAATCGATTGACCTTATCCTTAATCAATTGTCATGTCAGATCAAATCAAATCTAGTCGTCCAAATCTCGCAACGGCTCTTTTCTACATCTCCCAATCGATTAGTCATAGCCTTAATTGATTAAACAACTTCCCAATCGATCACCCAATCGATTCAGAAGCTTACTATTCGCATGCGAACTTCTCACAATTGATTGCCCCAATTGATTCCCTAACTCACTATTTATTCACGACAAACAACTGTCCAATCGATTGAGCCAATCAATTCAGCACCGTTCTCACAAATCCTGAAGACAACCCTAATCGATTGGTCAATCAATTAGGCTTGGCCCAATCGATTGATTTATCAATTCAAGCCCTCTCTGTGTTCTTGCGAGAATCTCTTAATCGATTATCCTAATTGATTAGTTTAAGATCAATCGATTGTCCAACCCTAATTTGCTTGATCAAGTCTAGGGTTCATTTGCTCAATATCTAGTCAACAGTGATCTGTTAGGACTTCGTAACCAAGTGTTCAGTCAATCCTTGACTCACTTGGACTTTTCATTTCGTGTAAACTTCCCGTTGAACTTTTTATCACCAAGTGAGGTCTTCCTTGACGCACTTAGATTTTTCTCTTGCCTAATCTCAGTTAAAACTAGTCACTCGTAGACTTCCACCATGTTAAGGCTTTTCTTTGCTAACATGCAGTCCTCCTTGACCCACTTGGACTTTACTTTACCTAACCATAGTTAGAGTTTTCCTTTGGCAACGTGCGATCTTACTTGACCCACTTAGATTTTCCTTTGCCTAACCACAGTTAGAGCTTCTATTACCAACGTGGACTTTACTTTATCTAACTCTCAAGTTAGAACTTTGTTTTGTCTAACCTCTAGTTAGAACGTCTCAATCAAATATTCAGTCTTCCATGACCTATTTACCCTTTCTCTTATATATTATCAAGTATTCGGTCTTCCATGGCCTCTAATTTTTAGGCCGAAATTAAATTTTTATTAAACGAATCAAATTTTTAGACTTTAATTAAAAAAATTTAATTAATTAAATTTTTGACTAAAATAATCGATATTTTATCAATTTGATTTGTTATGTTTTTATTAAAATTTGGTCCGTTCAATTAATTAAAAAAAATTAGTTCAATTTGATTTGATTGATACGATTTGATTTTAATAAGTCTTTGTTAGAGGAATGTAAACTACTATAACTAAGAGTCTCTCAAATGCACATATATTGTGAGCTTGAAAAGTGGATTTGCATCGAAATTTATATCCTCAGCTCTGCTCTCTCAGTTCTATCATTCTTCTCCAATTACTGATAAACCTAATCCGACTTAAATCTAGTTATCTCTCCATATACATAATTGATCTAGTCAACTAAACGCGTGTTAGAGTAATTGTGTAGAAAAATGACGACATCCGATTGAAATTTTAGTTCCTTTCGACTAATTAATTAATAAACAAAACTTATTTAAAATGGTTAATTTTTTAGTCCATTAAAACATGAACAAAATGTCTTTATACAATAAATTTTGCGTAGGTGGTTGAGGAACTAGCATCCAATTGAAATTTTCATTCATTGTTAAATTAATATAAATCCATGAATTCTCCTATTATTTATGCAATCTCTCAATAAATATCATTGTTTCTATGGATTAATACGAACGAATCGTTGACTAAAAGCACAAAAAGGATAAACGATCTGTATTTTCCTCTTTGTCTCATCTGAGATCACATCAAATCTGTTCTGACCATTAGATTTAGTAGACTGTTGAATTTGTTTCCATCATTTCTTCTTCTGTTCTTCGCCATCTTTTCTGTCCCTCTGTTTTTTCTTTCTATTTTATTGGAATTATCAGGAATCCCTTCTTATTCGGCTATAAAAAAGGTTGGTGGCCGGTGGAGCTCGATTCAATCAGCACATCCTTCTTCTTCCTCCTCCCCATCAGATTCATGGACGGCGCCGATCTTCCTGCGATTCCAATCGCCGGTCGACTCCTCTGTTTTCTCGGCTTCTTAGTCGTCGTCAGGTACTCCTTCCTCATCATCCACGCCGTTGAGCGGGTGCAGGCGTCGACGCCGGCCATGTCCTCCTCCTTCACGGTGGAGCAACTGTTGGCTTACTACCTGGTGTGGATGCTGGGCCTGCTCGTCATGCTGCTGCCGCCATTGCTCGCCAATTCTCCGCACCTGGTGCGGTTGGCAGCACGGGCGATGAACTCTCTGTTTCCGATGTTCAATCCCCTTCATCCAATCAGAATCATCGTCTGGGGTCCACAATTGGCCAGTCTCCTCGGCTTCTGGGTCACCGTGAGGTACTCCTTCCTCATCATCCACGCCGTCGACCAGGTGCAGGCGTCGCCTCCGGCCATGTCCTCCTCCTCCTTCACAGTGGAGCATGAACAACTATTGGCGTACTACCTGGTGTGGACGCTGGGCTTCCTCACCATGCTGCTGCCGCCATTGATCGCCAATTCTCCACGCTTGATGCTGTTGGCAGCACGGGCGATGAACTCTCTGTTTCCGGCACTCTTCGACGAGCACGCCTAACTGAGAACCATCCGATCGATAGCTCATTCCACTTCTGGATCAAATATCTATAAAAGAGCTCTGCTCAATGTTAATTTCTGTTGATGTTCATCATGTGGGTTTTAGCCGTAAGGTTTCTGTTTATTTGTGTGTAAATATAAACGTTTGATAAAGGCGAATACGTTCGTCCCAACGCCTCCGTTAACTCGTCCTAGGATCAACACAGAGGAGGTAAATCATGGACGACTATTAGCTGGACTATTAGCCTTTGGAATAGTGATTAATAAATAAGAGGAATATTTTATCTCGACTGTTTGATATTTGAATAATGAAAATTAAGGTTGTGAATCTTATGATCATATCTTATGTTTCTTTTTCATATCACTTTAATTTTGTGTGCTAAATAAAATGGTTCTCTAACTTCCCATCTTATGCAAAATAGTTTTTAATTTTATTATTAAACAAAAATACTATATAAAAATGGTCGAAGGAGACGAAGAAAAAAATGCACAAAATCTACATTTTCAACATTAAATATCTAATTTTAATTGTTAAATTGATAGAATTAGATTATTTTTACTTAATTTAGAAGCAATTGAATCCTTAAAAAAAAAATCCGTCCATTGACTTGGAAGTGGTGGTCGGATTGGACGGCTGTGGTGTGTGGACCGCTGGCACATCATTTTTCTTTTAATTAATAATTAATATATTTTTACAACTTTGATTTGGAGGTGTTGTTTCTTCTTTGTCCCCATATGATGTCCAGTTAAGTGAAGGAGGACGAATTTATTATAATGAGTTAAGAGATTAATTTTTATTGATTGTATATTTTTGGAGAAAATAAAACTCTCACCCAGCTAATTTGACAGGTTAGTTATAAATCAATCACATAATTTATTTTCTTTTATATAATTTTAGAATGGATTATAAGAGATGCATAGAATGAGTATAATCAAATTTTATTATAATTAGAAATCTTATTAATATTGTTATTATTTTAATTGGATTACTGGTGTGCAAAAACACTTTTTTTTAAACAATGTTTATCATACACAACTTATAAAATAGTTTAGTTATAGTAATATTCTAATATATAAATTTTATTAATGTATTCATATCGTCATCGTTTAATTGTGTTAGAATATTTATTCACAATAATATTATTTAATTTTAGCAGATGTTTTCATTTAATTTAATTTTTCATCTTCATTCGAAATTAAGTCATTGGCGCAAGCCATACTAATTGAACCTTATAACAACCACACGATTTAAATAAAATTATCTAATATATTAAATAGTTAGATATACAATTGAATTTTGAGGGATATATATTTGGTAGCAAACGTAACTATAAGCACGAGGTGTTATTTAGTTATAAGGATGACTTAGTATGACAGTTGACCGCATTTATGCCCTAGAAAACAACAGTTACTGAAATTTATGGATTATTTTTTAAAGTATTTTTTGAGTTGAATTAACAAGGAGACAAAAGTAATAATAACAGTCCGATTGGATCATTAATTCGAGAGGATTATAATAGGTCGTTGATTCTATGATCTGATTTACTAATATTTTTTGACTTCAACGGTAGGGTTGATTGATTATAGAAGAAAAGACTTACACGAAACTATTTTTGAAGTTTTGAGTTGAATGAAGGTATTATTTTTATTATATGGCATTTTAAAAATAATTTATAGGTGTTCCATTTATTTCGAGTAAGGTAACATGATTTTGATATAAAATTTCCATATATGGAATATGTAATTGGCAAAAGTAAATATCTTCCTAAAGCATGATTTAAAAAGGTTCAACATGGAGCATTTCCAACCCAAATCGCAAAGGGCAACAATTGCACGACATAGGGATTATAAAACGGTGCTATGTTAGATACATATATGCCCCTCATGTCACAAGATTGAGTAAAGTCAAATATAGTTTTTGTATGCAACAATTGTTGGACCGTCGGGTCTGGCTAAAAGGGGGATTAGATAGCCTGTAAAATTAAAAACACAACCCTTCTCGACTTCTTAAACTAATACTTGCATAAAATAACAAAAAGAAGAGGCATTGGTTTTGACTTGGTTACAATCGGGATGATTGTTAATCCAAAGAAGATGATCGCACTAAATTCTCCTTCAGACGGAGAAGCCGCTTTTACAACAGTGTAGGCACAGAAAGAAGGAAGCTAATCAAAACAATAGAAGCACACAAGTGTGGTTACAATTTCTGAATGAATTGAAAAGCTTCTGGACCAAGGCTATATTTATAGCCTTGGTCGGGGTGCCCCGAAGAGTTCCGGGCACCTTGGGGGGATAAAACATTATCCCATAACGTTCAGATCGAGTCAA
>JBBMJZ010000137.1:25613816-25654897 GCA_037833815.1 Zingiber zerumbet
TTTTACGCCATTGAGCTCGATCTCCTATTATATCATCATCTATATTTAAATAAATTTTATCTTGTTTTATTGTTGCTCATCAAGTCTTTTTTGGTCTTCCTCTTCCTCGTTTGATATGAATGTTAGCAATTCTGTGTATGTTAGCAATTTAAAAATCTTTAAAAAATACTATAGAAATCTTTAACAAATCCTCGTTTGATTTAACCTATATAAATACTATAGAAATCTTTAAAAAATATCTTCTCATTTTGTCAATTCTGTGTATGTTAGCAATTTAAATTGAACCTAAAAGAAATTAATTAATTTATCAATGTTTGATTTGTTCCTTTATGTATGGTCTGTTTATTTTGGTGTTCATTTAGCTCAGATGCTAGTAATTAGCTTGGTCTAGATGATCGAGTTGAAACTTTAAAGTAAAATGTGGCCTTGATAATTACTAACTTCGCAGTATATTCAATCCAATTGTTTAATGGTGGGCATGAGGCATATGTATTTTGATAAAGCCGGTATGCATACTCAGCCACACAGTGATTGTTTTCTGTCTCAAGTTAGCACAGATAAATGTCCGATGGACATGCCTAATAAATTAATTACAAACAGTGACTAACAAATTTCTCGTGTGTATGAGTGTTCATCTATATATTGGCTGTCAAATTTTCTTGTCAAGTGTCTTGAACCACTGTCGAAATTGACACATATACTATGATAGTATGATGTACTTGTAACAAAATTATGGTAACATTGGATGTTATACATGATACTGGTATATTCATGCCTTCTCAAAAACATTAAAATGCAGTTTGTAAAAGGTTTATGATGTTGACTTGAGGTATGATTGCTTGCTTGTATTTTTTTTTGGATTATATCACAATGATTTCAAGTAAATGCTTCAGTTGATGTGTAAAAACAAATAATTCTTTGCAGGATGAAGAACCAAATGATAGAAAAATTGGGAAGTTGTGTGAATATGCTTCTAGAAACCCACTTCGCATTCCAAAGGTAAAGTATTGTCTTCTTTGTTTGGTTACTTTAAGATGACTCTGTGTTAGGAGTTGAACAACTTCCTACCTGTAAAGAGGCACAAAAAAGAAAACCGTAAAGAAGAGATACAAAATTGCCCAGTATACACATTAAACTTCAATTACCAACACTTTCTTTTTTTCTTGATCTTCCATGTCTGAATACCTGCTATCCTGCCTCTTTATCCTGAAGAATGGACTTAGCTATGTCCATCAGGAATTCTTCCAAGGAGCGGAAACATGTTTTTTTTTTGTTCCTATCAAATCATCACACATGAGCAAGGGCATTGGTTACCTTGTCTATTTCTCTGCTTACTAACAATTTCCCACCGTAAAAGGTAATTTGATTCAAGTAGTTCAGAACTTCAGATACCACATATCTTGCCTTCCGAGGAGCTGAGCTTTAATTTTCAATCTGAATAGACAATGATTTTCTTTATTGCTCGTTTTCCCTGGCACATGCTTCCTTTTATCCCATTTGTTTTTGGTTGAATTTTATCCCATCTGCTATATCTAAGTTTATAATTTCTTCTGTTTGTCTGTGATTTTTCATCCTATACTCATCTGTTGCTATTTCTTAGCTTCCATATTTATATATTTTGTTGCTTATTTGGCAGATAACAGAATATTTGGAGCAGAGATGTTACAAGGAGTTGCGAAGCGAACACTTCGGCTATGTTAAGATTGTGATGTGTATCTACCGTAAATTGGTGATTAGTTGCAAGGAGCACATGTAAGATTTACTTGAATTTATGGTTTTATTATTTGTTTCTTCTTGATGATGTTTACCTTTGGTCAATCAACACAAATTATCGTGAATTTCCTCACGATTGCATTATTGGTGAATGACACTAAGCACAGGACTTAGGACATGTATGATTAGATGAGAGTGCTTGAAATGTAGAATAAAATGTTTGATTTCTAAGAAGTGGGTAGTGGTTACACATCTGATTCAACATTCCATACAGCAAGCTTCCAATTTTATTATGGGGTGACACATACTTAAATCTTCTGTGAGAGAACACATACAGGAATCTAATAAATTGCCAGCCTCTAAAGGATGTTACCTACACTCTGGATTCTTAAAAGGATTTGACTCACTCTTCCATTTATGCTTCTAACACTGTATATAAAGCTGTAATCAACTCCAAAAGAATTTTATTTCCATTGATCTTTTCCTTTGATTTTGGGATGTACTTGCTAATAATGTATGACTGACAATTTGGTGACATGACCTATCATATGAATTTATCTTTTTCAGGCCTCTGTTTGCAAGTAGCTTACTGAACATCATACACACACTTTTTGATCAAACAAGACAAGCTGAAGTGCAAACTATAGGTTGCTATACACTTTTTGACTTTATTAATAACCAAGTAAAGTTCTTCTCTGCTACATATCTACATTTTTCCGTCTTAATCTACTTGCCTATTTTTGGCAAATCTCACATCATGATGCTGCTACCAATTCTAGGTTGATGGCACACACCAGTTCAATATAGAAGGTCTGATTCCTAAATTGTGTAGTATAGCTCAAGAATTGGGTGATGATGAGAAAGCATGCTGTTTACGTGCAGCAGGGTTGCAAGCTCTGTCTTCATTGGTATTTAACCTTGTATTATTTTGTTACCATTTCATATTTCATTTTAACTCATTATGATTTCATAAATTTCTGAATCTTGGTGTCATAACATCTTTTAAATTTGAACTTAATGAACTACTTCAGTTGCAGAGCTAGGAACACTTTTTAAGTGGGTGCAATTCTTATTTTTGAAAACCAGCCAAAATAGATTGTTTGATTGAGAATCATTTCCCAATCTAAGTAAACCATTAAGTTAAAAAATTGGTTGACCTTGAATGAAATTACATTAATATCATCCTCATGACGGCAAGTCTGATTTTAGTTAAACCTCATTTTAAAGCTAATTGAAACCAAATCAAGATAACTAATTTAATGAATTTAAGTAAAATTAGGCTTCAATAAAATCAGTTTAAATTAGCTTAATTAAATTAAATCAAAATTAATCTTATTTGATTAATTAATTAATTAAATTAAATTATTTTAAATCAGATGTAATTAAATTGGATTAATTAAATTCAATAAATCAAAATCAGATTGAATTAAAATTGGATTTGCTTTAATTAAAATCATTATGTTCACAAACCTACAAATAATGCATCTTATATTTAATTAAATATCAATATAACAAAAGTAAATTTTGCATTCTGATATAACTCAATTATGAGTAATTCAGATCATTTTATATTACTCTCCGTTTAATTCAAGTCAATATTTTCAATCATAATACTCTCTTTATAATTCATTGATCATTCTATTTCTCGTTAGCGATCCAGTGAAGTTCATATGTTGTCCCTTTGTAATGACATGTAGGTTTGGTTTATGGGTGAGCATTCTCATATCTCCGCGGAATTCAACAGTGTAAGCACATTTTTTACTTTTCAAATTTCCAATTAAACTGAACTATGACTTATATCAATGCTGACTTCTTTTATGTACAGAACAGTTAAATTGAATGACACTCTTCCTCATAATATAAATACTTTCTTGAAGTTGAATTTTAGTTTCCCCAAGCGAGAATTTAACTTTGAGTTTCAGTGAATGATCTAAAAACAAACCAATGTCTGGTTTTCCACTTTGTCTAAGTTAATTTTGAACTTCCATGATTTGTTAACTGTAGCACATTGGACATAGTATAATATAGTATCAACTAATTATCAAGAGAATAAAAAAAAACTTAAGAAAAAGAAAGTAACAAATGTTAATTCCATAATCCTAATGTTGTTGTGCTTATAAAACCCTGTATGTGCCTTTTCTTCTAGACTTATGGGCGAGTGTCTTTGTTTTCCATGGTGATCTATGAAGTTGTATGAGAAGACTTGCAGAACTTTCTTGTATGAGTAATTCTTGTGCCTTCCCAAGTAAGTTCTTAGATGTTGAGATTTGATTGAGGACCACTTGCAAAAAACCTTGTGCTGTTAGGAAAGGCCCAAATTTAAGATGCATGGTTTAATGCCTTTCTTCATGATTTAACCATACAAAGATTGAATCATGGGTAAAGAATGCTTATAATAAGAGAAAAGGGATGAATCCATGATGGGCGTATATGATGTAACAAGAGAAAAGGAGTGAGCAATGAGCTGACATTGGAACTCATCATGTATGCTTCTGTACCTGGTTCAGATTTAATTGGATAACCAATTATACATAATCCTCAAAAGCTAAAGTCGTGAGGAAAACAACCTACAAATATGTAACAAAATGCAATTCACAAGTATAAAAAATGCTGAAAATGACACTTCATTTACTGACCAGAATATCCAATAACTATCAGTGTATCATGAACCACAGTGGGCATATCTTGACTAAATACAATTGATTCTAAGACTTTTGTTTTGTCCGTCACAAACCTCTCATTATATTTCATTAAAACTTTTTTTAATGGTTAAAATTACTAAACATTCACCACTAGTTGCTAAGTTCTTGTTCAAGGAACATTTACTATCTTTCTAGATTGTATATTAGGATTTTTATAAAATTTATTTTGTTTTTTAAAGTTTCATGTCTTTTGTACTATATAGATTGTTTCTGCTGTCTTTGAGAACTATGGAGATACCAAAAAGAAATCAGAGGATGATCAACAAAGTGAACAGAGCCGGTGGGTACAGGAAGTCCTTAAAACTGAGGGTCATGTATCTCCTTCTCCTTTTATCATTTCTAGGATTCCTTCCTGGAAAAGTATTGTTAATGACAAAGGAGAACTTAATTTGACTTTGTAAGAGTTTCATCCTGTAGGTTTAACCTGTTCACTAGTTTTAATGCTTCTCAACTTGTCTAATATTTTATACCCATATACAATTAACAGGGATGAGAAGAACAGTCCTTGCTTTTGGTCTAGGGTTTGCTTGCGTAACACGGCAAAGCTAGCCAAAGAAGCAACTACTGTGCGGCGTGTTTTGGAGTCTTTATTTTATTATTTTGATAATAATGGTTCGTGGTCTGCACAAAATGGTCTTGCTCGATATGTCTTATGTGATATGCAGTTATTGATGGAAAAGGATGGTAAAAAAATTTTATTTTACAAGTTTCTTTGTTTTTTGTGTTTGTATTTTTCTTGAGAGTTCATTTTTTCTCACCTTACAGGGCAAAATGCATCTCTTCTGATATCGATACTGGTCAAGCATCTTGAGCACAAGACTATTTTAAAACAACCAGACATTCAGTTGAATATAGTTGAAGTTACTGCTCGTCTTGCTGAGCAGTCTAAAGCACAAGCATCTGCAGCAATTATTGGTCCAATAAGTGATCTTGTGAAACATTTACGTAAATCCATGCATTGTGGACTTGGTAATAAACATATGGGGGATGACATCATCAAGTGGAATGACAATTTCCGAAATGCACTAGATGAGTGCATCGTTCATTTATCTAAAAAGGTATTGTCACTTTTCTGATTTTTTTTGAAAAGAAAATAGGAGACCAAAACCATAGAAGGTGCATAGCTAGAGATTTATATTTGATGTTCTATTTACAATTGCTTGTCTGAATGTCAATACTAAGATTAAGCATGTATTTCAGCTTATCTATTTCTTTAAAACGAAGTCTTTGAAAAAGGTCCTTAAAACAGAATATATTTTAGAAAGGAGTTTTTTGTGAGCTAGATTTGAGAAGCATGACCTTTCTTACCTAAAATTATGACATTGATGTGGTGTCTGTCAACAGATTGATGATGCTGGGCCTGTTCTCGATATGATGGCTGTTATGTTAGAAAATTTATCATTGAATTTGGCCATTGCAAGGTCAACTATTGTTGTAGTGTATCGCACTGCACAGATAATTGCATCTGTTCCAAATTTATCATATCGGAATAAGGTCAGCCAAGTATACATATTATAGGTTAATTTTTTAGCCGTTAGCCTGTAAGTCATTCTCCTCATCATGCATTTCAGGTGTTTCCTGAAACTTTGATGCATCAATTGCTCTTAGCAATGGTTCACCCTGATCATGAAACACGGGTGGGTGCTCATCGTATATTCTCCGTTGTTCTTGTTCCATCTTCTGTATCTCCTCAATCTAGATCAGTGACTCCAGAATTACTTAAAGATATTGATCTTCAGAGAACACTCTCAAGAACTGTTTCCGTCTTTTCATCATCAGCTGCTTTGTTTGAGAAGCTTAGATGGGAAAAGGTATCTGTGACAGAAAAAGCATACCAACAAAATATGAGCAGGGTTCCTAGTCATAATGGACAAGAAAACGGTAAAGACGTGAAGCTTTTTAAGCTGCAGTCATCTCAAAGTCGCACTCGTAGCATCAAAGGACCTCCATCTTTAAGAGAAGATAATATTCCAGTGGGCAAACCAAATAAGGTCAATAGCTTTACACAGTCAAGTATTATTTATTCAGCTACTCCATCTTTATGTAACTAGCTCTTTGTATGCTCACTTAATCACAAATTGTTTGCCTTCGTGTATTCAGGACTCTATTCTTTTAAGATTGAGCAGTCGTCAAATCACACTTCTTCTTTCATCATTTTGGGTCCAGGCTATGTTTCCTGAAAACGCTCCAGAGAACTATGAAGCAATTGCTCATTCTTATAGTTTGACATTGCTGTTTACTCGAGCAAAGGTAATCAAATTCTTATTTTTCTGCAAGTATGGTTAAGTACAGTTCTGTTTGGGATACATAAAATCTACTTTCCTAGACTGACAGTTCTACTGTTATAGTTTGGTTCATTTTTCTTACTCTGCAGTACATTGTAGCCTTAGATTTCGGTGTTCAAATGTGTGCTCTCTTTATGGTTTCTTAGCAAATAACACTACATTGGTTAATAACATTTCACAATCTAGCTTCAGAAAACTATCATTAATTTATCTTTCTATTTCTGATTTTGCAGTCATCAATCCACGAGTCACTTGCACGAAGTTTTCAGCTTGCTTTTGCTTTGAGAAACATTTCACTTACAGAGGGTAAGATATTCATTTGTTTTGTTGAGAATAAAGTGAAGGCTTACAAAGAATATAACAGTATATTCTGAACCCTTTCCTAATCCACAGCAAGGCTTAGAATCTCGACCCGTGCCGAGATTTCGGTCCTAGAACGGAACAATACTATTTCGGTATCGTATCATGCCGTTATGGTTTCGGTATTTTTTTTATTTATATATAGTAATTATTAGATACATATATTTATGGTGTATAATTTAAAAATAAGTTGTATATTGATTTTATATAAGTTCTCAATTATTGAACAACTTAATATTGTTAGAAAAAATAATTAAATATAGTTTTCTTTATAAAAAAATTGATCTATCAATAACTCAAATTAAAAATGATATGTTTCATATGTTTAGGAAGCAATATTTCCTAGGCAAATAAGTAGAGGCATTCTAAACAAAAATATATGTTTCATATGTTTAGGAAGCAAGAATCCTAAAAGTAAAAAACTAAATATGTTAATATTCATGGATCCAAATTTCAAATTAATTCTAAGACAAAAAAAATATTATCTATAATAAGTATATAAATTAATACAGAGATGTTACTTTATATATAATAATTATATAAATTAACTATTTATTCATTTAAAGAATTATTAATTTAAATAATAGATATTTTAAATAGTAAAAAAAATATCAGAATATCAATTAAACAATAAATCTGTAAAAAAATACAAAATAAAAAAAATCAGAATATTAATTAAAAATGTATTAAAAATATAATTTTAAATATATTTTATTGGGATAGTTTAATTAGAGTTTATGAAAGCTTGTTTGAAATATCACACTTAAGTTAGGAATTATTTGAATTAATTAAATCGAAAGGTTTAATTTTCGATCGTGTAATGGGTCACAGTACTTGTGCGAAGTGTGGTCAGGACATCTTGGGCATTTGCAAAGAGGGGTTGGAGGCACCTCCTGGATGCCTTGGTCCCGCGCGCTTCCGGCAGCATCGAAGGCGTCCCACAACATCTCAGCGACGCCTCCAGTGCACCTCCAGGACATCTCCGCTCGCTTTATGCTCCTACCACCTCACTACTGCCTCACCGCTGCCTCACTGCTACTAATCGCTCACCGCTTGCCTTCGTCGCTTCCCCTACTTTATATAGCATTTTTTTAATTAATCGATTGACTGAAGGAATTGATTTGATTCCTTCTGTCGCGATTCTAATTCCTTCCATCCCGTGTTTGTCATGATTCCTTCTGTTGCGCGACAAGCGAGCTCGATTCCTTCTGCTAGTTTCACTCCCCTGTCGGAATGGTAAAAACCATCCATGCCACTCGGCACGGAACAATATTTCACTCATTAGACAAAACCAAAACTATTCTGGCTATTCTTATATTACCACAAATCTTTGGGTTTGGGAACATCTACAAACTACAAGTACAGATATAGTAAAGGAATTAGAGTTCCAAGTAAAGGAACAGAACATATGAAACTTTAATCACATCTCTTGCATGTATGGAGATCTAATGCCAAATCTACATAAGATGTGATAGACAATTACTTTTAAAATATATATAGAACTGTCCACTGTTTCATCTGTATTAGCAGTATTTTTAAATTTCCACTTAAATTACAGGCAATGATTTTGCTTGCTTCATGTCTTTCCTGAATCCTATGTCCACTCACCCATAGCTCCCTCTAGAAGAAGACAATTTAGGAAGCAAGTTAACAGATTACCTTTCCAGTCAAAAGAAGCCATAAAAGACCCTCAGGTAATGGCTCTCCAGCATCTTTTGCAGCAGGCAGCAGCTTTTGACATTCAGGGATAGAAAGTCCTCTAAATCGTATCCCCTGAAAAAATTTTCATTGCCAATAGAAACTTTCAGACAATGAATCTTGGAATAGTTTGTCAAAAAAAGCATAAACCTAAGCAAATTGTCTATAGAACTAAGAAAACGCACCTCGTCTGGATCAAGTAATGATGTTTCCCATAGCAGTCCTGTCATTCCTCTCATTCCACCAATGACCTGCCATGTAAAAATAAAATAGTAAAACCATGAATATGGAAATGCAGGCCATGGTGAGTTTGTTGTGGACTTGTGGTGTGATGTTCATGGTGTCAATATGAGTCTTTGTACCATGTCTGCAGTGATATTCCCAAGCTGAACTTTCCCATGTTCAGATTTCAATTTCTTCAACCGTTCCTGGAAGAAAACAGAATAGAATTACCAAAAATACATAAAGAAGCAAGGTTTTCAAGAGTTCACTATATATTACTTGTGATTCAACAGGAGCTAAAGCTTATACTCCTCAGGGATTAATGTTATTTTCCATATGTTTTCTTTTACATATAAGACCATAGATGCATGTTAACCATGTCTTGAAGGCAAAGAAAAAATTAATTCCATACGTATTAGATTAGCCCCTTGATTTCAGGTTCCCTTAAGCACATAGTAAAGACCATAGTCTCAATTTAATTATAACTTAATAGAAACATTACCAGTGTGAGCATGTGCACATTCATATAAGATTGGAATTTGGATTTAAATCTCCCAAGAAGCAGAAAATGTTAATATGAAGATGCTTACTTATTTGAAAAGTGTTGGTTCCCATGTATCTACAATCTAATAGATTTGTTGCCCAACACTCTTTTGTTACAATGTACACTACCATTAAAAAAAAACAGCTGACTCAAAGGAAGAAAATTGTGTCTGTTAGTTGAAGAATGCTATTTGGATGGAACACCAAAGGCTGTGTGATGCGTCAATTGGTTTTCACAAAGAAAATCAAAACTTAAGGGAAATATGAACCTGCTGCTCTGGAATCAATTCTTTCAACTGAGAATGAAGATCCTGAAAAAGAAACATAATCATCAATATAGAAGAAAAATATTTGAACAAATGACAGAAAATGAAGATAATTTTGCAAACAAGATTACATGGGCCATACTTAGTGAAAAAGTGGTGTCTTTCCGGCAATTAATTATTTTTTCTGAGTAAATCCAAACTCCAATTTTCTTGGAAACAAATTTCAAAAGAAAACTCATATGAACTTTTATAGTAGAACTGAACTCTCAACAACATAGATCTTATATTTTATGTTGAACCAATAGAAAGTCTAGAAAAATATTAATAAATTATCTTTACTATTCTTGTAACGGAGCCCAAGTAGTTGGGAATAAGAACTATTTGTTGTTGCGCTTTTCCACTTTTTATCATGAGCAAACCTGGTTAAAAATTACATAGGTAATGAAGATAAGAAATTATGTAGTATTTACATATATGATATTTTGATGGGATTAGGAATAGCATATCAGTTGCAATTCGAATTTGTATCCCTATCTTCCAATGGTCCAAATAAGTAGAAATCGTTTAAATCATAAAATTGGAATTCCAAAAAGGGTTTTGCAGACTTCGATTTTCACATTCAGTCTGTAACATAAATAAAATGAAGCATAACAGCGAATAAATCTCATATCACAATCGCATACAATCATTTAATAGTTGAACAACTGCAATTTGTTAAACTAATACAAAGAAGGATAAAAACTCACAACATCCGTTGCGCTCTGGACTTGCAACCATCGAATCGAACCCAATGAGGACGACTGCTGTACCCGTAAACAAAGGCCACAAAAAAACACATATATAACGACAAATAAAGAAAATACTGTTAACGAAACATCGTCTAAGATTCAACCGCAAACAAGTCTATAAACATCATCTATTTTTCAAAAAAAAAAAAGAGAGGAAAAACTCACTAAACGAGACCGGAGCTTCGAGAGCGCCGACACACTCCGGAATAACACCATCGATCCGACGATTTCCTGCGCTTATAAAACATCAAACCGTATCAAAATGTCGGGAAATCACCGGATGGAAAATGGAACAAAAAGGAAGACTCGATCCGGAATCGCACGGCTCGAAGGAATTCGAAAAGGAGGCAGAAAGAGAAAGGAGGAGAGCGCTTAGGGCTTTAGAAAGCGAGAAATGCGGAGATGGATGCGATCGCAGAGCTGATCACCTGTAGAACAGAACGAAGAAAATGAAAGGGGCAATAGATCAACATTATTCTATGTTAATTTTATTTATTCGAAAGTAATAGCTTGGTTCATTGGCCTTCTGATTTTTGACAAATTTATTTATGTTTTCTTTTTATTTTAAACATGAATTTTTATTTAAAATATTTGACGGCCGCCTGAATTTTAATGAAACGTGGGTGGACACCGAGGATCCGCATCGACTCGCGTCGCTCGTTGAACTAAGCACGTGTCATGTGTCGTGAATTAAGAATGATATCATTTGTATCTCTTCGTTTATTTATGCTTCGAGCTACAACTTTGACTCGTAACTATCGATCGCCCGAAATGCAATCGGGGAAGAGAGCGACGGAGTCCGTGAAGGAGGCGGCGGCCGGCATCGCGGCCTCGGCGCAGGCGGGGATGGAGAAGACCAAGGCGACCGTGCAGGAGAAGGTGGAGAAGGCGACGGCCCGGACTCCGGCGGAGAAGGCCGCGGCGGAGGCGAAGAAGCAGGAGAAGGTCCGTGAGGCCGAGATTGTGAAGCAGGAGGCGATGCGGCGCCACGAAGAGCCGGGGGTGGTGGCGGGGCACCCGATCGGCGGGCAAGGCGTGGAGGGGGTGGCGGAGTCACGGCCGATCGGCAGGGCGACGGGGACGGGGCGGCCATCGGCGGCGGATAACCCCTTCGTGGGATCGGAGGAGCCGGTGGCGCGCGGCACGGGCGACCACTGCACTTAGAAATCAAGAGCGTGGAGTAATTTGTTAATGTACCGATCGTGTTTATTAGCGATAAGAACGGTTGGAGTGCGTACTTGCGTTTGAAAATAAATGTTTTTTAAAATAAATAAACAAAAAATAAATGGTTTGTTCCTTTTTTTGGAGTGAAAAATATGTATAATTATTTACCATTTTTTTTTTTTTGCCTTGTGTTAGTAATTTTAAATATCTATATATTTTTAGATAAACAAAAAGAGTAAAAATTAAAACACAGGAAAAAAACACTATGATTTGGCTGGTAAAATTTGCAATGAAAAATAGGACTTCATTGTAAAAAATTGTAACAAATAATTTATTTATTGTAAAATTCATCACTAATTTGTGATAAAATTATTTTCGTCTTAGATTCGTAATGAATTTTAGTCATCGCTTTTCATCATAGATTGGCGTCAAATTTTGGTAGATTTTGCGATAAAAGTTTTTGTTGTAAAAGTTGGAACAAAACCATTTTCTTAACTTCAATGAATTTTTGTTGATTTTGCGATAAATTTATTTACAGTAAAATTTGTTGCTGATTAGGGATGAAAATCATTTTTTCCCAGATATGATGAATTTTGGTAGATTTTATGATAAATTTATCTATTGTAAAATTTGTAGTTGATTAGGGTGAAAATTATTTTTAGCGCGGATCAATAGATCAACGATAAATTTGATGACAAATTTTAACAGATTTTATGACAAATTTATTTATAGTTATGAAACTATAGTTGGTATAACTATTTAATATCTCAGTTGTATAAGTTACTAAATTGTAACTATTATAACTACAAATTTAATTTTAAAAAGTCATGATATATTAAATCAAAACTACTTTAGGGCCAAAATTTTAATATGTGTATTGTGATTTAATCAAAGAAAAAAATAATGGCCTCTCGAAATTTACTTAGCATATATATTGTAACAATTATGAAATAATAGTGGTTATAATTACAAGTTTCATAATTTTTTATTCGAGCTGAACCACGAAACACAATATATCAGATCTAAGGTTTTTCATAGACTCAAAATTTATCTAGCATACATAGTGTGATAGCTACGAAATCGTAACTGCTAAAACTGTGTGACAACTCCTACTATGAAATTATAGCTACTATAACTGTGTGACAACTCCTGCTATGAAACCGTAGTTGCTACAATTATAATTTCAACTTTAAGATGTCATAACTTTTGATTCAGGTTGAACTATGAAACGCACAATATATCAAATTGAAACTCGTTTAAAGATATTCAATTTGATATATTGTGCATACAATTAATTAATCTGAGTTAAAAGTTATGATATCTCAAAATTTATCCTATATATATATTATAACAGTTACAAAATTATAACTGCTCTAACACTGTGCGACAACTCAACTGTAGCAGCAACGAAATCATACCTGCTATAACTACAACTTGTAACTTTGAGATATCATAATTTTTTATTTAAGATAAACAATGGGGATGCATAATATATCAAATTGAAGCTCGTTCAGGAATCTTCGATTTGATATATTGTGTGTCTTGAACTCAAGAATGATTTCTCAAAATTTATTTAATATATACGTTATAATAATTATAAAACTGTAGTTGCTACAATTGTGCGACAATTCAATTATAGTAACTATGAAATTGTAGCCGTTACAACTGTATAGTAGTTATTAAATCGTTGCTAGTACAACATAATCATATTTAGACGAAAATATAGGCGGGAGTGTATATGTAAAATATGTAGTGTGTTAGAGGGTATTTATCTTATTTTTAAAAAAGATGGGGCTCACTTTTGATAAAAAAAATAAAGTGGGATGTCCTTTAACTATTTAATAAAAAAAGGATGGGAATACGTATGTCAAAGATATAAAATGTGTCAGAAAGTATTTATGTCATTATAAAAGGATAAAGTTCCTTTTTATAAAAAATAAAAAACGTAATGCTAAAACAGAAAGCTCCTTTTAGTTTTGCCCAACAAAAAATTACATATATCATATGTCCAAACATATATAATAATCAGAGGCTAGACACGATTCATATAAGATAAAATATAGATTTGAGTAAACTTCAAGTACATATATTGATAAACTTTAAATGTCTGATAAGTATATATATTAATAAACTTCTAATGTCTCATAAAATATAGATATGAATAAACTTCTAATGTCAAGTATTTTTTTAAAAAATGTGTATATAAAAGAAATAGTAAAAATTACAATTTTTTTAAAACAAAAGAAAAGAAAAGAAAAAACATAAAACTCTGGGAGTTCGGATCCTCTGTCCCGAAATTTTTTTGTCCCTGTATCTCACTGTCGATCGGACGGACCAGATTACATTTCAATGATGTCTTACCCATTACAAGGATATTATGCATATTTTAAAGATGTCATAATATATTATGATGTAATTTGATCCGTTCAATTTTTAATCGGTAGTGGGATACGTATATAGAGAAATTTCAGAACATAAGATCCGAACTACAACTGTGGACAGACTGTCCAAGGACTAAAATGAGCTATGCACTGTCAAATACTACATAACTTTCTAACCCGATCGAGATCGAGAGAGGTGAGAGGCCGAACGCGATATCCACCATCCGCAAAACGCAGACCCTAAAACCTCACTCAACTGTTACCACCATCACCGCCTTGGCGACGAGGAGCTCTTCACTCGGAGGTCGCATCGGTTGCACTTCCTCGTCCTGCCTACCGCCTCCCGTTTCCCATTTGAGAAGCGAATCGAAAGGAGATCCTGCTTCGACGAATTTGGAGTCTTCCAGCCGCAAGTACAGGTAAAAGATTTCCTCAAGTTGGTTCCAATATAATGCTTCGGAGTGGAGTGCTCCGATGCTCTCATATCCGCCGTCGTGGATAAGGTTATTGATCGAGAACAGGTTGATGATTTTATAGCGTCAAATCAGTTTTAACTGTACCTTTCTGACAATGCCCTTATTAGAAGCTCTGTCATTAACAAACCTATCTTGTTTAATGGATGTTTTTAAAATTTGAACCAATGTTAGACAAATTGAAAGGATAAAGAAGTTGCCTTGTCTCATTGTTTGCGGTATTTGTTTCTTTGTTGCGTTCCTTTTGGTACCTTGGTGATTCTTCCACTTTTGTGCATAGAATATTTTGTTTAAAATGCATGCTTGCTATATACACTGAGCCCTTGTTTCCACTATGGCTTATATTCGTTTGCTATGGTATCTGAAGAACAATGGTGGTGGCATCAGCAGTTGCCGGTTTTCAAGTGGTAGGAGCAAACCATTGCGCCTTCACTTCTAGGAGGGTGTTCATGTCTATGACAACAATCTCCCAGTTCAACTTGAAAGTAGCTAGTCCAGGGTTCACAAGCTCGTCAAATGCCTTCTTTCTCAAATCTCTTTCAAAGAGACATCCACCCTCTGTAAAACATTCCAGAGTCATTACCAGGGCAATGTCTGGGGAAACTGAGAAAACATTGGCATACGGCTTACCCATTGATCTAAGAGGTATTCGATTCTTTATACATTTCTTTCCCACTCAGTATAATTTAAAATACTTTATTTTTTCCGTTTTATTTGTGGTAGCATATTAAATATTTTAGCATCTTAAATCAAATATTTGCTGCATCAACTTATAAAATTATTCTCTCAAGTGCATGTTAAATGCACAGTGTTTGCATATTCACCACCCAGATCAAGAAACCACTTTTCTAGATATTCTAGTGCTTGAATTCCTTGATGATATTGACTGGAAAATTTGGTAGTGCATAGTTCATTGCTTACAAGATGATAAATTGTCATTTACCCTTAAATGGCTTGCTGTGCTTTTCATCTTTAGTGAATTACTGCTTCTGTTTTTTAAGGTAAGAGAGCTTTTATTGCGGGTGTGGCTGATGACAATGGCTATGGTTGGGCAATTGCAAAGGCTCTTGCTGCTGCTGGGGCAGAAATTCTTGTGGGAGCATGGGTTCCTGTATGTGAATTTGCATTCTCATAACATTTTGCTTCTAATACTGAATAACTAGTAACAAAATTTCATTATTGAGGCTTAGGCTCTAAACATTTTTGAGACTAGCTTAAGGCGTGGCAAGTTTGATGAGTCTCGCAGGTATGTGGGTTACAAGAATTATGAGCATTCACGGATTGTTTTTCCTGTACCTTATTGTTGTAGCTTAAACATATATCCTTACACAATTCATAACTTTATTTGGGTGATTATGATAATGATTCTATTTTGAAGATTGCCAAATGGTTCTCTTATGGAAATTGCCAAAGTATATCCTCTTGATGCAGTTTATGATACTCTTGAGGACGTGCCAGAAGATGTATGGAAAATAATGCCTGGGATACTGTTTCATTGAACTTATCTTTGCCTTTTCCGCTATATAATGACTTGATGTTACATTGCATTTTAGGTCAAAGCAAATAAACGTTATGCTGGGGCTTCAAACTGGACTGTCAAGGTAGATTGTTGAACAATTGTATTTGTTTATTCTCACTCATACCAAAGTCATGCTGTGGAATTAAATTGGCTCCTTATTGTTCAATGATTTTTTTCGTTTGCACAGGAAGTAGCTGAAGCTGTGAAGAATGATTATGAAAGCATTGATATCCTTGTGCATTCACTTGCTAATGGACCGGAGGTCTTCCTTTATCTTCTTATTTGAGCACATACATGTATGTCTGATTTTGTTCCCCTTCAAAATTTCAGTGTCTGTAAATAGGTAACAAAACCACTTTTGGAGACATCTAGAAGAGGATACCTTTCTGCAATCTCGGCTTCGAGTTACTCTTTTGTTTCATTGCTCCAACACTTCCTTCCAATAATGAACCAAGGTATATTCAGAGTAGACTAACTATAATAAAATCAGATTTTCTTTACTGTTTCCACAGATAAATGTAACATCTCTTCAATGTGATGCATGTGATCTTTCAAAGAGTACTGATTATGGGCATTACATGAGATATTTTGACTCTGTCTGCCCATGGCAGTCTATGATTTTAAGATTTTATAGGAATACAAATCTACTCTAGTATCTCTAGCATAATCAAACACCATTAAAGATAGTTTGTACGATTGCCAAAAAATAAACTAACAAAGTTAACATGCACTAGATAAATATTTTTCTTGATTTTATGGATATCATTATCATTCATTTTTTCTTGCTAGACAGTTTTTGATATTTTGTTTTTTTTTTTATGTTAATATAGCAATTGCTTGTAGCCATTAAACTTTTAAACTCCAATGTGGCAGGGGGTGCCACATTGTCATTAACATATATTGCCTCCGAAAGAACCATTCCAGGGTATATTCTGTTTCTCTAGCTTCTCTAGTTAAACCAGTTGAAGTTGTTTAAATTGTGTATGCCCGTTTTTATATCTATATGCAGATATGGAGGCGGAATGAGTTCAGCAAAAGCAGCCTTGGAGAGTGATACTAGGGTGCATTTGGTTTCCTTGATCTTTAATGTTTTATATCTATACTGATGATGATTTGTGGTTTAAACTACCGGTTTTCTGTTCACTACATTTACTTCTGGCTACAGGTTTTGGCTTTTGAAGCAGGACGAAAAGGCAAAATTCGAGTAAATACAATATCAGCAGGTACAGACTTCTCAGAAATATCATTGATCCCATTAATATTTCTCCAGATTGATAATTTTACTTTGAGTGTGTTTGTTTTGTAGTTTTTTTTTGGGGGGAAAATCACAGTAGTGAATATTTTTTTCCTAGTCAAACATAAAATGTGGACATTTATGGGGAAAACGAGTTGACTCATGATGGGTGGTAGTTATTTTTCTCCACTTAAGTTGCATATTTATCACTCAAGCATGTAGTCAGCTCAGCAAGCCTATGCTCATAAATTATTTCTTCAAAGTTTAGTTTCTAGGGAACTAACATTACGTCTAAAACTACAAATATATATTATATTATGAATACATAATAAGTCAAACAAAATATTTCATGGAAATTGTTCGTGAATATTTCATAATTTTACAAGTAGTGAAACATAACAGTTTGTGCTTTATTGTATTCAAGGTCAGTTGTTTCATTTACTCTTATTAAATATTTGTTCACTTAGATTTCCAAATGACCAAAAAAAAAAAAGAGTTTCTACCAACTTGAATTTCGTTGTGTTTAGTATGTGCATGCAAACATTATGTTCCCTCCTTTTTTGTTTATGTTAATATGTTCTCAGGGCCATTGGGAAGTCGAGCAGCAAAAGCTATTGGATTCATAGAAAAGATGATAGATTATTCCTACGCTAACGCCCCATTGCAGAAAGAACTGCGTGCAGGTTGAAACCATAAGCTTTACTGCATAATTTCTATTGTATTGCATCCCAGTTCCATTCCACATTTTTCTTTCTGTTCAAATAATGACATGTTTGTGCAGAGGAAGTTGGCAACACGGCAGCATTCTTGGTGTCACCTCTGGCTTCAGCAGTGACTGGTTCTGTAGTTTATGTGGACAACGGTTTGAATACCATGGGGCTTGCCCTTGACAGCCCAAGATTCACAACATAAGATATCGAACCAGGTTCTTATTTTCTTGTCCATGGATTCAATTCATTATATATCACTAAGGAAGAGTTGTTTCTAAACATTTCGTATGAGTTATTTGTGCACAATTAACAACTTCACTATTGGTGCTGGTGATACTTAGCATTTTGCATATTTTTTCTTCCATCTTATGTTGACCTAATTGTATAGTCTTGCATAAAATTCGGTATTCATTTTTTGAGCAAAGATGAGGCAATAATACCTGCAGAGATGACATTATTCACCTCTACAATTGGTCTTGCAGCCCAAGCATCTTATCTCCATTTGAACCTTAGCTATGAACAGGAACATAACAAGAACAATATTTAACTTCCTCATGTGCTTCTTTCCAGCATCTCTTGGTACCTCCTATAAGACTCCTCCTTCTCCAGCCTAAACTTCTCATGGCAGCTAGCGATAAACTTCTCTGCAAGCTGGTCGATCTCATTCTCTCCATCCTCCTCCCCTAGAGCCTCGAAATCATCCTCAACCCATTCGAGGTGTCCTGCAAGCGACATCTCTTCTTTGTCATCACCATCAAAATTAATGCTGAATTCCAGGGAGAGTCATAGCACAAACTAAGTATCTAACTCACCAAAGACAGGAAGCTCGGGGATGGGACTGATGACATTTGGGGGTGACCAGTTCAGTTGCAGATTTAGCAACTCGAACTGTTGCTCCTTCCTTTGCCGCCTCCACTTCTTCTTAGAAAGGGTGTGTATCAGATGACTGGCATACCGAAAGACGCAACCCTTGAAGAGGCTCTTGATCTTGAGAGAGCCTGAGTTAGGGGAAGACTCTCTCTCTGTGAAATCAAAGAATGATTGTAGAAATCTTTTAGGATTTTGGTTGGCCATTAGGCTTAACAACTAATTCTTTGAGGACCCTTATAACATCTACACTTGGTAGCCTCATCCACTGTAATTTAATAGCACATGTATTATATAATTATATAGTTCTACATTTTTTCACCGAAGTAAAGTTGAACATAGCTATCTTTGCACAGGGACAATAGACATTTTCCACTTGAGGTTGGAAGGTAGGTTAGAATGGAGGTTTCAAACCCAACTGAGCCAGAGGTTGAGACTTGAGATCGACCTGACTAGTTTTATGTAAAGTAGGATGACTTGTTCTAGAAAAAAGATGAAGCTAGTTTTGTTGAAAATAGTCAAGCAAAAACTATTGTATATTCATTCTAATATATTGTTCTAGTATATAGTTTGATTCGATCAGAATGTCTCTACTGGTTAAACCAAACTAGGTTTACCTCTGGTTTCTAATAATTGGTTGGATTGATTGGTCTGATCTGACTAGCAAAACATTTGGCATTGATAAAGTGATAAGAAACTCCAGGACAAGGGAACAAAGCAATGAAAGTAGAAATAGTAGGTACTAAGCAAATATATTATCCACAGAGCAGTACTAAACACTGAAGCTGTTAGGTTTGAGATAGTTGTTCTACAAAGTTGGTAAGAGCTTTAATGACCAAGAAGTTTTTTTTTTAAATTTCACATGGAAATATTTTAGTAGTTCCTAGTCTTGCACACTTCCATGCTAATCCCTATGTAATTTGATCAAGTTATTATGGGTGAAACTGAATTGTTTATGGTATACATTAATGCTTGTCTAGATAAAATTTTCACAGGATTTTTAGTTAATACATATTTATAATTCTTGCATTTGAGAAGGGAAGATGGAAGAGGAAAAAGTTATTATTGTATTCATTAATTCATATTCGATAACTTGGGGATGGCTAATGGTTTAACTAGAGAAAATTTAGATGGACGAGGAAACGACACACTATACACTTTCACTTTCACTTTCACTTTCACTTTGACCACAAAATAGCCTTATGTGAAGGGGATTTGAGGAATAACCATAAGAAAAATAACCAGTCGAAGGGTGTTCGCCCAATAAGGAGTTAGCGACATTGCAAAACCTAGATATGGGCCATATGGCCATATGGGTATAGGTTTAGACATGAGAATGGCTTAGAAATACTTATATCATTGGTCAGCCAAAGGCTTTAGAATCCAAATTTCCATGCTATTTAAATTCCTGTGACATGTTTATGAGGCTACAAGTCAATAATAGAATTCCACAGGGATCTGTTTGAGTGAAAAAAAATAACTGCATTTACTCAACAAAGCACTCAATCTAAGAAGATGCGCAGCATGTCGATTTAGAACCAGCAGGCTCTTGACCGGAGACTGCTATTTGAGTTCCTTTCAGTAAGTTCGTGTCCCCGGTAGGCTCAGCGTCGTCGTTGGCCACAAGGGACTTCTTGCTCACGATCTGGTAAATCTCGGTGAGAATAGTCACGAAAGCACTCTCGACGTTGGTGGCCTCGAGGGCCGAAGTCTCCATGAAGAAGAGATTCTCATTCTCAGCGAACTCCTTGGCGTCCTCGGTCGGCACCGCGCGAAGGCTTCCGAGGTCGGACTTGTTTCCGATGAGCATGATAACGATGTTCTTGTCGGCGTGTCCTCGCAGCTCCTCCAGCCATTTAGCCACATGGTCGAACGATTGGCGTTTGGTTATGTCGTAGACTAGCATCGCTCCCACTGCGCCTCTGTAGTAAGCGCTCGTCACCGCCCGATACCTGCTGGCCAGCATCATAACGACTTTGTCGCAGCAAATTGAAAGAGAAGGCAGCTCAAGGAAGAAGATGACTGAAGATCTTCGTAGATCATTTAAACCATAATTAACAGAGAATAAGTCCATTAAAAAAAACTGATTTTTAGAGTCATGAAAATTTTGGACAGAGAACGAGGCGAAAAGAGATCTTGACTAAGTTTTTGTTCATGGTTTTGTTTATGTAGGATAGATCGAAAGAACAAAACCACAAACAATCTGATTTTTGAAATGGTAACTTAGGACGAGCAAATTAGGGCGATAAATCACGGAAAGAGCAGGGCGGGGAAAAGGGAAAAGATCGAGAAGGAAGATGAGGAGATGACCTTTCTTGGCCGGCGGTGTCCCAGATCTGGGCCTTGATGGTCTTCTGGTCGATGGTTAGGGTGCGGGTCTGGAACTCGACGCCGATGGTGGCCTTGGAGTCGAGATTGAACTCGTTGCGGGCGAACCGGGCCAGCAGCTGCGACTTCCCCACCGCCGAGTCGCCGATCAGCACCACTTTGAAGACGTAGTCGATCTTCTGGTTGAAATCGGCGTAGTAATTCCGACTGCTCGAGGACATCCTGCCTGCGTCCGATCGTTCGATCCCGGCACCGATCAGCTGATGGTTCAATCGATGGCCAGGGCGAAGAAATCGCCGCCGCAACGAGGAAGAGGAAGACAATAGTCAACGCCGAACAGGAGGAAAAAGGAGAAGAAACAAGGCGCCAAATAGATCGATAAACGAAAGGGCTTCGGTTTGGTTGAGTCGAGCCGTAAACGCGTCGAGCGTGCTCGACCAAAATAATTAAAAGAATATTTTTTCAATTGTACCCTGAAAGTTTAGACTTCGTACGCCACGAGTTAGCCAATAGAAATAGTCAATACGGGATTTATTTTTTTTAAATACCAATAATTTTGTATTTTCAAAATGCTTCTAATTTTCAAAGTCTTATCACTTAACCTCTAACTATGAGAATTAACTATAATGCAATCAAATAATATAAATAAATTTAATTTAATCTTAAATTTATATGTGTTTTAAATACTAGATATAAAAGTGTGATGCCAATTTCAATAATATTTATTATCTCTTTAATTTTTCAATTTAATATTCTTCTCTATGTGTTTTATATGGTAAGTGAAAAAAAAGATTTAATAAAACAAAAAAAGGATGCTAGTTTTGGTATCACGTTAAGACATCCAGATTATTATCTGGGTACTTGTGGTATGATTTCCATTAAATAGGGACACAATTAAAAGATATTAGACTTTTGAACTAGTCGCTGTGTGCGCTTCTCAATTTATCCTAATGGTCGATGAAAAATTTTTATAGGGTCAAACCGATTATCCCATCGATAATTAATAAGACTAATTAAGATTATCACTATGTGGGTATATATATATAAGTGCATTATTTAAATTTTTGAGACAGAAATTTTTCAAAGGGTTATGATTTTCTTGTTTTTTAAAAATGCCCATGAACATTTCAGAATAACTAAAGCATACGTCTGAAAAATATGGAACTACATGGGTCAAAATGAAGTTATCCTAAAAAATTCATCGACCACTCCCATATTTCTACTTTAGTCCTCATGCACCAGCGATTCCAGTTTATTCTCCGCCGCCACTTGTCCCACCTCCACTTCCATTCCGGCGAGTCCGCTTCCCATACCTTTTCCCGATCGATCCCTCCTCCATGCTCCACCGCGATCTCCATTCGCGTCTGCGATTCCATCCCTCCAATGGCCACTTTCGGCCTCGCCGACTACGACGATCTTCTGCGAGGGTGCACCCGCAGGCGCGCGATAAAGGAGGGCCAGGTCGTCCACGCCCACATGATCAAGTCTCATTTTGTCACTTCCGTTCGCCTAGCGAACCGGCTCCTTGTCATGTACGTCAAAGGCGGTTCCTTGGAGGACGCCCGACAAGTGCTCGACGGAATGTCCCAGAGGGACGTTATCTCCTGGACTGCTTTGATGTCGGGGTACTCTCAGCACAGTCGAAGCTTTGAGGCCTTGGAGCAACTCCCCAGGATGCTAAGAACAGGTAACGTTGAATGCTTTTTGGCATTTTGATAATGTTAAGTCTTCTTTGTCTGAATTGTGCAGCTTATTGTTAAAACAACACGTTCCGTTTTGTTGTATTGAGATGTAGTGTTATAAATTAGGTTTTGGAGGCCTAAATACTACTGTGTGCATCACAACAGAGCTCTGAGGCTTTGGAGATGTAGTTTAAGATGCACGAAAGTGTAGCATTGGTTCCATTCATTGTTTGATGATAATTTTCAATTTTTTTCTGGCATCAGTTCAGATATTGAAAGATTTAGAGTCCATTGGTTCTGTAATGAAAATGCTCAAAAATAGATGTGGGGAATGTGCTCAACGAGGTCACATTTTGACACTCGAGTCAAAAAAAAAGAACATTAGGGACTTAGTGCATACCTAAACTTCATTAGCCGTGGTGCCTTTCATTGGCTAGATTGTCCAATTTTCAACTGCTGAAAGTGTTGGACTTCATCAGACAGTCTGAACAAGTATCTGTTTCATGTTGGTTGGAGCACAACTAAAAATGATGGTTCTGCTGTGCCATCTAGGTTATCAGTGGTTTGTTTTTTTCATTGCCTATGTGTGATTTTGGTCAAGAGTTCTGATATTTGTGTTCGAGAGAGGATTTTGAACATTATTTCTGACCAAAATAGTCTAGTCATCAAGCTGTACACTGCGAGTTCTTCTTATATCCACATAGATTTACATGGTCCAAATATATCTATTGACGTGCAAACATAGTCTATTTCTTGAGGCTTGATCTATTCAAATATGTGCCTCTTGCATGGAATAGTGTTTTTAGATATTCATATGTAAATTTTCTTGTCATTGCATATCATAGCAACCAATGCTGATGCACAAGAAGTCAAAAACAATTTCATGTTATCAAATTGGACTTGTAAAAGAAATAGGGATCTATGGCTGCACCAATTTTCTACCTTTTAGTTAGCTTGCTAGATTTGAACTCAAATTTTTTTTTCAGAATCTACCAATAATTTGAGGAGCAGATCTAGTGGAACAAATCAAACTGCCCTCTTTGTTTAGCAATTGTTTCCTCGATCATACTTAACAGATCTAGTGGAATGAATTATGCTGCCCTCTTGGTTTAACAATTGTTTCCTTGATCTAACTATTCTTGGATCAGTTGGACCAACTAGAGGGGGTGAATGACCCTGTAAAGTGGAATTACGAATCTTCTCTTGCTACTTACTTAGCAAGGACACACACATTAAATGTAAACAAATAACATAAATATAAAGTAAGAGACTCGGAACTTTTACTTGGTTTGCAACCTGGATAATGTTAATCCAAGATGTTGAAATGCGCACGAAGTGGCTCCTTCTTTGACAACAGTTGGAGACAGAGTAGCCCCTTACAACAGTTGAGTACAGAAGTTTCTAAACTCGAATTAGGAAATGAAATACTGTGTGTTGTTAAAACTAAGAGGACAAGACCTTTATTTATAGCATCCTGGTCAAAATGACCGTTTTGCTGAGGTAGCACATCGAAGGAGCCTTAGTTCCATTGGAGGGGCCTCAGTTCCATCAGAGGTGCCTCAGTTGTGTTGAGGTTGATCCACACGCAATGGTTTTTTGTTGATCTATCAACATTGGAGGCGCCACAATTCATCGGAGGCACCTCGGGTCGGCTGACGTGGATTCCGCTGCTTATCTCCGCGGCAATGGTTGCTTCCTGCATGTGAGGCTCTTGAGATCCATCTGAGGTGTTTTGACTTCTGTTCATCCGAGACATCTCAAGACAACATGCACCTTGAGTCTTCGATGCCTTAGGTAACTCGAGGCGCCTCAGATGGTCAACATCAGAAGTTGACGATTCTTTGATCCGTCCACTTGGGTGATGCTTTGGTCGTCTGGAGTTGAGCTCACCCGAATCAAACTCCGACCTTTTCCTCGAGCAGACTTCCTCTCGGCCTCTCATCTCTCAGATGCACCATGCGCGTCCTTCTCGCTCCATTGGCCTACTTTTCCGCAGCTCCTCGTTCCTTGGATGCACCGAACCCGTCGGCGCTCCCTTCACATGCCATCCTTCTTGCTCGCTGCGCCTTCTGCTCGATTTCTTGTCTTCATAAGTTCCCGCACACTCAAACACAAGGCATCAAACACGGGGCTTTACTTAATTCGATTGATTAACATTAAAACTAATCTGGGATATTTACAACTCCTGCTTCAGTGGAAAATATATGTTGAAACTTTTGTTTAGCTTATTGTTAACCATATTCATCTGTTTCCTCTCAAAAAATGTTGGAAAATAAAGTTATTCAATCTTAAAACTTGCATAATTTGGCAGGTATTTTGCCCAACGAATACACATTGGCTACAGTTCTTCCTTCTTGTACTGGACACTCTGCTCAAGATCATGGCAAGCAAATACATTCTCTAGCAGTGAAGACTAACTTTGATTCTCATATGTTCGTCGGGAGTTCACTGCTTGACATGTACTCCAAGGCTGGTGAAATCAAAGATGCTCGAAGAGTTTTCAACATGCTGCCTCATAGGGATGTTGTTTCTTGTACTGCTATTATCTCTGGATATGCCCAGTCAGGCCTCGATGTGGAAGCTCTGAAAGTGTTCCGACAGCTTCAGAGAGAGGGAATGGAATGTAACTATGTTACTTTTGTCAGTCTATTGACTGCAGTTGCCGGACTTGCTGCTTTGGATTTTGGTCGGCAAGTGCATGGCTTGGTTATCAGAAGTGAGCTTCTGTTTTATGTAGTCCTCAACAACTCTTTGATTGACATGTACTCTAAATGTGGAAGCTTGAAGCATTCAAGAAGAGTCTTTGATAACATGCTTGAGAGATCGGTGATTAGTTGGAATACAATGCTTACTGGTTACGGTAAACATGGTTTAGGAAGAGAGGTTGTTCAGCTCTTTAAGTCCATGTTTCGAGAAGTGAAGCCCAATGGTGTTACTTTCTTAGCTGTGCTATCTGGCTGCAGTCACGGTGGATTGATCGACGAGGGTCTAGACATTTTTGGTTATATGGTCCGTGATCAAAGGTTGAAACCAGAAATAGAGCATTATGGATGTGTCGTAGATCTACTCGGGCGTGCTGGCAGAATAGAAGAAGCGCTAGATGTGATAAAGAACATGCCATACGAACCAACATCTGCCCTATGGAATTCACTTCTTGGTGCCTGCAGATTGCATGCTAAGATTTCGATTGGCGAAGTTGTTGCTCAAAAGCTTCTCGACACGGAACCTGACAATGCTAGTAACTATGTGATACTTTCGAATATTTATGCTGCTTCAGGAAGATGGCAAGATGTTGCCAGAGTGAGGGAGTCAATGAAACTGAGAAAACTGACGAAAGAACCAGGGAGAAGCTCCATCCAACTCGACAAGGTCATGCACATTTTCTTTTCCAGCGACCGTTCTCATCCCCAAAGGAAAGAAATTTTTGATAAGATTACAGAGGTGTGCGAAAGGATCAAAGCGGCAGGTTATGTTCCGGATCTTAGCTGTGTGCTACATGATGTAGACGATGAGCAAAAGGAAAGCATACTACTTGGGCATAGCGAGAAGTTGGCCATAGCATTCGGGCTGATGGGCAGTGCTCGTCGTCGTGAGTCGATTCGCATCACAAAGAACCTCCGAATCTGCATTGATTGTCATAATTTCGCAAAGTATGTATCGAATGTATATCAAATGGAGATATCTTTGAGGGATAGCAGCCGGTTCCATCTAGTCGCCAGAGGGACGTGCAGTTGTGGGGATTACTGGTGATTGACAGCGATCTGAGGGATCAGTCGGAGATGGAATTTGAACTGAGCCAATTGGGCTGGCCGGAACCAGCCATTTGAAAGCAGACGGTGTTGTCGACATGACAAACTAATCGAATCTGACCCAGTAAACTGTTCAACATGTCGAACGAAGTGGAGTATTTGGGGAGCTCAACCAGGCTGAGTGAACCATAATCCATCTCATAGAGTGATTTTATTATCACCAAAGTTCGTTCATTTCCTATGATTGTAACTTTCCTTTTTCTTGAGATTTAGAAAGATTTTAGGGCAAAAATCAAAAGAGCAGTCCTATGTTTTTTTTAATATCATATGAATATCTTTTTTTCAGTTTTTTTACCATCAATCCCATGTAAAATAGCACACACATGAACATCTTTTTGTCATTTTGTTATAGGTTATGTATCCATTGGAGCGGTTATGAAACTATAATTATGTTGTTGAACAAGTAGGATTTAAATTTAAAATCAATAGTCAAAAAAATTAAAATCGATCAATAAAAAATCATAATTGATCAAACAGCGGTGGTTAGGGAAGAATCAGTGGGGTGAGATTTGATAAAAAAATATCCTTCATGATTCCAATAAAAAGGAGTTTTTTTTATTGCTCGAGATTTTATATACAAAATATTTTCTCCAACATGTGTTTTTTATTAATTTCAGAAGGTTGACTTTACATAGAACCCCTGGAAGAATGACTGAGCTGATTAGTCTTCTAATCTCAGTCTTTCCAATTAATGAGATTATCAATAACACTTTGATACGAAGAAAAAACAGGCTTACACCATCCATTTAGTTAATGATCACATTTTGAAACAGTAATAGTAATAAAATTAACACAAAAAGAAATACATAGGATATAATTTTCAGAATTAAATTGGCAATTCTTTTTTCAAGGAAAAACAAAAACCCTAACGTAGTCCGATATTGATCGACTCGATGAACCGATTAAGATCGCGAGCGATGGTCAAGTTGGACTGGATCTCCTTGTCCTCGGCCATGACCATCACCAACTCCTTCGCCACCACGCACCGCCCTTCCGCAGCCAATTTTTCTTGGACACGTGGCGATGATACCAGAGCTTGGGCCTTTCTCTCTGTCTCCGGTGGAGGCCAATTCTTCAATATAATAAGAAAAATAAAATTAGTTTATTATTTCTGTATTAAAAAAAGAGTTAAAATTGAGCATTTCTAATTGGACCTTAATTGGGCCGGTGAATAATAGCCCAAGAAGGCCGACTTGGGCCTGCATGAACTTGACGTAGCCGCCGGCAGCCTGCAGCATCTCCGCCGTCGTCATCCTATTCCCGCCGGGGATCAGCCGGCCCAACTCCTGCGTCTTCTCCGCAATTCTCTTCCTCCTCGCCCGTGCCGCCCGGCTCTGCGCCGACAGCTCCGTCCGCTCCTCCCTCGCCGGCGTCGGGAGTTGGTGGTGGCGCAGGTCGTCGCAACTTCGGTGGCGCTTCGGCCAATGCTGGAGGAGGCCGCTGCCGCTGGGTTCGTGAAGTGGTAGCGGGGAGAAGAGGGAGGAGGGGGCAGAGAAGGACGGGTGGATACCGGCGGCGGAGGACTCCGAAGCGTGGAGGAAGTCGTCGAGGAGGAAGTGGGAGGGCTCGGAGAGGAAGCCGGTGAGGGCGTCGGCGACTTCGGAGTGGGCGTCGAAGGCGGCCGCCACCGCCGCTTCCATCTTTTGCTCTCTTGTTTCCTTACGTAGCAGACCAAAGTCCATGGTTACTTCTACTGCCACCGCATGGTTATATTTCTGCGCACGTTCCTATAATTTCGGCACGTCATTTTGATGACAACCGACTTCGATGGGAAGCGCAACCACATGGATCCGACGGTCAACAATCGACATAGATTTCAAAGCAAATTCATGGATAAATAACTGTTTGCAACGTGTCTTCATCCAATTATTCCAGAAAAAAAACCTAAATATCTCTCAAAATTTAAAATAATTAAATATCTTAACTTATTAACAGTTAGCATTTAATTTAATTACAAATTTTAAAAGTATAAAGTAAATGCTCATTTTGGTAATCATCCTCTCTACCCTTCTTCCATAGCAAACATCGATTATGAGAAAAAACACCAACTAAAACTCTGTTAACTTGATATTTATTTATATAATTAACTCTTTTTGTTTGGATCTCATTTCTCAGGGTTTTCAAAATGTGGAAGAATTATCTCAAAATTGAAGAAAAACATGTAATTAAATTGATGAAAATGATAACTAATACGACATTGCAGTAGAGCACTAGGGATGACTGCAAGTAAACAGCTAAATCTTTGAAGCATAAGAAAAGAAATAGTGTAGCTTAATTCAACAGATAAGAGCTTATGGTGTATACTACACTGAGATGATCGAGATGCAACATCAAAGAAGCTTAGGACATACCGAGAAACATTGCTCATCCAAAGTTACTTCTTCAGGAGAGGAAGGCGCGATCTGTATTCAATTCGCAAAGATAACAACCATATGAATAAGAAATTTGTTTGAAATTTCACAGCTGAAATTTAGCTGAAGTGATGGTGTGGTATGCTACAAGCAGAGATCATTGAGCGCAACCTACCGCAAAAGGTTGTCAATAGAAGGTTAGAGTGGAGGGGTTGCAATCTGTATTCATCTATCTCTTAAGTATTCCATATACATTGCTAGAAGATAGCACAGCCAGTGCGATTTCAATAACCATAACGGGAAAACCAAGCATTGTAGGTCAACTATAGTGATTAGGAACATTGGTAAATATGTTACATAACAACCTAATTAGAAACTACTTTCTAAAATTATAACATACAACCAGTAACCAGTCTTAGTAGAGTTCTTTTTCCACCCTTGTAAGTGTTAGGATCAAGCTGATGAAACCGAAAAGTGTCTGCAAAAGTAAGAAGGTATTAGCAATATACATCGGCCATCCATGAATCTTAGAACCAACTATATCATCGATCATCAGCATTGTCTACCAGATCATCAATAAAGCAACTATGGAGTTGATTACTAACGAATAAGAAACGTTCTTTTTTTAGTAATGAACAAATGGTAAACAACCATAATTAATAAGCATGACAAATCGTGAAAGTAAAGATAAATAAAGCAGCAGCAGATGTTTCAATGCATCAAACATATATTTCCAGAATAAGAATGCAATTATGAAGTAACTTAAATTTGTATATAATCTGACTGTCCACCTAAGCCAAAGTTAGACATTGACATTTCATATTATAGAAGATGGAGAGAATGGCTTCAAGCTAAAATAAAGATTAATATATGGAGAATGATAAATATGCATGGCGAATCATGAAGAACTAATTCATCTTTAGTAGAAACTGAAAATAAATACAGCAGAAGCAGATATGTTCAATGCATTAAATATATATTTCAAGGGTAGGAAGGCACTATAAAGTAAAAAATTGCAAATAAACTAGAAGTCTTGTTAAACTAAATTTAGAAACAAACATTTTATATTATAGGCAGCAAAACATGAAATCATCACCTTGACGGCCCCTCTAGGATGGCCTCCACTATCTGGGAGATAAATTGCGGGGAGTTTTGCCCAGCAACAGCAGCACATGCAAGGATGGGTGAGGCAACCAGCGGAGCATTTCGCACTCGCCGGGAATAGTCTATTTGTAGCAACACCCTTGCATGAACCAACTGCACCAGCTCGTAGGGGCAACATTTTATATTATAGAAAAAGAGAGAATGGCTTCGATGATAGATAAATAAGATGTACAAAGGATGATATAAGGTGAATAATCTCCATGAAGAATAAAGTTGGAACACTAACTGGATTTTCTGCATGAGCAGATACCAGATTATCTGTGACAACATAGAACAAGTGCCAAAAAATTGGATCACAAGTTCAAGATAATAATCCATCTTTGTGCATGACAAAGAGAGGCATGTGGATGATTGCCTTCTCAAGAATGAAAGGAAAAGAAGAATGAGAAACATACGCTTGCAACTTGTGCAATTGCTATAACTAGGAGGAATGGAAAATTGAAAATGGGCCTGATTGCAAGGCATTTTCAAGTCTAGATTTTTTTTTTTATTGACCAGAATGTTATTGTATTTTATTTCATATGATTAGGGACAGCCTGAGCCATTGCTTAAGCAGGGGTCCAAAGCCTAAAAGACATCGTGAATTGCCAGCTCAACCTGAGATTTTGGCAATCTCAATCTGGGAAGGGACACAATAAGGACTGACGGTCCAATTCTTGGAGTTTTCTTGTTGATGTAGCTAGTTTTCTCACTATTAATCTGTAAAAGAAATTTCAGATTGAAGTGTGATTTTCTTTCTTGATCTGTTGTTAAGACATATGCATACATGCTTTTAGTAGCCAGAGTTTATACATTGTTTTAAATTTTAACATTCCTATTATCTTTTCTCGCTTCAACTAGCATCTTCTTCTTCCCTGCTACATTTTTCTTTACCGTCTTTCGTTCCCCGTTTTCTTCTTCCCGCAACAAAAGCAAAGAAGAAATTGAGAAATAAGGATAAAGAGTGGAGGAGACATGAGTAGGGTAAAGGTTGATGCCTTGATGGAGGACAGGTGATTAGGGAAGAAGTTGAAAGAAGAAGAAAAATAAGAAGAAAGCATCTCATGAGAAAAAAGAGGATATTTTCCCACTTTTCTCTTGGATTCTCTCAGCCAACTTTTCTATGCAAACCTCAAAAGCAATCACTTTGATGCACAAGAACTCAAACAAACTGATTTTGGGTCAAAATCAATCTCACTTGTAGAGAATTTTGTGTCAATCATAACCAAGCAAATTGATTCTAAAATATGTTTGCACAGTCAATTTCTTATATTTATGCTCCATTACGATGTGAGAACACCCCAAACGATCAATTTAGGCAGAAATTAACTAAATACGCCATTATTGAGCTAAAATCAGTTCGTGGATCATCATGGGCTAATTAGAATGTGTGACACTCCAAAATAAATATTGTAGGTGCAAAGGAATTCAAACAAATCTATTTTGAGTGATAATCATGCCTCAAACTGATTTGTCAAACAGGATGCATACCATTTTCAAGCAATTAGACCTATGCAAGCCTTGCATGGAAATTTATCTATATTTATGCACAAAATATTTCAATATGGACATTTTAAGTGCAAATGTACTCAAACAGGTTGATTTTGAGAGAAAATCATGCCAAAGTTGATTTGCAAATCAACTTGCAAATATGATTCCAGAGTTTTGAAAGGTTTTTTGAAATCGAGGAGAAAAACAGGAAGACTAATAGTAAGGGATGGGTTTTGGCAAAAGTTAATTAAAAGGGGCATGATCTGGTAAATTGACCTATATATGGCACCTGTGAAAATGTACACCTCACTTTTTCTAAACATGGGCATGCCCTTTGTGTGTTTTAGGTAAAGTAAATCACAACAAGCTAAGGATTACATTAAATTTAACCACATGCATATTAAGGAGATATCTTATCGAAATACAGAATATGACATTTTAACTTCAACAATTAACATGAAAAATGGAAAACATAATTCAAAAATAATACATTGTTCTTTTGTGATGACAAACTCAAATTGCAAGGTAAAAAATAACTTAATATAGAAAGATGGAACATAAGAGTGGAACACATGTCAACAGAAGATTTACAAAGCATTACAAAATTCTACAAATTCTACACAGAAGACTGCAGCAAAATTTTCCTCATGAATAATGATTACAGTATTCTAGTATAACACATTAATAGAGAGCAAACATCAACTCATCATCAGCATGTAAAGAGCACTTATGACCAATGAAAAGGCTTCATCTAAAGTAATGTCAACTATCCACAAATCAGCAAAGAGGAAAAAGGTATCTAGAGAAAAACAGCATACTAAAAAAAAAGAGTGTAAAGAGGAGATGATAGTTATAGATCATCTAACCAGCTATTTAATAGGATCATGTTTTTTTGATTAAATGGTTCTTCAGCATGTCGGTTACGCCTGTGACAGGGAAACTTTTACAACCAAGCAATTCTTCAAGCTTGGTATCGCATGTAATCACCATGTTTGTATGATCCTACAAAAATTAAGGAATCAAAAATCTGATTACAAATAATAAACTGCTGGCAAACAAGGGATATATCAAATAGATGCAAGTGATCCCAAGTTCACTTGAAATAATAAATGATGTTGGTACAATACCAAATATGTAAATACAAAATCATTATATGAATCTTATTTGTAAAAACAAAGTGAAATTTTCCTTCAGAGTACGATCAAACAAACATAACCTAAACATGAATTAAGGGCATACAAGTACTAACATAGAAAATGAGGGTGAAATAAAGACGGATAAGTAAAATCATAAAAAAGGAGCATAGCATCTTGCACGGAAAAAAAAACTGATTCACTAAGCATAGAGGAAGAAATTGACTTTATACTACCATCATCACGTGTCCATTAGGTTAAATGGTAAGCAATTCAACCACTCTTAATAGTGACAACTAGTTCACCCAAACCCCGAGTGTCAAGTAGATAAAGCATTTTGATTGGTGTAACAAAGCATTCACCGAACCTCCTGATAAATTACAATGTTTCATAAGAGAATCAAAAAGCAGTTTTGCAGTCAGAATAAAAAGACTGTTGGCGACTGATACAGTAGGGAAATGCTACACTAAACTTTCATGAATGTGGCATTGAGAGGCATATTGAACTAGCATCCTCCTAACCCAATCTTTGTAGGCATATAGTTCATGCCATGAGAAGGTATATCAAGTAAATAAATGCTTCTAGAGATAGCATCCAAGTGCAATGTGAAAGTAAAAAATCTTTGACATAGAGAAAAAAAACACTATGATTATTGATTGATATAAAAATCAGATATCATTAAGATTAAAAGGGCAACATTAGCTATCATCACTGACTCATTAGTTCTAACTGTATGGAGTGAACTACCTGTGTCTCATCTCTCCATTAAACTCTGTAAAAAGTTACATGGCTAATCACTTTGATTATTAATTAACACAAAACTCGGATATCTTGAAGAGTTAAAGGCAACAATACAGATATCATCAAATTGAGTTAGCCCAAACTATATGGAATTGATTACATGTATATCAATCCTCCATTAAACACTGTACAAAGCTATACTAAAGATCTTAAATCACCTCTAATTGCATTAACTATAATCTCTCTCTACCCTTACATCTTCAAATTTAATCAGATTAATTTTCCTAACTAATAGAATTCACTATCACCTCGAACATATTCATTCCACCTCAACCTTTTTTCTTGGAACTATATCTAATTGCTCTTGAATGCTAAATCTTTTCCAAAATCCTCACATCTCTATCTTAGCGATCCTTAAAAATCAATAGTAATTATACAAGCAGAAACTATTGGCCTCTAAGAAAAATATAAAGCAACAATAAGAAATGAACTATGCATACGTGATATAAACTGACATGATATTAAACCGACAATGTCATTTCATGCAAATAGCTAGAACTTACCTCCAGTTGATTGGATTTTATGTAGTCCCATACACGGCTCAAAGCATCAGATTGGAGCATCTCTCTTTCTGCACACCCAAAAAATTTGGCCAGAGCAACAGAAATAGAAAGAGGATATCCATCAGAATCAAGTTGAGAAACTTCAGGTGAAGTAACCTCTTCAGCCTTTAGCCTTTTGAATTCAGAAGCAGTCTCTTCTGAAAAAGAGAAACAACAAAGTATTATTTGCCTTTGCTTGACAAAGATGCACAATTAAATATGCAAGACAAACCATCATACTCGCACAATCAAGCGGAAGAATATGTTTAGCTAACAGCTTGTTCATTTTAAACATGTCGGTACTGTCAGTCTCAAACACCACCCTAAGTTCATCATTACATATGATCTTCCTCTTATTATTAGGATCTTGGAGATTGTTTTTTCGGATGTAAGCCCAGAGTTGCTTCACAATCTGTATTGAGATGAGCGATGACTAATTAATATACAGAACAATAGCAACTGTTGGAGCTAGGTTTTGCAATAGTGAATATGCTGATTGTAAGATGAACCTGAGTTCTTGACATTGCTGCCTCACCAACAATAGGCTGGAGTTCAGGTGAAACACCACAAACTTTGTTTAGACCCCCAGAACCACCTTTTCTTTTAGCCTTAGGTGGTGCACTGCACAGTAGATGAAACAACAGTAACCAATACAACAACTACAGAACAATACGTAAATGGTACAACATATATGCATTTCTTTATACAATCAACTGTAGAATATATTGATCAGCTATAAATAAACTGTGAAATTTTAAAATGCAAAAAATGGTTGGACACAATGCACATGAGACTGCACAACACTACCAATCAGAACTTCATACTAATTGATTACCTCCCCAATAAAAATAGAAAGAAAAAAACCCACGAGATGAGCCGTAAGCTAATGTTAAATATAAGTTTGTAACATTGAGGAAGACTAATGCACTAGGTCCCCTCCCCCTAAATACAAGATTCAAGCAGGTATAATGTATTTTCCCACTACTTGGTTAATTCCTATGCTCCAACACGCACACGCACACACGCACACGCACGCATATCCCTAGATACATCCCATCGTGCAATATTCATTAAAGGTATCTTTTGATTTTTGTCTCAAGTTAATTACACAATACAAAAAATGATTTAATGAGACAAAAAGAGGGAAGGGTAACTATTCCTTAACGTCTCCCTATAAACCACCAAACAATAGGGGAGAAAAAACAAAGGTCATAACGAAGGGGTAAGTAGATCTTTTTTTTCCGGATTATAAGACTAATATAGTAGATTACTAGTGATGTAGCTTTTATATGGTTCACCAAAGGAATAAGATCCGTGTAAGTAACCTCAAATAGTTGGACTAAAAAGGATTGGTCCTTATAAATTATAATGATTATCAAGATGACAATCTGAGTAGATTAAGTTATCAGTGTATATCAGTGTATATACAAAAAACAGAACAAATCTGCCCTCCAGAAATCTTAGGAATACGGTCAATCTTCTCTGTTACATACAAATCAGTCTAATCATCAAAGAGCATAGCATTAAGGCTTAAGTACATTGCATTTCGAGCTTACTCATTCCCAGCCGGTGCAAGAATTGTGGATTGGTAAAGGCCATACAAGAAGTAAGGAAGCTTGGAGATAAATAAGTAACCAAGGTTTTTTTTTTCAAGTCTTTAACATAGATAAACAGCCAGGATCATGAATGACTTGACAAATAAAGTAACAATCAGTTAAATGCTAGCATAACACTTCAGTTCATCCAAAAAAACTGCAGTTCTAAAGAATGCACTTGTGACTATAATCTTGCAGTACATTCTTTCTCCATGTTCTTTTTTTATCTCTTTTTGTCTAAAAGCTTGGATGTTCCAAATCTTAAGATGATCCCAGAAAATAACAACAAGACAGGACACACGTTTAACTCTATCCAGTCACACGTGTTTAAGATAAATTAAGACGTCGACCAAATCTCCAACTTCTTACTACGGACGCCTAAACCATTAATCACCGTACTCATTAGCAAAGGGAATACTCAAAAATAATAAAAAATGGAAAAATATAATCACATAAAAAGTGGCGCAAAGCAAGGGATAGTTCGATATAAGCCCCAGAGTAACGTGGTTGGTGTATATGATGTATTATAAGCAAAAGGCAGAACCTTTCCTTTGGCGCAGACACAGCGACAGCTGCAGGTGGGGGGAGGTTGGCAGCATGGACGCCCTGCGGTGTCTGGTGGAGCTGCTGCTGTAGGTGGTATGCTGCCATGACGGCGGCAGCTGGCAGAGGCGGGGGCGGGGGATACTGGAAAGTGATTCCGGGGTGCTGCTGAGGGGGGAATGGATCTGAGGGCGCGGAGGAAGTTGGCTGGTGAGTGGAGAACTGCTGTTGCAACGGGAGGTAGGGCAGGAGGATGTAGGGGCTATGCGGGGAAGCAGCAGGAGGAGGCTGCTGGGAAGCGAGAAAGGTGGCCGCCGGCAGGCGAGAGGGGCCCAGTAGGATCTCGATCTGGTCGCGAATGAAGGCGGACTTGTGGGAGAGGTCGACGCCTAGCTTGGCTTCGACCTGGCGGACGACGCCGGAGAGGGTGGCGGCGGGGTCCGAAGTCTGCCGGAGGACGGACTCGATGCAGCTGGTGATATCCTCGTCAGAAACCATGGCGATGGCTGGCACAGCGCCGTCCAACGGCGGCTCCAGCGAGACGGAGCAGCGACCTAAACTCAAATCGCCCGCTCTCCGTACCTCTCACTCAAATCCCTCTTTTCTCTGTGACAGGAAGCCAGGAAGGCCTTTTTAAACATAAAATCTAAAAATAAAATAAAATAAAATGACTCTTTTTAATAAAACAGCCTCAGTGTTTTATGAATGCCGAAGTACTCCTTTCCTATTAACGGTAAGAGAGAAGAGAATATGCTTCGCATTTAATAATCTCTTTGTTACTTTTTAAATAGTGGGTGTTTTTAGAAAAAATATATATAAGCACAATACTTATTCATAATAAATATTTAAGAAATAATTTTTTTAAAAGTAAAATATGTTAAATATTTTTTATACAAATTATATTCATTGTTTTTGTCTTTATTACATTTTCATTTTCATATGTCAATTCCTTATATTTATCATAAACCTTTTGATATTTGCTCTAACAAATTTAAGATATTTATTTAATTTATTTTCTTTAAAAAAAAATAATAGTAAATTATGGTTGAGAAAAAAAGACAGGAAATTTAATTAGTTGAGAAAAACGACCGTGATTTCTTGACATTGACATTTTCCCAATAAAAAGTCAAATTAGTAGATGGTGCCATGGTGGTGCCGAGGTGGTGTAAAGATCGGATTTGCATTTGGAAATATTTAATCAAGTTAGAGTAATTTTGAAAATAATTTTAATAGATATTGAAATATTTTTAACCATAATTATTATATTAAAGCAATTTTAATGATATTTTTAATGTTTTATCCAGGTTAGAGCAATTTTAATGATTATTTTTGAATCACTTAGGGCTAATTACGGCATCTAATTACATTTGCTTTGTTGACTTTTGAGATAACTTTCAAAAGGTAGTTGAGATTTTCTCAACTTTCTGGATGTTGACGATCTCGATCTAAGATTTTGCTATTTTTAGGATGTGACTTTTAGATCTCAATGCTATTTTTTTAAAAAACGACTTTTAGATCTTTACACATGCTCACAGTCATATTTTGGGTCCCTACTGGGTCCCTATTGAAAACCAATAATTATTAGTGCGTATCAAAGTCGAGTGAGATTGTCAGTACACCGATAGAAGTGAGAACTAGCCGTTGCCCTCGTCCCCAACCGAACGGCTACTTTTTCCTCCTCTTCGCCTCGAATGTAACCCTTCTTCTTCGATTCATTTTCCTCAAATTTCACCGTAGTCTCCCCCATCTGCCGCCGCCTCCGGCGGATGTTAGGCCACCGCGAAGGATCCCAGCGAGGCATGGATACTGATCGTCAACATCCTGAAACCCCATCCTAAAATTGTCTTGGTTTCGAAGGACCCGAGATGAGTGAGACTCCTGGATTTGGCGGAAGCTCCGAGACTCACCTCTCCAGCGGCGCCACCTCTTTTCATGATAAACCGTCAGGCTGTGGTTCGACTTTTCGCCTATAACAACCATGCGGCGGAGCAGCTCCCATTCAACAGGCCCGCTGATCCAAAGCGGCGCAGCGGCCGAGAACCCCTGCCACTATCCCTAAGGAGAAGAATCGCCCCTATGCCAGTCCAAGTCAGTCATTTTCCTTACGAGGGCAGCGTTAAGGAGGCTTCTGCAACAGTCCGCCTCTTCCCCCAGCGTCATGCAGATCGAGGGCGATCGCGATGTCCGGTCCTCCATGCCTGAGGCCGATCTCTTACCGGCCATGTCCGCTAGAAGGCAAGATGCTGCCGAGAACGCCTCATGCAGGGCGTCGACCAACTTCATCTGCCTCCGATCTCTGAGCTCGGCGTTGCCTGGCCGTCAACAGCAGCACCCTCTCAATCTGAACGGATCCGTCGGTAGGCTGCTCTTTTCATTGAAGCCGCCACAGCCCCAGTATTTCAGGGTTGAAACAAGCCCGCAAATCATCTTCTCGGCAGGACGATATCCACATGCTTAAGCTACTAGACAATAGTTACACTCGGTGAAGATTTATCAATGCAAAAGCTCAGGCAGCTGAGGAAGCTAAGAGAGTCTCTGACGAGGTTAGAACCCTAGTAATTCAAAACATTTAATCTCTGATTTCGTCAAACAAATATTGAATTTTGGGATGGTTTCCAGAGATCATTATATGGAACATCAACGAGGATTGCTGTGCTTCAAAACTCCATAAAGGAGAAAAAAATCAAGCTCGAGGAGCTAAAAAGAAGGAATTTATTATCTATCATCACTCATCAAGTAGGATACTGTTATGATTTCATTGATACAGCGCGTGATGGTGGGTTTGATAAAGTCAATCAGGTGAAAGTCAAGAGAACAGGGTAGTCAGAAGTAAGGGTGTCAATTCGGGTCAGGTTCGGTCGGATTGAGTTTTTTTTTTTTTTAACCCAACCCGAACGCGAGTTCAACCCAAAACACCTAAACACGAACCCGAACCCGACCAATCCGATCAACCCGAACCCGACCCAGATAACCCGAAAATTTGATTCAAAATAACTTTTTAAGGTTATTTTTCATTTAATTCTTCACTTTTATCTCAATACTCCATCATTATCATACAAACATGATATTAATATACATAAAAATATCTTAATTTTTAAAATAAAGTTCAATTTAACCCTAAAAAATCCACTAAACCCTATATTTAGGTCAACCTGAGTAAACTCGAACCCGATCCGACCCGATCCAAAAAATTTTAACCCTCCAACTCGAACCCAACCCGAACCTGAAAATGCCCAACCCGAACCTGATTTTTTTTCAGGTCGACTCGGGTTGGGTCGTCGGGTCGAGTTCATTTTTGACACCCCTAGGTTGAATAGCTCGTTAGACCAAATCGCTTTCCTACGTATTCGTTAGCACAGCGGAATACAAGGAATATAAATACGAAGACGAAAGTTAATCTAAATACAAGACAAGAAAGCAAACCAAACTCGACACTCTCGTTTAACGTGATTTGGAGATAAAGCTCCTACTCCATGACTATCCATAAGGTGGACAATCTCGATCCATCGATGGATGATTCCCCGACAAACTCTAGCTAGCTCACGTAGCTCCTTGTGGGTGGAGAAACCTCGCCACAATTCTCACAAGAACACTTGAGACGTTAGGGCAATGGTAAACTACTAATAGGGGTTAATTACCTCTATTTTGTTAACCTTAACCAATCTCCCAAGCCTTGGTTATATACGCCACGGGTTAGAAAATCCCGCCTATTAGTCGATTGGTGAAAATGTCAGTCGACTGTCCTCTGTGGTAAGGGTGTCAATTCGGGTGGGTTGGGTCGGGTTGAGTTTTTTTTTTAACCCAACCCGAACCTGACTCGAACCCGAGTTTAACCCAAAACACCTAAACCAGAACCTGAATCCGAACAACCCGATCAACCCGAACACGACCCAAATAACCCGAAAATCATATTCAAAATAACTTTTTGGGGTTATTTTTCCTATAATTCTTCACTTTTATCTCAATACTTCGTCATTATCATACAAACATGATATTAATATACATAAAAATATCTTAATTTTTAAAATAAAATTTGATTTAACCTCAAAAAATCCACTAAACCCTATATTTAGGTCAGCCTGGGTCAATCTGAACCTAACCCGACCCAATCCAAAATTTTTTAACTCTCCAACCCTCCAGCCCGAACCTAATTTTTTTCAGGTCGACTCGAGTTGGGTCATCGGGTCAGGTTCATTTTTGACACCCCTAAGTTTAATAGCTCGTTAGACCAAATCGCTTTCCTATATATTCATTAGCACATCGGAATACAAGGAATATAAATATGAATACGAAAGTTAATCTAAATATAAGACAGGAAAGCAAACCAAACTCGACACTCTCATTTTAACGTGGATTGGAGATAAAGCTCCTACTCCATGGCTATCCGTAAGGTGAATGATCCTAATCCATCGGTGGATGATTCCCCGACAAACTTTAGCTAGCTCACGTAGCTCCTTGTGGGTGGAGAAACTTCACCACAACTCTCACAAGAACACTTGAGACGCTAGGGCAATGGTAGACTACTACTAGGGGTTAACCACCTCTATTTCGTCAACCTTAACCAAACTCCGAAGTCTTTATTATATAGGCCACGGGTTAGAAAACCCCGCCAATCAGTCGATTGATGAAAATGTCAGTCGACTGCCCTCTGTGGTAAGGATGTCAATTCTAGTGGATCGGGTTGAGTTTTTTTTTAACCCAACTCGAACCTGACCCAAACCCGAGTTCAACCCAAAAC
>JBBMJZ010000137.1:25667135-25697967 GCA_037833815.1 Zingiber zerumbet
TGCAGAAGAGTACACTGGTGGACGAGAAGAAAATGTGCGACGTTCGAGGGACGAGAAGCCGGGACGAAAGCCTGCTCGAGGAGAAGGTCGGAAGTTGAGTTCGAGTGAGCCCTATTTCGGATGGCCGAGATCACCCAAGCAAGCGAAGTCGGAACAGAAGACCCGGACCGAGACGAGCTGAACTAGAGCTGAGGGCCCGAACCAAAAAAGTCAACCTAGTTGACTTTTAGGTCCGGGCGCCCGGAAGTTGATCTTTATCCAGATCACGGTCAAACCGTGATCCGTGTGAAAGGGATAAAATCTTATCCCCTTCTAGGCGCCTAGAACCCTTCTAGGTGCCCCGATCAAGGCTATAAATATAGCCTTGGTCTATAAGCTTAAATGATCTTTGTATTCAATTCCCTAGCAACGCCTAAGAGCTTTTAATGTGTAAAAGGCTTTTTTGCCTTCAGAGAAAGAGATTCATAGTGCGATGTTCCACCGCCTTAGATTAACAACCTTCTTGGTTGTAATCAAGTCAATTGTTGAGTCTTCTTTCTTATCTTGCTTTTATTTCTGTTATTTTCGTATTATTATTGTTGCTATTTTTTGAGTTGAAAGAATGAGGAGGATTTTCTTTTATTTACAAGTAATTCATCCCTCCCTTCTTGCTGGCCCCGCTGTACCAAAAGAAGGGATATTATGTTCCTAGGAAAGGGATACAATTTGGATCATCCCATTCAAATTGAATAGATGGAATCTGATTGAATTAAAAGGTTCCTCTAACTTTCCATAAATTATAAATAAATATTTTACTCTATCATTTCATTTCTAACTTTCCATAAATTATAAATAAATATTTTACTCTATCTTTTCATTTATTCCATTCAAAGTAAAGTAAGAATTACATTCCATACTTATATTTTAGAGAGTTTGAAAATTTTCTTTAGTTCGGAGGTATGTGATTTATAGGATTACTATCATAGATAAAGTCGTATTTTAGGAGATGATTATTGTATTCCGTGGCACTGTGTCGAAGATAAATTTGTACTCGATTTCATCTAAACTATATTATTCTATCCACACTCAACTCAGATTGACCATCCACCATCACCAAATCCAACTGAAGAAGGGAAATAAAGAATGACTGCTCCTGAGGGAGCCGCTGGAAAAGAGGAATAAGAGGGTTCTAATGTTGCCTGGTCTTTCGTATATTTCATCATTATTCTCCATTATATTGTTTTTTAATTATCGATATTAAGGAATAGAGACACAAGAATTTTCACATAAATCAATGTTTATGTGACTCCTACATTGAGACTAATGGACGAATACATATGAAAATATTTAGTATAAAAAAAAACCATGATCAAAACTATAAAATTGAAAATTTGATCATTCTCCGGCTGATCCGCCAACTAATTTCTCCATCATATTATCCACCACTATATCAAAAGCATCGCGGAATCTCTCAAACCTGGCGGTCGGATCTCCATAAACCAGCCCCGGCATGATCTGATGCACAATATACCTCCTCATCTCCTCCCTCTCCTCCGCCGGCACCCTCCTTAACCTCTCCACCACGTCCACCTTCCCTTGCCTCACCTCCTCCTCGTCGATGAACACCGACCACCTCCGGTGGTCCTCCGGTAAGTGCCACGGGTACTGGTAGTACGCCGTGAAGGGGTTGAAGATCACTGGGATGCAGCCCGCCACCAGGCTGTCGAACACCGACTTCCTCGTCGGGCTGTCCCCCGGCGGCTGCAGGCAGAATTCTGATTCCATGAACAGGCCCACCACCACCTCCGTCTTCATGCACCCGCCGCCGTTGCAGTTGAGGAAGCGACACTCGGGGTTGGACGCGATGCATTGCTCAATCAGTGCTGACCGGATGCTCTCCTCTTCCCTGGCGGCGCCGGCGAAGCCGACGAGGTTGCGGCGGGGGAAGGCGGAGAGGCGGAGCTGCCAGGCGGTGATGTCGGCGTCGTCGTGAGGGTGGAAGTGGGTGGGGTGGGGCACCCCGACGTCGTTCCGCTCCCACGGTTGACGCTCGATCAGGAACTTGAAGGATTTCTGCATCTGGTCGAGCAGCAGGAAGTTGCTGCCCCAATGGCGGTCGTCGTATCGCCGGAAGTCCCACGATATCTTACCCAGCACGAATATGTGGTCGGCGCCGGAGTTCCTCCTCCACGACGGCTGCTCCTCCAACCACCTGCGTTTCAAGATCCAATTTTTAATAATAATAAAAAAAATCATCCAAATTTGAGAAAAATTCACTAAAGCCACCGACCGACCTGATGAGCTCGACGCCGAGCGCGTCCTTGACTTCCGTCGAGACGTTCCTGAAATGCCACCGGACGACGTCCAGCCCGCCGTAGAAGGGCACGTAGAAGAGCCTGGCGGCGTCGCGGTCGTGGACTCTGCACGGGTGGTTCTGGATCCGGTTGTGGAAGATGGGCTCCAGGAAGTACTGGTGGCTCCCGTACCACCGCGGCCCCAGCGCCTCCGCCTTCTCCCCCAGCGCCTCGTTCGCGAAGTACTTGCACAGGTCCGCCCACGGCAGCAAGTCGCCGCACATCGCCGCCAGGTCGCGGTTGAACTTGGACGGCAAATCGTACACGTACACCCCTCGGCCGTCGCAGCTCCCCCTCTCCCCCGTCACGTGCGCTCCTTTCGCCGCCAACGTGCGCAGCTGACTCATGCAGCTTTGCACCGCCACGATCCCCCACTGCTCCTCCAACCGGTTCGACTCCTCTCGTACCCCCATCTCGACCGGTTCCTGATTCCGGTCCATGCTGGGCGCCTGCGCCTCGATCCGGTCCACTAATTCGACCGATTCCCGCGTCCGGTCCACCTCGGGCGATTTTTCTTGGGCCGATTCCAGGCCCCTTGGGGCCTGTTCTAGGTCCATTAGCTTCTCCTTCTCGAGCCACTCCTGTTCCGGCTCTCCGCCGGCTGCGCCGCCCGGAACCGCCGGGCCTATGGCGGCGGAAAGCTTCGGATGCTTGCCGGTGCTGATGGATATGCAGTAGAGGTCGACCTTGGGCGAGGAGATGCAGAAATGGAATGAGTGGATGAAGAGGAAGGCGCACCAAATGTTGAGGCAAATCAAACAGATGATGAAGGTGGGGACTTGGAGGCACCGTTTGCTGTTCTCCGGCGGCGGCAACCGCGGCGAGGCGACCGCTTGCTGCTTCGATACTCGCCGGAGAAGCTTCGGCGACGTCGGCAACGACTTGCTATCCGCCGGAATCTCCATTTGGACGATGAACTAGCCGGCTCGCGCTTCTTCCACTTTTATACGCCGTGAAGGTGGACGCGAATCGCAGTGCATGACTTGGTGTCACGTTGGTTTGTAATATACAGTTGTCGAAGGCACGTTTGAGGCATTTTTGGCACTTAATAATTGTTTAACAAAGATGGAAATGAAATTAAAGAAAAAAAATGAAGGGAGTTAACTTTCTTCCATTTGTTTTGTTAAAATATGATAATGTTAATTTGAATTTAGTGGTTGTTAACGTCTCCTTTCCTTTTTATTTTACAATTTGTATTTCTTTTTTTGTCTGCTTTCCATAATATTAACTATTAATTTCCAAATTAAGTAGGTTTGCAGGAGAATTTAAAAATGAAGCTATTTGCTTATCAAAACCCTACATTAATTTATTTTTAAGTCAAATTTTAAAAGTGTAGCATTTGGTCAGGATTAGTTCCTTACGCGCCTAAAAAAAAAATCCACTGCTTCACGGATATAGAAGAAGATAAATACAAGTACATAAACATTAAGTATATGGTGGGTGCATGGTGGAGTAAACCCCACATCGTCAGTTCCTGAGAATCGACCCTTGGTCATTACGTCAGAGATGTCATGCACCCACCGTCTGCACTACACCTTAAAAACTACTTAAGAGCCTTAAAACTTGAGTGGAAGCAAAGTTAAAGCAAGCAAGGTCGAAATACTTACGAAAAGAAAGCGCTCATAGAAGATGATCTAAGTCGAAGAGTCTGATATGCTAGGCATCTTCCATGCACACCTAGCATACGCGACTAAGAGAGGTGGGGGCGCTCCCATGTGGGCCCCACTATCACATGGGGGTGCCTTTCAGTCACATACGCTGGGCATGCATGAGAGGCGCCCAATGTATCACTTCTCTCCCAATTTATGATGTTGAACAATTCGTTAGAAATTATCTATGTTTTCTAGTTTATCCTAATAGCCGATAAAAATTTTTATAAGGCTGAACTTGTCACCTTCCAGATTAATTAAATAGTAAAAATTAGATATCTAAATAATTTTTTTAAAAAAACCAACATCCCAATGGCAAATCATCTTGACCGAAGGCCACAATGTTACCAACACCCTCACCAACTGGTGGTTGGAAGTAGTGGCTAATCACTATGGCTCCTTAATAAAGAAGTAGAAAAAAATCGACCAATACTTTTGGTTGTCTAAATTCATATAATGTTACTTTTGAACTAATAGTCTCAATGAAATATCTTTATGATAAAAAACAAAGACTGGTGATAAAAAAAAATCACAAAGTTCAATTATTCTTCAAAGTTAATCTTGTTATTGCCCAAAAAAATGCAATGCACTTACTATATCACCCTTAAATAAGACTAGGTCGCCCTTGAACAAGAAAAGAGACCCTTCCAGTTATGCCTCACCATTTGTCATGCAAGCACTTTAGAATCAAACTATCACTTGTCATAACCTTCACTTATCTTTATCAGAAACTCAATCTGCCCGCGATTCAACAGGTTCTCCACGTCTGCCTTTCAAGGCCTTTCAATTAGTTAGCAATGTATTTTTTTTAGGAAAAAACGATTAGGATAATTAAGCCAATCCTATCTCATGCAGCATATACATAGTAATATGTAGGTTGTCTAAGACTACAAAGATGCTGATGGGTACTGCATGCTATGAAGATGATGATAGCTCGCGATCTTGTTGAGCGTCTCATTTATGAGCCAACAAATTCAATAGACCGTCATTTTACAAGAATTAAGCAATAGATACGACATCTTGAATGGAAGAGTGCAAACTGAATTGAGAGATTGGGCCTGTTCCAGAAATCGAAAATTAGGAAATCATAAGATCCAACAAGTTAAAGGCAATGATTTTGGAGAAAGTCAAAGCATCTCACCTGTTGTTTCCAACAATAGTTTATCGTAGGAAGTGGAATGTTATAATTGCTGAGCATGCGTTCCTGTGGGCACTGAAATGGATAAAAACAAGAAGGCACACAAATCTACAGATGCAACAATACACTTAAGATTTCACCGAATTAGGAAACTTGTATAAATACAATTTCACACGGGAAATTATACAAACTGAATTTTACAAAAAAAAATAATAATAATAAAGATAGAAAAATCTACATGCTGCATGAGCTACAACTTGGTTGAAAGCCACGGCTTGGCTCTCAGAATCTCATATACCTGAACTGGAAACCAATCATGTAATAGGGGAAGAATATGAGCAAGCTGCAGTCATGTTATAAGCCGGCCAAAGTTTTCCCCTGATAGAATGCAATTTCCAGACGCACATAAATATGAGATACCTGCTCAAACGACTGAGATTATGATAGGCTGTTCAACAATTTCTCAAATCTCTGAGAAACAATATGGTGATTGCTGCTTCTGTAGACATTGATCAAGGACTCCAAGCCAGCCAATAAAATAGTTCTGTTTGTTACAGAAGAGAGAAATGCATCTTCCTCATTGTGAGTAGAAGAAGACCCCGTTGAAGTCAGTCCTTTGAACCACTCCTCTAGAAGGGAAGCTTTCTGCAATAATCATAAAACGCAATGTTGTTAATATACAGTCCAAAATTTAGTATTGTCAAGAAAGGAAAAAAGTAACAGGATCATTTTCATAAAAAATGGATTGGACCAAGGTATGCATCCATATTGCATAAGATGGATTTGCCGTGTCATGAAATTGCAAAACAAAATTACACAGGATGATTTGTATTAGATCCATATGATAGCTAATGAGAGAATTTTATTTGAAAGGAATTATTCCTATAGAACCATTATTCAATCTCATGGCAAGGTCTGACAAAGCAGTCAGAACATTAATCAGTCTGGCCGGCTGTCCAGGCAGGTGATGTAAGTAGGCAAAGCAGCAAGGCATGACAGGCAGTCCATGCATTATTTCTAATCCTTAATTTGAAGTGCCTCTCAACAATGATCGTGCAATAAATTTAGTCAAAACTTATTAGATTAAGCTACATCCAAAGTGCAACTCCTAACATACGAATTTAAACTGAGCTATGAAAAAACATGAAAGCATATTAACTTATTGGTCCTAAATAGGGACAGCAAAAGTACCTGATAATAAACTTTCTGCTAATAAACAACCAGTACAAGTCAAGTTGGGTACTCTATTATGCTTAATGCTCAAGTGTATCTTTGGATTTGTTCAAAACTAAGGGTACTCACGGGTACCTGGGATACCTCATACCAGCATATTTTTCAGGTTAGGAAAGGTCCAATGACTGGAGTTATCCAGGACATTAGACAATTATCTTTGTCCAGTGGTGCCCACTTAAGCAATTTTGCATTCACCCAATAATTGTGATGATGATGGACAACTTTATTCATAATTTTGTGACAAATCCTATTGAAGAGCAAATAGGTGGTCTTTCTGGCAATATTAAACAAAAGTTTTACCTTTGGTTTGTTTACTAAGGAGAACCTAGATGCCTACATATCACAAGTATGACAATATTAAATATGACCCGACCAACACAACCTGAACAAAACCACCATTAATAGAGATAAAAAGTGAAAGTAACATAACAAGACCTAATATATAAATGGATTATCACGAAATGGCCCATTTTGGAAATAATTTTTTTTAAATTTAGTTTTTAGATAATATAAATTTAACTTCTAAAATTATTTTTAAAAATATATATATAATTATTTCAATATGTTCTGAGAGCTATGGATTCAAGTACTCATTTATCAGTTAAAATGAATATTTAACTATTCAAGTAGAGGCATGGTTTAAAATCTCGAACTGTGCTAAGTCAAAACCTCCACTTCCCTGTTCCGTGACGACCGCGAGCACATACAGTCCGGCCAACGCATTTGGACGCGTCGCTAGGTTCGCGCGATGTGTCACAGGGCTCGCGTGATGTGTCACCGCGCTCGCGCAACGTGTTTGGACTCGTCGTCGAGCTCACGCAACACATTTGGACACGCCGCCTAGCTCGGGCGACGTGCCCTAATGTGTCTCCAGGTTTGCGCAACACATTCGGACACGTCTTCAGGCTCGTGCAACGTGTTTGGATGCATCGCGGTGTGCCGACGTTGTGCCAATGTTGATCCATGGGCGGAATCAGATGTTTCGCCCACATCAAGCGATTAAGCTCCAGATTTTAATCCATGGTCCATAGAGGATATTTAAACTAATTCAGGTAGCAGATATTTAATCAGATATGAGTTCTAGTAATACCCCCCCCAAAAAAAAGTAGGTACTCTACTTGTTATTGCCCGTGATCCCAAAAACCAACTTCAAAATAGGATTTGCTAACATTTGAATTATAATAACGCTTAGAAACAATCTATCTTGTTATATGCAGCATGCATGTTAATGATTTTTATTGAGATTGAATAGTGATTTATTTGCTTAAGAACAACATTAGCAGATATGCAGAAACCTTAACAGAATTGAGGTGAAATTTCCTAAAAAATAATAATAATAAAAGATCAGCATAATCAAAAAGGACATCATCACAACCTTAAAGAGGAAATCTCGCAATGCCTGATCATCACTGGGTGAAACAAAGCCCAGCACGTGCAAAGTTGTCAAAGTCATCTGGAAAGACAGATTGTTTTACAAAAATATGCTTATGAGGTAATAAATAGGAGTATGATTTTGAAATTAATGTAATACAAAAACTAACCTGCTTTGTAAGGTTGTCTTTGTATTTGAAATTTGACGGTGTGGAGGAAGTATCTAAAACAAGTGATTCACGTACATGCTCTATACTTTGAACAACATCCGAAAATGAGCTCCCATAAGCTTCACCATAAACAGACAAGATGGAAAACTGTTAAGGAATATTCTTTTTATGCAGTTAGCTAATATAAATAATGAGTCTTTCAGCACTGCATCAAATGAGAAGTGAAAACTGAATGAATTATAATGATGGCAGCTACTGATTAAGGGCAGCTGAAAAATCTGATAGCATGGTTAGCCTTCTGTGAGATACAAGCAAGAGGGAAACCCTAGAAATAACTTCTCTTTGTTTAATGTCTATCTGCCTAGATTCCACATCAGGAGAACATGCACGGTGAGTCCACTCCAGACAGATAGTTCAGGCAGGGTTGGCAGTCAGCAGGCTGAGCAAGCCATCCATATGGTGCAGCCTAAGTGAGATAAATGTGCATACTGCTCGCTGCAGTCTGGATACTAATCTTTTAATGAAATTAAAACAACAAAATAGGAAGCATGAGATAGAATTGTTCACTAACCAAGCCTTGAGGTTGGAACAGCTAAAGCAACAGCTGCATGAATCCTAATCTTAAAGTTGGTAGAGTCACGGAGGAGCAATAGAAGAATACTGTAAACGGTAGGGGCCCTGCAAACACAAGTCAATGTTCAAATATTAGAATTTAAACTCTGGAAACAACTATAGATATATAAACCAAGAAGAAAAAACATGACTCCATAATAATTTCTAAAATTTTCAAAATAATATGTAAATCAAAACTATGTTGGCAATTTTTTTTTTTTTTGTAAAGATGATGATAAGCTAATGAAAAGCAAAGACAATGCTTGTTAAACTAAACTAGAATATTACAAAGACAAATTGTTGACACCATACCAAGACATTTGGTGCAATTTTATGGTCTCATTCATGAATAAGTTGCTCAAAGCATGACAAACATTCCATTGAACCTGAAACACCAAATAGTCAAGGTAATAGAAGTTTAAAAATTCAATTAGTCATGTATTTATTTGCTCTAAAGATCAAGTTTGTGAATGTTTTTGGATTTCATAAGACTCAGTAATGCCCTATCCTTCTCTAAACATTTGACCAACAAAATATTACTCAAAACTTCCAACAAGTATAAATAGCAATATTTTAGGACAGAATTGAGTCAATTAAACCGATGAGAAAGTAGACATATAGAAGAGATAACTTCACGTTCCCAGTAGTCACACAAGAAACAAAGATGTATACCAATTTTGAGGCCAGAATTTAGTCAATAAAACTGATGACAGAGTATCCATGTAGAAAAAATACCTTCACGTTCCCAGTAATCACACAAGAAACAAATGCTTGCACCATTTTCTCAAGCCAGAAATGATTTCCATTAAAATTTAGCGTAGAAAAACTGCTAATAGATAGATCTAGTCAAAACTTATATGTGTAGTATAACATGGGAAACCCAACACCCTAGCTTGAACTGCTAGAAAACAAGTACTACCTCTTTAACTTTTCAGCTGCTGAGTAGGAAGGCAAACTGATGAATCTTGATAGGTTCCCGAGAGCCCTCACAGCATTTGATTTTATCTATAAATACGAATGAGGGAAAGCAAAATGAGTAGATAGAGACATTAAAGCAGCCATTGAAGTTAATAAAGTCAAATTTGAAGTCATCATGACTAACATAAGTCACAAGCAATGTGTTTGCTTGTGATAATCTGACCTTATCACTGTCCTTCGTTAGCCGTAAAGCACTTTCAACTAGTAGAGAGATAGAATCACGATGTGTTGTTTCATCTGCATTTGAGAATTTGTGGATAAATATGACATGCGGTTCAAAATCCAGAAAACTTATGTGGCACCTAAACTAACCTTCACAGATAACTGAGATCAATTCAGTTTCTCTGTGGCGAAGTGCATCACATATATTTGCCAGAGCCCATGAGGCTGTAATCCGAACCTTAAGTAAAAGATATGTAACAAGACTTAGCCATTTTAAACTACAATATGGAATGACTGGGTTGATCATGTTGAAGACCCTTCTCCCATAACACAGAAATATAATCTTGGAAACCCAGATAAGCCAGTTAGCTATAACATAAAATTGATGAAGTTAGGTACCGATGATTGAGGATCGTGTGAGTTATAATCAGCTGCACGAATAAATTCATTAATCACCTTTGATCTGGAAAAGCATTCCAACGGTATCAAAGTATTAGATTTAGATTTTAGACCATTAATTTATAAATATTGAAATCTGAGACACGGGATTGCATGAAAGACTACCGAGAAACTATGCATGAGAAACATGTTAGAACACCAATAGCTCGACATGCAGCTAATCTGACAGATGGAACTGCATCACTCAGTGCTGCTGTAACCTATGGAGTATTTGCACTTGTCACTAACAAAAATCAATTTTGATTTTTTTCTTTTTTTTTATATTGAAAATTGTAAACATCTTAAGCCAAGATTCTCTCTTACAGCTGAAGAAATAACAATTTCTTGCTTTCCCTTTGTGAGGGAGGTGAAAACACTGGATGTCATCCCTGCAAAGCATGTAAGTGATGCTGCCCTCACCTGGACGAGTTCAAACACAAAACTAAGGTAAGCATTGAAAATGCATTTTGGCAATCCACGGGCATACAATTATGCATTAAACAAGACTAACTTGCTGATTCTAACTGCAACCCAAATATCATAATGCAACACAATGAAGTATGAATTGTAAAATACTCATTTTGAAGTTTAATCAGATCAATATTAATTAACACTAAGTTTATAGATGTTGCAGAGTAGCTGCTCAATTTACATTATTGGCAAATTAGACAGTAGGGTTTTTCCCCCTTGGGTTGAGGGGAGGAAAGAGTCGAAAGACTAAATACTAAAGTTGGGTTTTACGCTATACACGAGAAAAAAAATTCTGTGATCCATCCCTAGGAAATATGAGACCTATAAAGTTCAGGCCTTTCTTCTGGTATCAAGTTCATAAAGTTAATCACCTCTGCCCCACATACAAAGAAGGAGAAATAAAGTGATCACCAGATCCCAAACAAAAATGATTTGGAGTTTGTACAAGAAGCTAAACAAAGGTGACATTTATCAAAGCAAGTAGATTGTTACATATCTGATTTTGTTCTGGCTTCAGCTAAAAGAAAGATCAAAATTTTTGTTCTGTGAAAAGCAATCTAGAAGACATCGTTCTCAATAAAACTAAATTATGGAAAACTACAGAAACCATTCTTTCCAATTTCAATAAAGCTTAAACAGAAAATCAAGAAAAAAAATTTGTTAATGTTGGCAGGGAATGCTGGCTAATTAGATTATCTAACAACCCACCATTGTGCTGCTTAGTAATTTTCAAATATGCAATTATTTTGTCACTGACAGTCTGTTTAGTAAACCAAAGCACAAAGTTTATACACGTGTATATTAGCAGTGATATAAGCACTATCAACAAGTAGCAGCAAAGAGTCAGGAAGAGTGTAATTCAGTCAAAACACTTTCATTAGCCATCTAAGTTTTAGCTAACAATAGAAAAAAAAAAGGGCGTGTATAAGATGGGTTACTTGATTACAGAAAGGTTGCTCATTACGTAAACCATAACTTACCATCGGAGAGGCATGTGGCAGAGACTTGGGTAAGTGATTAGAAATCACTTCGTTCCACTGGTCAATCCCATGAGAGGTACTGACGCCGTTGGAGGTATCTAGGTCATTAAGTTCAAAAGAAGGTGCAGATGAAATCTTCTTGGTTCTGGTGGAACTGGAGATGCGTTGGATATCAAGCAGTCTAAGATCTTGAAAATCATCTACGCCTTTGAACTCAGAAACAGCCCGAAGGCACTCATCAAGGACCTAAGCACAACCTTAAATACTTAAATGATTAAAACAGAGAAAAAATGATCAAAGCCTAAATTAGCATTTGTCATCCTTAGTACAGAAATCTAACATAGCATAATATAATCACTACATGAATATTGAAGGGATTTATCATATTTGTTTCAAACAGATGGAATGACAGTATAGCTAATAGTAAATTAGTTTCATAGTCAAAGAACAAACCATGATTGGTTGGATGCATGAGAAATCCTCGAAATGTATGTACATCAAACTGTTGGCGGTATTGTGAAGGTCCAAAAAAAAGTGACTGCTTACCGTCCATATACTGTGAGGTGAGTCGTGCACGTTTAGTTTCCTAGTATAAGGCCTTTTTAGGTAGATGAAAGTAATGGAGTAATTGTGATATTGGTTTATTATGAGGAATCTCCCTGTAAATATCTTAACTAATACACTATTAGAGGATATGATTAAAGGAAAAAAGTCACAACAGCATCCTAATTTTCACCAGAATTCAAGTGAGATAAAGCAATGTCTTTGTCCTTACTGTAACATTGCATTGTTGATCCTTACCACAGACTCTTCCCTGCACACAGATCACAGATTGACATGTCGATCTTACAGGCATTCAAGAAAGCTATTCATTCCTTGGCATTGTGGTGAAAGTGTGGACAAGGAAAAATCATAGTTGTTTTACTTAGATACAGTTGCAGAATTGCAAGGGTAATATGGATAAAAAGAGTTTCTAACCTTAATTGCAGCCATTAGACATTTTTCTGTTGTTGCACTGACAGTTTTGCTAAATTCTTCCTTGCAAGAATTGGTACAAATTTCAGAGTCAGAATCCCAACGACCTACCAGCAATAGTTCACTAACAGTAACAGAAATGTGTCCCCATATTCTAGTTGCAATTCTTGGATAGTTGTGTGATGCTGCTCTCAAAATCTGTAAAATATTGCCAAAATGAAACATGTTTGGTTGTATATAACAATCCATCATTCAGAAACATGAAGTTAATATACATTCATAATCATCAATTTATCCATCCCTTTATCCACATTTTTTCATTTTTATTTCTTCAACAAAAAAAATAAAAAAGTGATGCCAGATACTAATTGACACAAATAGGAAAACATATTGTGATTCATCAAGAATTTTGTAACTTTGCTTTGCAACAACCAATCAAGACATCAAACATATGATTTTTCAAGAAAAAAGATTTATTGAAGATCCTTTCTACCTTTTGTCTCAATAGTTCTCCCAACTTTCCTGCAGTATGCTTACTACATATATATCATAATTTGTTCATCTGAATCAGTTTTTCACTTAATTACATATTGTTGGTAGAAAGAAGTTTTAGCCTTTGAAATAGTATTAAATTTCTTGGATGATAGCTTGTTGTTCATTCAAATCAGCTTTTCACTCAATATATCCTGTTTGTAGAAAGTAGCCTTAACCTTTGAAATGATATTAAGCAAGTTTCTTGGATGATAGCTGAAGATCTAGGCAATCCACTGGGTTCTTATGGTGCATTTTAGGTAAGGTGTGGGAAGTCTGGGCAGTCCAAACATATCGGGTGAGCAGTTCAGGCAGGAATCTGGACTCCAAGCAATTTGGGCAGACCAATCAAGCAATATGAGCAAACTGGACAATTTGGGCAGGTACGGCATTCTGGGCAAGTTGGGCAGTTGAGGGAAGGCAGTTATTCCAAACATGGGGAAGTCTAGGTGAGGCGGGCAGGCTGGTCAATCCATCCTTCTGGCACAATTGGTTGGCAAGAATAGCTATTCCAATCATATGAATTTAGACAGGATAATAATTACTGTATTTGATCAGAAAAATAAATTGAAATACTGAAGTCAGGAAGAGGCAATCAAGAATGTTGAGCAATCAAAGGCGGGCAAGGTGGGTCGAGCAGTAGTTCGAGTTGGCAGGGAAACAATTAGAGGATAGATGAACAGCAATTCAAGCAAGTTGGACAGTACAAGGACTTAGTGCAGTCAAGCTGTGTGATCCATCCTTCTTTCACACTGTTTCAGCTACCTTGAAGCCAAGATAAGACCAAACACTTCCACAAACCAGTAAAAAATGACTAGAGAAGTAACCCTGGTTCATTCTATTGAATAAGTAGAACCCAAGGAATTCCATGGTGTTATGTATTTTCTCAATAGTAATCTGCTTTCTCAAGACTCATGAATTCAATCCTTGAGAATGACCTAGCTAATCATCATTTACAAAGTCTTCACAGTCAATCATGTTAACAATTTAGAGGCCACCAACAGAAAACTAGGAGGCCAGAATAGACTTATCCAACATCCAGGCAAGATAACATTCAATATTTAGAATGCTTTGTCAAACAATAACTAATGAAATTGTTAAAACACCACAATATTATGACAAAGATGTATAGATAGAAGAAAACTAGCATTTGATGACGTATTAGTCAGTAGTTTATCACAATTTGTCAAGGAAAAGCTACCCTGGACAATAGTAACCTCCAGATAACAATTAAATTAGTATTAAAGGTACCTGAAGAGCCTCATAAATAACGCTTGGATGATTTTTGCTCTCAGATAAGTGGAATAAAAAGCAAAACATGGATGACTCTGGTTGGTTATTGGAAAATCCTGAACGAATTAAAGACAAAAAAATTGCATTGTTACACATTTGTACCCCACACCATCAAACTTATAACTTTTTTATGAAAAAGAAAGGAGGAAAGGGTCAGCCAAATATAAACAAGCAGATATGTAGACTTTAAGAATCAGAAAGGAACTACTATAGACTAACATAGCATAGAAATTAAAACATCCATGTCAACCGCAAAGAAAATACTGGCTTCCATAACTTAAACACCAAGCAAAATCTTAAGTAATCGAGATTCATTGCCATATACTACACTTCTCTGCACTAGAAAAATAAAAGCATCTATATGGATCCGGCAAAGAATGTAACAGGAATTGTATTTCTATACATATCTGACTAGCTGGTATTAATCTATAGTTCAAAGGACAAATGTAATGTAAGAAGCTAATACTAGAAAAAACAAGAGAGGAATATGAAGAAGAAATGGAAGAAAAAAATAGTGGAAAATCTCAATCGACTTCTAAGAAAATAATTCCATCAAAACAAAAGCTAACCTTGTGAGATATCTTCCTCAAGAAATTTTAAGACATGGAATGAGGGAGGTGATCTGGAAAAACACACTGCCAAGCAAGCAAGACCATTGACCTGTAAAAGAACCAACACTGTGAAATAGCAACTATTTTACATAGGAAAACCAAACCAAGGTATACCAGAAGATCCATGTTTGAACTCTTAGACAAAGGGATTTCCTTCACTTTTGAGTGTAGAGATCCAATTAAAGTTGGCAGCAAATTACTGGGCATGCGTTCGTATCTATCAAATGGTTGGAAAAAAAAATCAAAATAAGGAGGTAAGTTAACATTCCAATAAGAAGGAAGTCTTAAAGCACAGTTTTTTTCAGTAAAATAAGGGAAGTTGCAAATGTAGAAGCCTTCTCAACATCTAATACAGCAAAGCATGAGATTTTTGCATGTGTCGCCCAATGTGGAGTGATGCTGAGCTCAGTGCAGGATGCAAAGCTCGATATGACTGATGAAAAGATATGTGATATGGTGTCAAAAAATCAATGATATGATAATAAGAAAATTTGCCTGATATACATGTGTAGTATACACTAAATAAGCATATTAGTAAATCAATCTCAAAAGAGATTCATTAACCATGTCATAGGTCATTAACTTGCATGCTAAATGATCACCAAGAAATGAACTTAACCTCATATTTCCAAGTTTCAGATATTAATCCCCTCAAAGTTATCGTGATAAGAAAATCCAAAATATTTGTGTAGCGAAATATTTGGGTAAAACAAAGGGGCTAGGATTTCTTATGGAAGGCGGAGTGTGATTAAAAGGGCACGAAACTCCCACCAATGTGGTCCCAGGGAAGGATCTATTGTACGCAGCCTTACCAAGGTCTCACCAATGTGAGGTCCCGGGGAAAGATTTATTGTACACAACCTTACAATCCCGCCAATGTGGGCCCCATGGAAGGATCTATACCTTGCTTTGCAACAAGTTGTTTCCGAGACTCGAACCCGTGACCTCTAGGTCACATGGCAGCAACACTACCGTTGCACCAAGGCTCCCCTTCGAAGGTAGAGTGTAATTCCTAAACAAATTTTGTAGGTTAACCAATTAAAGTTAAACAGGAATATGAAAACATGAAAACTCTGTATTAGTATATTATGTTAAGAGGATAATGAGTGTAGTCGAATTGGAGAGTCAAGAGACTGTCAATAGGAATGTGTAAATTATAAACCCATATAGTATTATATATCGATAGAAGTCACACTAATATGGCACTTTCCAGGTTAGAACTAAGACCATTATGAAATTTTCAATTTAGAACCTTGGAAAATAAACTGTTTGATATATTCATTGCACAGCCATAGATTTAATTCTAAGGAAACGATACTAAAGCATGTAGAGGCTGAATAAGCAGAGAGAATCCTACGGGGTTGCAGATATCAAAAGCAAGATGACTTTAAGCGATGAAGCCAGCAGCCCATGGTGAGTTTCATGCTGCAGAAGATACAATAGACCTGCAACATAAACATCAATAAAATAGCTGTCAGTACTTCCTTGTGTTGATAAACAATTATAATCAACTTATGAGTCATTTTTTTTCTTGAAATAGCACAAGAGGGAAAAAGATACAGGGTCATGTTAAAGATGGCAACATATCAACAGTGATGGCACAAACTATAATGCTTCAGACATCTGTATCAGAATTTTTTCTGCCACTAAGCGCAAAGCAGTGCAATAATGTAATGATTAGATGTCTAATTCTTTAAAAAAACTACCATTTCTTAGTTCCTCTAATTTTTTATTTGATATAGTATATATGTGTCTTTTTGTTATGATTGTATATCTTAACCTATAGTCCCACTTAGTACTACTGATCGGCACTTCTCTTTGTTTTCTTAGCTCAAGTTTTTTTAAATGTCATTTAGTTAAGATAGTGAGCGTACTCAAACCAATCTCGCTTCTTATCATTAAGAAAATTAATCCAAAAAATTAAAATACAATAATGGGCCAAGTTGTTTGAAATTGTACTTTGTCCTCAACAACATTTAATTGTCAAAGTGAGTTATACAGTAATTCAGCTGGGATTAGAATATTGTTATGGTTGAATAACCAGACATACTTTAGCTGAAAAATAAATTAAGCACAGTCAGAAAATAACCATCATCTTGGCATACCGTGGTGCAATATTACTGGCAACCAAGAGTTAAAAGAAAAAAAAAAGGTAAGAATGAGTCTCAGCCACCTGTATGGAACTGCTTTAGCTTTTGGCCAAGTGAGCTTGACAGCGTTGTAAAAGATCCACGTTTTGAAGATTCATTATATTCAGCAACTTGTGATAAAGTCAAGGAATGCCCATCCAACATGCTAGCCAAAGTAGAAGCTGATTCCATCCGTACCTGTGAAGAGAAACAGGCTAATAAAGTGAATGAATATACAGTAGGGCATCTCGAGAGAATCCACATTATAGAGAAAGGTGTCAAGAAAAGCTAAATGTTCCCAGATAATTTGTGGGCAAAAAAAAAGCAGCGAAAAAAAGGGGGAACCAATATGATAGTGCAGTCAAGTGGAGTGATAAAATGTTGTTTGCAGAGTGTTGAAATTAATCAGTAACCAATTGAAGTGGATATTTGTTCAGAATAGTACCTTAATAATGGGATCAAAGAGCAAAGATGCCATGAGATTTGCCTCATATTTCCTATACAAGACAAACGCAAGATGTAAATAATGGCCAAAATAAGTAAATGGTACAACTCCTGAATCAGAAAGTAGATTAAGAATAAACCTTGGCTGTAGCACGTCATTTTCAGGTAAAAGCAAGGTCCAAAGAGATGAAAGTGACTTTGGATCAGCATGACAAAGATCCTTACAACAGAGATATATAAGTCAACCAATGAGATTTAACAAGCACTTCATAAAAAACAATTAATCATTTATAAATAGAATCATAGCAACCAACTTGTTGGAACCTAATCATTAAAAGAAAACTAGTGCAACCTAATCAGCATGATAGTAGCAAGCTCTGCAACCTATATATTCATTGGTATAAATTTCAACTCATAATGAATGTATGATTCTCCTGTGAATGCCTTTTCAATAAAAGAGGGTGATTATACCTCATAGTCAAATAATCTGCTGCATGATTGCCACCTGGCCATCATCATATGCAATATATGGCCAATATAAAGCTCCAGAACCAACAAGCCAACAAAGATGCAAGTGCAAGTGGAAAGGAGAGGATGGGAGAAGATAGCAACCAGTGAGGATGGGATGGTGAGGGCTAGAGAGGGCGCACAACTGTTCAGCGGGATGGGACACACAAGCCAACAAAGACACAAAGTTAGCGCCACAAGATTGGGAGAAGACAGACATCATCGGGTTTTGAGTTGAAGACTAGAGAAGAAGGGCATCAGCGAAGGCAAATAACAAAGATTTTGTATGAGAAAATGCATTTCTATCAAGGTCCTAACAAGAGAGATTCTCATGTGGAGGTATGTAGGGACATGCTCATGCGGACATGATCATTAAGTCACAAGTGGAATTATTAGGGGAAAAAATATTTTTTCCACTTGTTACAACCAGATGGATTTTAGCACATTTGAAGGGAATTGATTTTCTATAGAAAATATTCCCTTCTAATTTTTTCTCACAAAGAAACAAAGGAAAATATCCAATTTCACCCTTTTTCCCTACCCACATTTTCATTCCCCGGCTTTTTTTGTCTTAGGAAACATGCATCTAACATTAAAGTAAACAAGTCAAAGCGACATTTTTTTTGTCACTAAGAATGCAAAAGAACAAGTTGCTACCATGTGACCTTGAGATCATGGATTTGAGTCGTGAAAACAGCCTCTTACAAAATGCAAGGTAAGGTTGTGTACAATAGACCCAGTGATCCAACCCTTCTTAGGGACCCTGCACTAGCAGGAGCTTCGTGCATTGAGCTTCCCTTTTTAAGAATACAAAGAACCATCCTTCAAAGTAAAGTTGAGTATGAGGGAAAAAGTACCTGAATACAAACAAGTGCAGCCAATCTAACTTTGGAGCTTCGATATCGATCTACATGCTTAGCCGAACCATCATTGTCACTATGATCCGAGTCTGACGATGTGAAACCAAAATTTGGTGATAAATAATCTGAACATTGAGTGTCTGCTGGGTTATTACTGAATCCATCTTTCTTGCGCAAGTGTGGAGGCCTATAAGGACCAGCATCACTTTTTCTGGATTTCCCCAACCCCGATTCTAGGCCATTAGAAGTGAGCGACTTTCCCTTCAAATCATGTATCAGAAATGGTAAAGGAGCTCCACTAGCGAGGCCATATGAAAGAAACAATTGCAGTGCTGCAACTAGACCTGGGACCTTGGAGTTTCATAAAGAAATTAATCAAAATGTATACACCTATGTTCAATAAAATGATTGATCGTAGAGAAATCCATCTACATACATGTCCTGAAAGAGAGCCTTTTGGCTCCAAAAGAACAATGTGGAGAGCATTTAGAAGATTGGTTAAAAGCCTGCAACATTGGGTAAGATATCAGAATTTTTTATTTTTTTTGCTTCAGCACTATGAGAAAAAAGAAATCCCAACTAGAAAGTACCTTGACATGACAGAGTTTTCCAGTAGTAAATTCTTTGATGTCAAGTAGTCCATCACTTTCCTCAATACCTGTCAAAACAAGTCATGATTAGTAATCAGAAAAACATGAATGAAAAAGTCAAAAAAAGAAATACTCACCTCGATAGTTGATTGCCATAAGTCTATTGGGATAGAAGATACAATTCCAGTGAGAGAATCACACATTATGGAAAGTGCAAGACTTTGTGCATCCCACAGGTTGTTACATATAGGATTTCTACTTAGAGAATCATTGGAAGGACCACGGATTCCATGTGGATAATGTAGGTTAAGTAATTCAGCATGTAAGTATGAAACAGTACAAACAAGAAGCCTGGATGACTCCATAATCTCCAAATGTGAATTATGCCTTCTGAATGTCTTCATGGAAAGCCTTAAAAAAGACAAGAAAACAGAGATTGGCAAAGAATCATTGGCTGCATAACTTTTCTGCACTAAAAAAGAGTGTGCATAAATTAGAATGTGATTTGTTTTCATAGATGATTATTTATTCAGAGATTAACAAATAGTTGAAATGTTTGCTTAATATATACATTTCCCTAAATATAACTATTGGCATCCCATCATATATCTAGGAGAACTTGATATTTTGAGTGTTGCCTTATTGTCAATTTGCATAATAACTTGTACCACAAGCTACAAAGCCTCTGTTCACGTTAGAAGCCTCTGGTGAACTTCCTGGTAAGCTTCTTGTCATGCGGACTTTGATGCAGTAAGATTAGGAATGTCCCGAGATCAACTTTTGGAGAATCAAAAGGAAAGGTGTAGCATATAAAGAGAGTTGGTAGTAGTGTGAAATAGTACAACAGATTATTAGTTTAAAAATACATAATTCATTTATAGCAAAAATAGCAGAAACAAGGAGTAATATAATATACCTAAGACTGAGGAAAATAACAACATAAGAATAGCAAAACTAAATGATCTGATATGTCCTTTCACTATCTAGAACTGAGAATTGGAGAAAAATATTTATGGATTGCTAAAATTAGGCAAAGGAAATATAGAGATTTACGAAATAGTGGACTCCTAAAAATAAAAATATTCTTACCATTGATAGAATAATCACCAAAAAACAAAAGATGAAACATATTTTTATAAACTATTAAACTAAACTATACAAAAAATGTACTGGTGGAGAAAATGACCTAAGAGGTCTGGTTAAATACTATTTACTAGTGATATTAAATATATATTAAATGTGGCTGATCGTCAACAGTTAGGATTAACATGGTTAGTCATCGGCATTTCTCTCTAATATGCCCAATAAAATTTTTAACTAACTCAAATAGAAAGAAGAGATGGGCAAAGAAATTAAATAAATAAGCTAATGGATTAAATAACCATAAACAACTTGAAATAGACACCAGTTGAATTATTGATAGTATTTTTATAAGGATATTAAACAATTGAAAAAAAATATATTCCGAATTTCACATTTTTCACCAACTAGGTACCTAAGTAAATTGCAAACCAACAGTCAAGGTTGTTAGACCAAGTCTGACTAGAAATCCAAACAAAAGGACAAATTAAATAAAATAATTAGGCCCTGTCAAGATTTATCAACTGAATTTATTTGCACTACCTCACTCAGGAATTGCTAGATTGTCACCTCGAATAAAAAGGAAAGGTAAACAAACTAGGATGTCAAAGATTTTCATGAAGCTTTCAAACAAAAAGGCATACAATTACAAATGAAGAAAGTTTTGAACATTCCTTTTATTAATCTTTTAGATGGAGCATAAGAGGCACATACATATTTACTAAGAACTGCACAATTATATCAAGATCAGATAATGCATTCCAGCAAACAAGTGAATAAACAAATAGGCTACTAAACAAGCATTTATCAAGGACTCGAGAGCTATCAAAATTACAAGTCCTACCTGAGAATATCTAAAACCTCAGCCATGACTCTTGTTTTATTAGAACTCTCTGAGCTCTTATTATCAGAATCTCCAAAAGAGTGCTCCAGAACCTTTTGAAGAACTCTCAATATAATAGTCCAAGAAGAACTGCTGATATCAAGGAAAAGTTTGCAACTAACTTCATGAATCTGCATTAGCTATAAACAACTTTAGGAGAAGAAAACAAACACGGAGACAAGGTCAAGTAACTTCATAAGCTATTTACAGAAAAATGTCTTCAAACAGCTATGTAAAAAAGCAATGGATATAAACACAACTTAGACGGTAAATACATAAAACTGTTATCCTTTGAGATAGTAAAAAACATACTCAGGTGGAATAAAAGAATGCTAAATCTAAATGCCATCGCTTCTCACTCAAAAGAATTTTTTAGGAGAAGAAAATTGTGTAATTGTACTACTGAAAGATTAGCATGATGAACATAAAAAACATCTTCATCTTTAATCTCGGTACAGAAATTACTTTCACTTGTCAGAAATAAAATTGTATGATCCTCTTTAACTAGTACCTTCAAATTGCTTCCCTTGGAGCATTGTTGCCTCCAATTGGGTAATTCAATTCATTTACGTAGCTTTCGAGTTACAATATCAAATCTTTTCAAGTGAAAAAAAAAACGTTTAGGTCCATTTCTACCTCTGAAATGATTTCAGGAGGGCTTCTCCTCTTTGCTTGAGGAAAAAAAAATGTCAAATCTTAAAATTTAACAACCTAGCACCACGATCATTCTCAAAGGTACCAAATTTCTCATGAACGAAGAAATGAAGCAGCAAAGATTACCAAGTGACACGTCCAGAGTAAAACAACATCCGAATCTCGGCACACCGAGGAATCTGACGCCAGCTCGGCAAGAAGGACCAAATCCGAATTCACCTGAGAGCATTCGAACCTACTCCTTCAGCGAAAAAGAAGTTACTCGAGGACCGAAGGAGGCAACAGAGAACGCACCTCGTGTGGGGGCAGATCGGGGGCGGCAGAGACCAGGACATCGAAAGAGTGGGAGAGCATGAGATCTTGGAGGAGAGCGAGTAGGACTTGGGGGGGAGGAGAGGCCAGGGTCTCGTCGCGGAGGGTGAGGAAGGCCGTCCGCCATGAGCGGAGGGCGGAGGAGGAGGACGCCATGGCCCGATAGCCGGCGGCCGACTGTGAAACCTTAATGAGTGTTTTTAAAGGACGATTTGGGTATGACCCTGTTGAAGGATGTATTGGTCCATGATTTCAATTTCCGGCTTGAACCGAATAAAACGGACTGTTTTCGATTTATTCCTAGTTGAACCAATTAGGTAGTTGTTTCATGAGTGTGGAATTTGAGTTCGTCTTTCTACGGTTCGTAAGAATTTCAATTTCAATTTTTTATTTTCCAATAAAAAATAATAGTTTTTTTTATCAATTATTTAGACTTTTTTAATTAATTGTTTAAAAAATGCAAATTCAACAGTTTCTTGCACTTCGCTTTATATAGTATTTAATTGAAGAACCATAGAGTTTGAAGAAGTTATAACTTTTGATTTGTTCTGAGTTACAAATGGAAACTCCTTTAGTAGTTTATTTATTTTTGAAAATTATTTTGATAGAATTAGAATTTTAAAACTATTTAAAGTATTATTTAATTGACTTTTAGGGTAGTTGCTTTTTCATCCATAATGTTTTTAACGACAGATTTTAAATGTTAATCTGAGAATTCAACGATGGAGAGATCGAAAACACTAATGATTGACATTGCACCTCTTACCTATCAAATTAAGAGTCAAATTAAAAAGTCCCCTTAAGATCGTCTAGTGATTAACGCATTAAGTATTGTCATTATGAGATCTGAGGTTCAAATCTTAATAAAAACGAGATAAAATATCTTCCTTATGTGCTAATCACTATTTTAAAGGTTAATAGTCCGATTTGTAGCTGTCCATGATTTATCTCCTCTGTGTTGACCCTGAAACGAATTGACGGGAGCACTGGGGACGAGCGTATTCGTCTTTTAGTCAAATTAAAACAAAAAAACAACTCTTCATATTATTCAAACACATTTCACTTTCAATTAAGCATACCTAAAATATATATCCCAACAGTCTTATGCAACAAGGAAACCATCAACAACCCTTACGAAAGAAAAACAAAACAATCCAGAACAAACAGCTATCATCTTCCTGAGAACGCATCATAATGTATAATCAAAAAAAAGCAAAGCATCTAAAAACACTTCCGATGGACAATCGCAGGACCCGATTCTTCGTATTCTGCTTTCGATATCCACATCTGCAATCGAGCAAAAACACTCATAAAATTCCGGTAAAGATGGCGGGAAAAGAAAACTATGGTAATTTCAGGCTTGCTCACCTGTTGGAATGTGCTCAAAGAAGCCAAGATAGACCCTCCAATCCAAACACTATACTTCCTTTCAGGTGGAGCCACAACCTTTATCTTCATGCTGTTGGGGGCCAATGCAGTGATCTCCTTGTTCATCCTATCCGCTATGCCAGGGAACATTGTCGACCCGCCACTTAGAACAACGTTCCCGTACAAATCTCGCCGTATATCTACATCACACTTCATGATGGACTGATACGTAGTTTCATGAATACCTGCGGATTCCATACCGATAAGTGAAGGCTGGAAGAGCACCTCCGGGCATCGGAAGCGCTCTGCCCCGATGGTGATGACCTGCCCATCAGGCAGTTCATAGGTCTTCTCAACTGCTGAACTTGTCTTAGCAGTCTCAAGTTCTTGCTCATAGTCGAGTGCCACATACGCAAGCTTCTCCTTGATGTCACGGACAATTTCTCGCTCGGCACTGGTTGTGAAGGAGTATCCTCTCTCTGTGAGAATCTTCATGAGGCAATCTGTCAGGTCTCTTCCAGCAAGGTCAAGACGAAGGATAGCATGTGGAAGGGCATACCCCTCGTAGATTGGCACTGTATGACTAACACCATCTCCGGAATCCAATACGATACCTGAGGAGAGAAAATATCACATTCAATTCTCCTAACAACTTGTCCATATTTACAACATGTTGTTACTAATAGATAACTTCTGTTGATATAAACAAAAATTCAAAATCGGGTTAATGGTAACCATCTTTAGCATTTCTCCCTTTAGGAAGTTGAGCAATAACAACTTCAATATAGATAGAATGCTATTGGAAAGCAACATTGAAAGCTTATGCAAAATACTTCTGATTGTTATAACTGTACTGTTACTGACACCAAAAAGAACAATAAAACAATATGTACAAAATCTATCAAATGAAACTAGTTTACACTCACTGAGACTTTCAAGTGGCAAAAAGTAAATCAAATATCATGGTCTTGCAACATAAAACGATTAGGAAAATCAGGGGCTGGAAATTAAATTGGCTAAGTTTTAGTTGCCAAAATTGGATTTTATCTCATCGCGAGAGTATATAATAAAAATCTCTAATATCCCTTTCCATTCTTTGAGCACGGGTTCCTTGCTGTAAATCTCCTTATGCATTGCATCCTAGTGCTTATGAATAGATTCGTGCATAATGTAAGAAGGCACACAAGTTAATATGAAGAAGTTATGCTAACTAGTATATAGATCATAAAAGAGACACATCTTTATGTCCAAAATCTTGCACAAAGCTTGAGGGCAAAATTACCTGTGGTACGCCCGCTAGCATAAAGGGAGAGGACAGCTTGAATAGCAACATACATGGCGGGGACATCGAAAGTTTCAAACATGATTTGTGTCATTTTCTCTCTGTTCGCTTTGGGATTAAGAGGGGCCTCAGTAAGAAGAATTGGATGTTCTTCTGGAGCGACACGAAGCTCATTGTAGAAGGTATGATGCCAGATCTTCTCCATGTCATCCCAATTGCTAACAATTCCATGCTCAATAGGGTACTTCAATGTCAAAATACCTCTTTTTGATTGAGCCTCATCTCCTACATATGCATCTTTCTGCCCCATCCCAACCATTACGCCAGTATGACGAGGACGGCCAACAATACTAGGAAAAACAGCCCTAGGAGCATCATCTCCAGCAAAGCCAGCCTATTGAGATGAAAATTACCAAAATCCCTTTTAGATGATTTTCCATGTGAATGATAACTATGTATTAGGATGAAAACCATCCTCACCTTCACCATTCCTGTTCCATTATCGCAGACAAGCGGTTGAATGTCCTCAACATCAGCCATTGTTTAGATTGAATCTAGTTGTGTGCCCAAGAGAAAATACAAATTATTAGGCTGAGCATATGATCAAAAAGGAATAGGCACTAATGGAAAGAATCGGTTATAGCCTCTTAAAATGCATCAAGAAGAGAAAGAAACATAAACATAGTCCAGTCTTTCATGAGAAAAGACACCCGCTTAAATATAAAAGGCAAAATAATTTGGTCTTAGATTTTACCTACATTAGAGCATCAAAACATTCAAGAATCATGAAAGCAAACAACTTTTGATGAAATATTGGGAGACAGTAAACAAAAATAAGTGGTTAAGGGTAGATACCTTTAACAACAAGCATAGCAAAAAACAAAACTCAATGAGTTCAAACACAATGCGAAAATGCAATCTTATTTGTCTTCCTATGACATCCTACAAATAGAAGCTCGTTTCTCCATTGGACTCTCAAGGATGATCCTTAAAATTTTGTTGGCGACGACGAGAGTTTGCAAGTTAATTGCTGAGAAACAACATGCATTCTAAATTAATGAATTCTAACAAACAAATACAATATAACATGGACTATAAACAAAAAGATGAAGATAGTAAACAAAAGATCCGCCGAAATGAAAACAGTTATCTGCTTAGCATACGCCCTGTTTCCACTGTTAACTGAACTAGATTAGTTTCGGGATCACAATTTTAGTGTGTAGCTTCAAAGCCTTGGATACTTGGTACCAATCCGCAATCATCTGAGCCAGTTATATTATGTCCATAAGAATTAATCGCCTCCTTCATCACTTACTGAAAACAACAAATACTCCCCGGACCAAAGAAACAAGCTAAAGCTAAAGATCCAACGATTGGATAAAAAGAAACAATCGAGAAGAAATCGAGGAAGAATGAGGCAAAAGCTTTACCCTTGTCGAACAATTCGCGTCGAGAAAGATGGATGGATAGGTAGCGAAGATTAGAAATGCAGGGTTTTGCTTAAATAACACTGCAAAAAAAAAACGATTTGTGTTTGGAAAAAAGAGAAAGAAAAGAACAAATCGTAATCCCCAAGGTCGGTGGAAATCGAGATTAGATCCACTGTATCGTCGAGACACCAAATAGGAATATACTGAAAAAAAAATTGTAGGATTACAAAAATGTAAAGAACTTAAAACAAACTATTTGGTGTTCGCTATTGGTCGTATCTAATCACTCGCAAATCAAAACATGGGCGTCTTAATTACACACTGATTCGCTCCAATTGTGATTCCAATGGCAGTCGTCCACCTCAGTGACCGGTGGGTCCGACTGTTGGAAAACGAGTAAGACTGTCCAAATAGGACGTGGAACGCACATTTCCATCTGGAGAACGGCAACTTTTCAGTTGTCGTATTCATTACTTTCTGCGGGGGGCGGTGCGTTTTTTCCGGACTGCATCCAAATTCTACAACTCCATCTTCGACGATCACTTTTGTGATCAGGACTGCAAGTAGCACGTTCCAACTTCTCGACTCCACGTCACGGAACCGGTAACTCGTAAAAGCATCCAAGTTTATTATTATTTTTATTTTTTAAAACAAAAATGGGGAAAAAATAATATTTAAAAAAAAAAACAAACTAAGGGGCGGCTCTCGTTCGTTAAAATCAAAGAATTCCCTCCCATAGTTGAAGGGAGCTCTAGTTGGAAGGGGTCACAATGGGAGCTCCCAAACCCTAATTGGAATGCTTTGGTGAGCCACGTGGTGATGGTCAATTGGCTACTCGAGTTGACGTTCGAACGCTTCACGATTGTGCATAACTATACCGCCCTTGCAGAATTGCAATTTGAAAGCCCGCGGCTGCGGCTCTCTCTGGAATGCTCCAGACACTGTCTCATTGCTATTTGCTACGGTCCTCAGTTTTTAAGCAACGGTTGGAATCCGATTCGAGCGAGAAGGGAGGAAAGAGAGACGGACGGTTCAAGGTCCGCTAGAAGGCGATAGGTCGGCGGCAATTGGTCGATGCCGCCGCTCTCCTACAACGGAAGGATCCCTCTCTCGTCGTCAGAGTAACTCGCCCTCACCGGATCTTTGATCCTCCGCCCTTTCTTTTTTGATTTCTACTGCGACCTAAATGGATCTCAGAAACATTGGATCTCCGTTGCTGATACATCAGGCTCTCCTCCTAGCCGAGTTCGTCCTTCAAATTCACTCTTCGTTACCTGGTCGGCAGTGTACAATGCATTTTTTTTTTTTACTGATTTCTGCTGTGATCCAAAACTGAACTAGATCTTACGAGCTGTGCATCGCGATCGCTGCGTCGACGAGAAGGAATGACTCGAGGAAGTTAGGAAGATCGTGGAATGCCTCGACCTCACATCCAGATTCATCAAACAATTGCAGGCAAAACTTTATTGAAATTTTCTTTCGATTTCACAATGCATGCCATCTGATGATATTGAGTTTCTCATTTCATTCGGTAAGCTAGTTTATGCAATTTACCTCTAATATACCTAGAAAATTAATTAGGCAGTAGAAATTTCCCATTCGAACCTTCGCCACAGCAAGTTTATGATCGACTTTCCGCATGTTGTGCCACATCCGTGATAACAGGGTAATTTAGATGTGCATTGCCTATTTGTGTTTTTGCGTATCAAAAAAATAGGATATCTTGTATTGATGCGTAGTTGCATCTTCAGAAAATTCTTAATTTGGTGGAGATGTATCACAATTCTTTAGTGTTTTGTAGATCTTCATCCCCAAGTGGATTTCCATTAGTTTGTTCTTTGAAGCTATATCTGATATAATCATATAATAAAATTTTAAGAAACTAAATTATGCCTGATGAATCAGAGTGGAAATGACATCAACAACGATGCTATGAAGCCTCGTATCCACACCGAGCAATTGTCGAAACGGCTTCACAGAACCACCAGTCTCGATTTCGTTTACGGTACTAGCCGACGAGCTGAGACGATCCAAGAGGGTACCGGCTCAACATTGTGCCCGGCGACGAAAGCAACCTGGCGACACAAACAGAGGAAGAAGAGCAACGAAAAGGGTTGTAAAGAAGATGTTGTCCGACCCGTTTCTTTGCTGTCCAACGTCCACGAAGTCGCTGCCAACGAGGGATAAAGTACCCTGAGGCGTCGGAGTTCCAGTAGCAAACGTTTCCTCGTCGGAACGAAGCATAGGGAGGTCGGAGAGGGGTTGGGCGCCGACTGATAGAATCTGTCCGCCGGTTCTTCTTGCTTGGGGCGGTGGTGGCTAGATGGAGATTCTGAGGCGTCCACGAAGTCGCTGCCAACAAGGGATAAATTACCCTAAGGCGTCGGAGTTCCAGTAGCAAACGTCTGCTCGTCGGAACGGAGCATAGGGAGGCCAAAGAGGGGTTGGACATCGACGAACAGAATCTGTCCGTCAGTTCTTCTTGCTGAGATTCTGCTCTGAGTGGGTCCTGCTGGCCGGCGGGGAACTATTGGCCGGAGGTTGGTGGCTGGGCGGGTCTTATGGGCAAGCGGACCAAGGAGGCGAGCCTCCTTGGTGGTCGGCGGCATGAAGAGGAATAGAGGATCAAAACCTAACCATTACGTTTTAATCCAAAGAGCATTATTTTTCTTGATTAGTGAATCCAAACTTGTTACTGTTAGCCCACAATTGTCTTAAATTTAGTTCAAGACCCAACTTTATTGGTTCAAAACTAAACTGGTTCAATAACTAAAGCTTTTAAAATTTAAATCAAACTAATTTAGTTTGTTAATTAGATTAAAGAGGATCCAACTTGTCTTCCAAAAAGTGGCTCATCCGTCTTCCTTTGCGACAAATATCTTTTCATATTTGTTTTTGTTTGGTCCAATCAAACTTAAGTCTCTCTCAATTTAAGAATTCCTGCACCACTATATTAGCAGCAGGAAGTATCAAAAGATCAGCCTGAGTATGTTCATGCTCAAGCAAGGGGTCAAGGAATCTTTATGAGCAGACATTAAATGTTTCAACCAAGTGGCGTTAGATGTCTCGTTTGTCACTTCATAAATATTATTAAGTGTCTTCTCAGAATTCTTTCAAACCCTCGTCAGAAAGCCTGCAAAAGACTTCAACAATCTGTTGGGGAAGATGGTCAAATGCATTATTGTAGAGGAAGATCAAGCTGCTCGAAAGAAAGAGGTGATTGTCCCAACTTCGATCGGCCAAGCCGATCGGAAACCACCATCACCTCCAATAAGCCCCAGAGACCTTAGATCGAATTCTCCACAGGCCCGAAAAGCAAGAGTGGTACAAGTACAACACATTGAGGTCTTTCGGACCTCTTTTACCAAACCCCTCCAATGGGCACCTCGATTTTGCACTTACTATCGGTCCAAAACCCATTATACAAGAGACTGTTATCAGCTCGCTCGTGAAACATGCTAAGCGGTCAAGCGAGGTCTGCCAATGCCTCAAATCGTGCCTCAACTCCTAACCCCAGCACCTCCGATCGCCCGGCCAAAACACTTCAAGTAATTGAAAACTAAGACGGCGTATCAGATGATCAAGACAATGAATCGTGGTAGACCCGAGAAAAAGAGAACCGGGGAATTGCCATGGTAAGTGACGTCAGTATGATATCCGAAGGCCCCGCTGACAATGATTTGACCAGAGCCAGGAAGGCTCATGGCTGCTGACCAGAGCCAGGTTGACTATAACCAAGAAAAAGCAGTCGGGCCTCAAATTAGCTTCAAGCCTCAAAACCTAGAGGGAGTGGAGCTTTCTCGTGATGATGCACTCATCATCAAAGCTAAAATCGCTAACAGTCGAGTGGCTAGAGTCTTTGTTGACATCAGAAGCTCTATTAACGTGCTTTTCAAGAACTCCTTCGACAAGATGCAGCTCGATGCAAGCGAGCCCCAACCGATGGCCACAGTCCTATATGGGTTCACAGGGAATGAGGTACAGTCGATCGATCAGATCAAATTGTTCATCTCTTTGGGTACCGAGCCCCTGATGAGTACCGAAAGCACATTTATAGTAGTGGATCTTTCGTCCACCTACAACGTCATCTTGGGAAGGCCTACCCTGCACGAATTATGTACAACTGTCTCTACTTTCCACCAGAAATTAAAATTTCCAGTGGAAGGTCAGGTTAGTGAGGTAGGGAGGAGTAGCCCACACACCCAAAGACCATCCGATCGGTTGTTACAGAGTCTCATCACAGCTGCGAGTTATAAGCATGCATAACTCATGCTCCCAACAACCATCTGGTCAGCTGTTCCAAACTCTCGTCACAGCTGTAAGTTATAAGCGTACACAACTCATGACC
>JBBMJZ010000137.1:25707716-25717925 GCA_037833815.1 Zingiber zerumbet
AAGTCCACCCCTACTCTCAATCTGAAATGGAAGTAGAGACATGGGGTGCTTCATACATTGTTGATTTGGAGAGAAAAATTTATAACTGCAGGGAGTTTCAAATTTTAGGATTGTCTTGCTCACATGCAATTGCCTCACTCCCATATTGTGAACATTATTTTCATTCACAATACATGGATCACTCCCATTGGAATGCAACATACATGGATCATATTTATCCCTGTCGAAGCAAGGAATTTTGGCCTAGGAGAATAAACAACATTATAGTTCTATGTCTCCGTAGCCTTGTGCAGCTGGGTAGGCGAAAGAAGGCAAGGATCGAGTCGAAACATACTGGGAAGGTAAAAATCAAATGCAGTAGGTGCAAACAACTGGGCCATAATCGGAGGACATGTAGAATGCCGCCAGCCCTTGGGTTTTGACTTGTAAATTGGAGGAGTTGATTCATGTGTTTTGTATGCAGTGCATACATAGAATTGTAAGAAAAACATGTGTGGAAAGTGATGTTACTGTTTTATTGGTTTATGTAGTATTTATTTTATGATACAGTCTTATTGTATGTATGAGAAGTGCAAGGCAGAACTAATAATTCACACCATATAACCATTTTGTAAAATAAAAACGCGCTACCAGTTTTGAATATTCAGAAACAAAATAGGTTTAGCATATCACTGCATTTCAATTCAACGGGAAGGGGTTTGTAATTTCAAAGTTATGTAAATATGGTTTGAAATATAAAGGAGTTAAAACTCGGACAAAGGCAATGTAGTGATCCTTGAAAATTATAATTGGACAGGGGTTCTCGTTCATTGAAAAAGAAAACAGGTCCACTATTCTGTACTAACTGGCACAAATCAAGACCTTCTTAGCCAGGGGGTATATATAAGTTTTGACACCAAATATAGCTCCTCTCATCTCAGACCTTCACAATGAACGTGGTTTCAGGTAAATCCAAGTAGGGGAGGTCCATCAGTGGATTTTGGTCAAAACTCACTGATGGACCTAGACATCTCTGATTCGACCTATTTCAGTTCGAGTGAGATTCTGATATTGCAAGGACTCTAATTGTGGTAGCAAAGCTTGAGTTACAGCTCTGTAGGTGTAGTAGTTAGTATTGAAAAAAATATACAGCCTCTGTTGGGCCTGATATGAGAGCATATCAGGTCCAACGTGGGCCTGATATGAGAGAATATTAGGCCCAACGTGGACCTGATATGAGAGCATATCGGGCCCAACGTGCCTTGATAGGTTTCGTTTCAGAAAACATGATTCTATTTCCCCTTCTATAAACTCAAAATGTGATATCACGTTGGGCCTGATATTCTCTCATATCGGGCCCAGCGTGCCCTGATAGGTTTCGTTTCAGAAAACATGATTCTATTTCCCCTTCTATAAACTCAAAATGTGCTATCATGGTCCTTATAAAAAAAAATAAAAATGTGCTTCCATAGGGTTAAAGTCTACAGCATGGGCTACCATAGGGTTTAGGGCTACCATAGGGTTTAAGGCTACAGCACGGGGAGTAAAATACAGCTAATAGTTTTGTAGCATACCTTTACTTTTTACCTCATATTTGATCTAAAAATAAAATGATGGTTGTTCGGTGTCCTAACTTAAAAGACGTTGAAAATTTATAGTTCCTCCCATCACAAACCTTCTAAAGGAATGAGAATTTGAGGAAATTAAAAATTAGATATGATTTACCATCTCCTCATGAGTGGCTGTTGTTCACTCAACTTAAAAAGGATTGATTAAAATTTATGAGAGTATATATATATATTCGCAGGAGGAATCAGCCATCTCTGCCTCGTGCTCCTGTGGCTGTGGAGGTCCTGGCGGCAGCGAAGACATTTGGATCGCCAATGGGACCTCTTCTCCACTCGCCTCAGCTTCTCTACGGTCAAAGATCCCCTTCCCAAATAAATACAAATGTAGAAAAACCTGACCAAATTCGAGTTTTTAAATTAATCATCAAAAGTTTTATCTTCCCAAGCAATTTCCCTCCGATTTCTACCCACTGCGGCCTCCTTATCGGGTCGATCACGGCAACGACCCAAAGGGAAGCTTATGTTACCATCTAATTCAAGAAGCTGTACTCAAATGGACAGAGAGACACGTGGTGACACATTAGCGAGGTCTCTTGGAACACGGATTCTCTGGTCCACAAAACGTGAATTAGAGGATGAATCATTCTTCACTATTGATGGAGAGTGATGACCTCACGTGTAAAATAAATGAGGGTTATCACTCTCCACCAATCCTCTGATTAAAAAAAAAATGAAAGCGCGTTCGCCTTTCATGATCTGAAAAACATTGGAACGCACTTGATTTGTGTCCATGAAAAAATCAATTATATATGACATGGAAGCTAATATTATGATAATTGAAGAAATTGACTGCCTGCATTTCTTAATTACCATCAAAAGTCTAAAAAATTCAGAAATTTTTTTTCTGGAAATTCTCTTGTCCATTAATGTTTTGATGATGTATGACACAGCTCCTGGACTTTGAAATGTCATAAGAAATATGCTGACCATCGAACACAAACCACCACAAGGCGTAGAGAATGACAATTAAAAAATTTAAATTACTTTTAAGTAAATCTAAAATACAAATAATAAACTTTTGGACGTTAATGGGCTAATTGGGCCCTCTGACTCAGGCGTGGAGACTGGAGACTCAGAAAGATATTAATTGCTTGGTCCCAATCCAACTTTTCCCGTAAGAAACAGACAAGTTTTTGGATACTGATCCACATTTGCCATCCAGACTGTCACACCAAATAAGAAGACCTGTTGTGTGGACCAGATCTTGGAATTATGAGTCAGGTTTGATTGGATTAGAATACAATTTATATATACTGAAAAAACTCAATCTTGACTTGTGTTCTATTTTGCATATGCTCGTGTTATATCAGATGGTCGATTATACGTAGCATGATTTGAAATGTTTGCGTACAAATCTAGCCTACGACTACGGCGACAATTTAGAAATCAAACACTATCGATGAAGAATTGAACAAGTGAAATCGAAAACAGGTTAGTTCACTAAAACAAGGAATTAAAATAACACGGAGATTGAGACAATCACCCACACCTTACTTTACCCGATAATGACCAGTGAGTTAGAATAATAGAAAGTGATAATAAAAAATGATTAAAAGAGCATGATTCGGTGAAATGCGCAAATTCTTTTATTACTAGATTATTACTTGCTTCGTCAAGTGTTCTTCGCACCTTACAAAAGACAAAGAGGAAAAAGACGAAAGAGCGAGAGAATAGCATGCCCATCCCACTTTTTCCATACACGAGAAAATAATTAAAGATTATGGAATGGTGATTTACACATGAGAAGGGAGGAAGGAGATGCCTTCGCCATTAACAAGCTATTCGCATACCAACAAATTGATAGACTGTGCTTTGGCTTGTTTGCTGCTCCTCTTTCTCTTCTTTTGTTCCAAGTGACTTTTACTGAAACCACTTGGATTGGTCGTCCGACAGCAACCACTCGCTGCTTTCCGCCTTCCTCCACTCGCCGCCCCTGTGGCCTGCCTTCCTCGGGCAACGTAAGACAAAAAAACAAAAAAGCAATGATGCAAGAATGATACAGACGGAGGATACAGACCGGCTAAGTTTTGCTAATTAAAAATGTAATTTTTACTGGAAAAAAAAATCGATTTTTATGATTCAGGACATGGAGCTGGTGGTGGCGTCGCTGCCGGAGGAGACGGCGCAGCGCAGGTCTTTGAGGAGGCCGACCACTTGCTGCATGGTGGGACGCTTCTCTGGGTTCGGTGCGGTGCAGAGATAGCCAACGCGGAAGCACTCGATCACCTCTTTCTCCTCCTTCCGGCTCGGCAAGCGCAGACGCGTGTCCAACGCCTCCGCCGCCCGGCCGCCTCGGACCAGACCCCGAGCCCAGCTCACTGCCTCCTCCGACCATCCGTCCCTCCCTGTCACCAGCTCCATCACTACCACCCCGAAGTCGTACACGTCGCCCTCCGCCGTGCCTCGGTAAACGCCACCGCCATAGTCCGCCACGCGCGGCTCGAGGTCGTCGCCGAGGAGGATATTGGACGGGACGACGTGACCGTGGGCGACGCCTCGGGCGTTGCCCACCCACCCCTGGTGGAGGAATGCCAAACCCCGCGCCACGCCGAGAGCGATGCGGTGCCTCGTCGGCCAGGCGCAAACCTCCGCCCCTCGTTTGTACTCGACGACCGGCTGCTCCCACGTGTCGCCGCTCCAGTCCTCCACATTTGGCTGCCCCGCCGGTAGCTCATGGAGCCACCGATGGAGGTCGCCCCTTTCCATGTATTCGTACAACGCGATCTTCTGCTTCCCTGCAATCGGTCGACTTCAATTAATTAATACTAATTCCAAACGCGATCGAAATTCAACTAATTAAACGTCAAAGCTAATTTAATTCACCTGGGATGCAATAGCCGAGGAGAGGAAGAAGGTTTGGGTGGCGAAGGCGCGCGATCTCACGAAAATAGTCGGCGGCAGAACTCTCCTCCGAATCTCCGGTGGCTTCCTCCACGCGAGCCACCAAGTGCATGTCGCCGGGAAGAACCGCCCTGAATGCAGGTCCTCTCCGGCTGCCCTCTGCTAGCTGCGATTCCTTCCCGAAGCCCGACGTGGCCTTCGTCAAGTCCGCGAACGTGAGCTCCATCAGCGGCTTTGCAAATAGCACCACCGGCGCCGACTGCATAGCCTCCGCCACCCACCTGACCTCCTGTGGAACCTCCGTCTCCTTCTTCTCGCACTTATTTCCATCAATTTTCCTTCTCCTTTTTATGACGGCACACACGACGCAGATCACCGAGGCCAAAACCACGACAATAGCGGATGCAATTCCAGCTACGAAGAGTCCCAATTTTCTCGCTCTGCTTCGCCTCTGTTTCTTCTTGTGCGATGTCGGCCGAGGAGTTGGAGAAGAGGAAGAACGTCGTCCTGTGCTAGCGGAGGGAAGAAACTTAAGCGATCCGGGCTCAATAAAAGCCGACGCCCCGAACTTCTTCTCCACCTCCGGCTGCACCGCGCCGGTCAACTTATTGCACGAAACGTTTAAGTAATCGAACCCTTCGCCGAATAACGGAAATTCATCGGGGAAAACTCCGCTCATGTTATTCAGCGACAAGTCCAAATGCTTCAGATTTCGCAGCTTCGCCAGGCCTAGTGGGACGACGGCGAGGCTGTTTCTCGACAGGTCGAGGACCTCCAAGCCTGGCATGGCGTCTAGGCCTGCGGCGCTGCTAAATCGGTTTCCGGAAAAGTTAAGGGATCTGATAAGCGTCGGCGAGTGGCCGAATCGCAGCGCTCCGCCGAATCGGTTGGCTGCGAAGTTGACATCGAGGAGGGCGGGGGCGGACCAAAAGCCACCTGGAACGGAGCCGTGGAGCGCGTTGCCGGAGAGGTCTATGGTGCGAAGGGCGGAGACGTTGCGGAGGTAGGCCCAGGAGATGGTACCGGTGAGGTTTTTGGAAGGGAGGAGAAGGGAGCAGCCGCCGCCGCCGCCGGGGGCTGCGGTGGCGTTGGGAGAGGGGAGTCGGAAGCCGGAGACATAGCGGAAAGCCTTGGCGATGAGGAGGCGGTCGGATGCAGTGCACGAGCAAGAGGCGGGCGGAGGGTTCAGGAGGAATCCGAGGAGGAAGAGGATTGGGTAGAAAGGCGGCGCCATGTCGCCGGCGTGTTGCAGTGCGTGGTGGCGTCGATTTAGAGGCGTCGATCGTAGAAGTAGATAGAGAGAGAGAGAGAGAGGGGAAACGACAAATTAGCAGTGCTAGTGATGGAGGTGTAGCAATGGGGTTAGTTAATTAAATTGGATACAAGTGAGTGGGTTAATGTAACTACTACGTAATTAAGTAAGTAAGACTCGACGGTAGCGGCGGACGACTCCAGTGAGAAACCATAAAAAAAAACATTTTATTTTTCCACCAAAATAACAATTTTATACATACATATTTTCATCAAAATAACAATTAGTCAATTATTCACCGCGAGTTTGTTGCTTACGTTATTCTCAGTTATCTATCGTTTCTTTAAAATTATATTTATAAATTTCCATCACCCTAATAAACATGCCACTATTATTATTATTATTACTATTATTATTATAATAGGAATATCCAATTATATGATTAATTATGGAGATGACTCACCCATATAAATTTAAGGGTAAAATACTTTTAATTCCATGTATTTTTTATCTCGTCGTATTTTACCCTCTATATTTATAAAATAACATTTAATTCTTTCTTTGACCAAAAGTTAGATGTAAGAAATCTTATAAAAGATAATTATGTCCTTCACTATTTTATTATTTTTAATAATAATAGAGAGAAAAAATATATTGAATTAACTATTATATTTTTATAAAAATTTTCATAAAATTTATATATACATTAGTATAAACAACAGAAAATCAACCACTCTAAAAGGGATAAACAACTAAAAACTCATTCCATCATTTTCATCAAACTAAAAAATAACTAAAATTTTAAATTGATGAATCAAATTCACTCCTAATTCATTATATGTCATATTTGATGACGAGGAGGAGATTTTTAATGATCAACTTTTTATTTAATTTTGACTCATTAATTTAGAATTCTATTTTTTTTTTTAAATTTTGATGAGGATGGTGAAATGAGTTTTTTTTTTTTTATTGTTGTTGGTTATCCCTTTTAAAATTGTTACTTTTCTTGTTTATGCTAATATATGTATAAATTTTATGGAAATTTTTATCGAGTTAATTCAGTATATTTTTCTATTTATTATTATTAAAAATGTTTTAAAAAATAGAGCATACTTGTCCATTAAGATTTCTCACATTTAATTTTTGGTGGGGATTAAGTGTTATTATTTAAATATAAAGGGGTAAAATATTATTGGATAAAAAAATATAGGGAGATTAAAGATATGTTATCTAATTGAGCTGTGATGCGCTCAAGGAAAACTCTCAAGGTAACTTTTATAAAGATAACATAATTAGTCAAACATGACCAATGAATTTTAGAGATGATTTCAAGAAGGGGTTATGCTTTAGAAGGTAAAAAGTGTCGTACTTAGGAAAAAAAATAATAAATTTAGCAAACTCGGGTGATCAGTATGATCTAGGAAATTTTTTTATTGATTATTAAAATAAATCAAAAAATGTTCATAGTGGGCAGATAAGTAGCATCCGTTGATTACACGTCTCATTTAGATTAAAATTTTTTATAAATTTATCATAATTGAGAATTGAATCATAGATATTTGGATGATAATTTAAATATTCTACCACTGTACTATGACCTCAGGAGAAAAAAAAAATAAAAATAAAAATAAAAAGTTCAGTACTTATAAGTTACATGTCCAGACGATAAATGAAATTTGTTGGAGGACAAACCAAAAAAACTTCTATCGTTTCTTGATGGCCTCTTGGTGACCCTACTTTTTTTTCCCATTTAAAGCATGTATTGTACTTGATAAACGATCATGCGTTTTTTCCCCCTCTAGCAATGATAAGAATAATATTTCAGTATTATAGTGCAGAGTACTAAGTTGTTATTTAAATATTTGTAGTCTAAGCTATGGTATATTTGTATAGATTTTAACGTATAATCCTGGAATATTCAGCTGCCAGACCATCCGTGGTGAGTGTTTTTAAAATTTTTCATATTTATGGTATTTGAGTCTGTGTTTTTTTTAATTTACTCAAATATGATTATGATTAATAAACTGAATACTGGATTATAAAAAAATATGTCTTTTATGTTAAAGAAATGTCATTAGAATTAATACTGATATTAAACGAAAACTAAAATCGTAATGTAATTCTAAATTTGTTTTCTAAAATTTGAAAAAACACCAAAATAACGAACCAGATATTACCTCGTTAAAGTCCGACACTTTCTCACAAATCCTGATGGTCGCAGACTCATTTCGTGATAAATAATTCGTGCAAATGGAAATAAAAGGATACGAGATCTAAGAAAATCATATGACTTTCAAATTTGATGTGATAAGTTCCGTCTCATAAAAAATTAATTGTTTTTTTATATTAGATATTAAATTAATAAAAACTGATAATTTCTTAGATTAGTAAAAAAAATATATATTTTAGTTGACACAACATATTTTAAAAAAAAATAATCAAAGAAAATTACTAATAAATCTAAAATTTATTTTAAATATAAAAAATTATTAACTTAATTTAATTTTAGACTTCATTAAAATTAATTAATAAAAGATCCATACCATAATAAAATATTAAAATTTTAAAAAATTAAATAAATACAAATACTAATTAATTGAAAAGTTATTTAGATCCATTCCTACCATCTGCTAAAGAAGATGCTCACCTTTGTTTTTATGTATATATTTAACTCGTGCAACGGCAAGTTATTTCATCATTATTTATGGTTTGAATCTAAGTTAACCTATTATTAGGTGAAGAGCCGTTTACTTGATGGTTAATACGTGAAATCGGATCGTTTATCACTGAGATTAATGGGATTGAAGGCTCAAGCACAAGATTCTAAAAATATAAATAAATAAAGTAGATGTTGACTAATATAAAGGACGAAAGTTCTCACTACAATTCACGTCAATATTGGGATAGGCCATATTTATGATTATAAAATATAATTAAATTCCCAAATCGTGGAGCAGTCTCCGTTTGAGGGTCGAAGCCGACACATTATTCAATTCTCATCAATATTATTTAAAGCATAGTCCTAAATTTAAAATTCCTTTTTCATTTGTTGAGTCACTAAATCTTGATACCTTCGTTTTTTTTTTAGGATAGTTTTATATTTCAATATTTAAGTTTAATAGGATCCTGCGCATTTCATAGATTAAATCGGCTTCACAATCCAAGTTTTATCTTGGAAATATATAGAAAAAATTATAAATTTAAAGGGTGAGAAATATCTAGTATGTGACTTTTCATTCTAAAGTTCAAAAATAATATTATAAGGATTTAGATTTAAAGGGGATGATATTATACTAATCTTATTTGAAAGTTGAGAAGATAGAATTATCAATAAGGTGGTTAGAATGTTGATCGAATTATCATGATCCTAAGAGAGAGTATGATAGGTTGTCCTTTATGTTGACTAAATCATCAGAAGGGCTTTGGTCAATGCTACCTACAGACAGCGACCGAGTTGCCTCGATCCCTAGTACCCTGATATTCGAGGCAGATTCCAAAAATATATAAGGAGCCAAATAAATAGTAGAATGATGACGTGCGTGGAGAATAAATACGGGAAATGTACCGTGACCTAGAGTCCGCCCTTTAGTAGACCGGTGAGCTGGTCGTGACGTTGATTAAGTCATTATGACTTGAATGAGTAGATGAATGTGAGTTGGATGAGGAGCTGGATTTGACGATATGAAGCCGAATGCAGCATGGATCCGGAAATTGACACGCAAGTCGAGATATGACAATTGCACACAGGCCAAAACACGACACATAGGTCAAGCGGCGCAATCGGAATATAGCCTCAGCTCGAAAGCCGAAACACAACATTGGCTTAAAGGTCGGAACACCATATCAGCTCAAAGGCCAGAACACAATAGCAAGGTGCACGACCGCAGTGACTCGAAGGAGGTTGGATCGCATCAAAAGCGCATGTCAACACGGATCGGGGATGGATCGATGCCAAAATTGAATTGCAACGTGGATCGGTGGCCAGACAGGCATTGGAAATGTGTGGCAACGCAGATCAATGGTTGGACAAGAACTGGAAACGTGTGGCAATGCAGATCGAAGGGCGACAACGTGCGTTGGGTGGCTTCGGTTGTTGGAGGTAGGCGTTGGCCGCTGGAGGCGGTGTTGGAGGGAGGCAATGATCGTTGGAACTGGCATCGGAAGCGGTGGTCGCTGGTAGAGGTGCGGAGAGGGAGAGGTCGAGGGGGCCGGGGTGCTTAGCCGCTTGATGCGGTGGCAGTCGCTGGAGGTGACGACGTTTTGCTTAGGGCAAAGGCAACAAAAGGGAAGGGGATGTCTGTTAGGATCCTTTGGACTCGGCTAGAGAGGGGGGGTGTGAATAGCCGCCCCAAATTCGCTTTCTTTCTACAATATAGGGTTAGCGCAGCGGAAATAAAACCGTAGAAAGGAAACGGAGAGAAGATCAAACCTTAACACAAGGATGTAACGAGGTTCGGAGATGAACTCCTACTCCTCGGCGTGTCCGTAAGGTGGACGAAGCCTACCAAT
>JBBMJZ010000137.1:25718025-25733634 GCA_037833815.1 Zingiber zerumbet
CTGGATGCTCTGACCAAGAAGCTTGAGACCATGGGGAACAACAAAGCCAATGCAATAGTGTGTGTGTGTGAAACTTGAGGAAGTTTGGATCATGCTCAAGATACTTGCCCCCTAGGGCCAATACAAGCACAAATAAACCAACTTGAATAATGTGATGCAATAGTCGGTTATAACCAAAGGCAAAATAATCCCTACTCCAACACATACAACCCTGGGTGGAGGAACCACCCAAAATTTTCTTGCCGGGGCAATCAAGATCAAGGACCAACAAAGCCAAGCTACCAACTTGGACAACAAAGCTACCAACTTGGACAACAGACTTATCAACAACAACAACCTTCACAACTGTCCAGAATTGAAAAGATGCTTGAAGAAGCTCTCTTAGAGCAAAAAGAGATGAAGAATGAGGTTAAGCTGTTAACTCAAAGAATGGAAAACTCTGAGAAATATCAAAAGATGCAAGACAGCCAGATAGCCCAGATAGCCTAGTACATCTCAAGAGCACAGGGAACATTTCCAGGGAAGTCAGATACAAACCCAGTGGAACATTGCAATCGCATTGAGCTGAGGAGCGGATGAGCTTTGGGAGACCCCCAAATCATTACTCAGAAAGGACCTGACTTAGGGGAAGAACCCTCGCTCCTAATGCCCAATTAGACCCAGAACAGGGATAGAGAGGAAGTCACTAAGAAAATTGAAGGAACTCTTCAAGTTCCCCCACAAAATCAGATGATTCCTTTCCCTTAAAAACTGATAACATCCTAAAAGGATGAAGAGTTCAACCGATTTCTGAAAAAGATTAAGGAAATTTGTGTAGAAGTACCACTGATAGATGCACTGCACCAAATGCTGAAGTTCGCTAAGTTCTTAAAGGGTATTTTATCTAACAGGAGGCAGAAGGGTGACTTCTAGACCGTAACATTAACAGAGAATTACAGTGCTCTACTTATGGCAAATATTCCACCAAAACTTCAAGGTCCAGGAAGTTTTTCCATACCTTGCAAAATTGGCTCTGAACTCATATAGAGAGCTTTCTGCGACTTGGGAACCAGCGTTAGCCTACTTCAGTACTCCTTATGTAAGAAGCTGGGACTCCAGAACATTAAACTGACCACTATATTACTGTAATTAGCTGACCATTCATGCATATACTCGATGGGAATAGTGGAAGATGTGTCAGTAGAAGTAGGCGGATGCATCGTTCCCACAGATTTCATTGTCTTAGATATGGAGGAAGATCCAAAGATACCCATCATTTTTGGAAGACCATTTCTTGCCACCGCCGGAGCTCTCATTGTCTTAGAAGACTCAGGTCGTGCTAATTAGCACGACCGTGTGACCTGTACAGAGAAGGAGGCAGGGGTTGTACCAACCAACACGACCGTACGCCCTTGGCCGAGGGGAGAAAGGAGGAGGTCGTGCCAATCGACATGGCCGTGCAGAATCCCACCTAACCCGGCCATGTCTATAAGACACAGCCGTGCCCCTATCCGTGTGTGCCGCCTACTCCTCCAAAAGCCCTAATTTCCATCTCCTTCCCTCCTAAAATCCTTCTCCCCCTACTACACCTCATCAAACCCCAAATTCCCACCTTTAGAGTTTATTTTTACTTAGATCTACATATAACACTTTTTCGAGCCACAAAATCGGAAAGAGAGAAGTGACTTCCCTATTTTCCTTCTCCTCCTCTCCCATCATCAAGACCCATCTCCACAAGAAATTCCTCAAAACCATGTCACAGATCTTTAAGAGACTTCGTCGAGGAAGCGGTGGATCTAGAGAAGGAGATGCACCGGGAGGCGACAAAAGCGAAAGGAAGGCGTCTTCTTCAAAAGGAAAAGGAAAAAGGGTGGCATGCGATGAAGGTAACAATAACGAGTTCAATATTATTTTTAGAAATCATGAACAAAAAGCTAGATATGATATCCTTGTCGCTAGAAAAATTATATGCACTAAATATATGGATCCAGCTACTTTAGATATGCTAGGAATTAGGGATGATGTAGATTGGATGATTACTTCTTTAGATTGGAACGATATTATGTACGCCCAGTTACTGACTTACCCCCACTTAGTCCTTAAATTTTTTAGCTCAATTGATGTTAAGTTTTCATCTAAACATGATTATGTAGGGGTCATAACTTTTAGGATGATGAATAAAGAAGTTCGGTGGAATTTTAGTGATTTTAATAATTATTTTAGTTTATCCATTGGTGGTGCCCGTGGATTTGATGGTAAGATTAGATGGAATGAATTTTGTGTTGGGACTGATGTGTCTAGCTAGAGGGGGGTGAATAGCTTCTCGTCGTATTCTCGTTGGTTGCGTCATCTTGATGATATGCAGCAGAAAGAAAGACAGTACAAACCAAAATGCTAACACCTAGGATTTACTTGGTATCCACCTTAAGAAGAGGTGACTAATCCATCGATCCACACACTCGAGCATTCTCCACTAGTAAACAACTCCTTCTCGGTCGCAGCCGGAGGCGGAGAAGTCTCATACAAACACACACAACACTACAACACTCACACAAGAAGAAGATACAAGAATACAACTGAAATACACCCTTCTTCTTGCTTACTTGTTGCTTGTCGTTGCCTCTTGAACCTTGGGGATGCACCCCAAGAGCCTTCAAGAACTGGCGGAGAAGATCGCCGAAAAAGCTCGCAAAGAACTGTTGCAGTCTGTGTTAGCACCGTGCGGAGAAGAAAGCTCGCCTCGGCCTTTATACATCGCGCTCCTAGGGCTCCCAATCGATTGGATATCCTCCCAATCGATTGTCACGTCAGCTTCGCGCAATCCCAGCCGTCCATCGCTCATTTCCTGTCCAACGATTACTTCCCAATCGATCGACCGATCGATTGGGAACCTCTGAATCGATCAACCGATCGATTCAGAAACTCTTTGTGTTCTCGCGTCTGCGCAAGAACTCCCGCTGCCCAATCGATCGGCTGATCGATTGGCAGCTCCCAATCGATCTCCCGATCGATTGGCAAAGCCTCTGTGCTCATGATCCTGAATCTCAATCGATCGGCCGATCGATTGGACCTTCCCACAATCGTAGCACAGTCCAATCGATTGGCTGATTGATTGGAGCATGGTTCAATCGACCGCCCGATCGATTGACCAGCCTGGACTTGACTCAATCTAAGTCCAAAGTCTCCAACCCAACTCCTGGTCAACCGTGACCTGTTGAATCTCCATGCCTAGCATTTGGCCACACTCGACCAATCTCGAACTAACCTTCTAGCCTCCTCCATCAGTCTTGCGTCCCTCGGATATCTCCCCATCCTTCACGCCTTGCCTTCAGGAGCTTCCTTCAGCTTCATCCTAGTTATCGAGTTCTCCTTGCCAAGTCACACTAGGACTTATCTTGCTAAGACTACATGCTTGGACTTACAACCTTTGCCAAGATCATACTTGGACTTTTCAATTGACTGGTTCCTCACTGGGACTTTCTCCTTTGCCAAGATAACACTTGGACTTTCCAATTGCCTGACTCCTCACCAGAACTTTCTCCTGCCTAACTCTACTCGCTAGGACTTTCAGTTGTTTGGCTCCTCACCAGGACTTCCCAATTGTCTAGCTCCTCACCAGGACTTTCCCTTGCCTAGCTCCACTAGGACTTTCCAATTTGTCTAACCTCCAGTTAGGACTTCCAGACACCTAACTTCCAGTTAGGACTTCCCAGTCAAGTCTCCTGTCAACCTTGACCTACTTGACTTGTATTCTCATCAACCTGGTCAACCCTTTGACCATCTCCACAACCGGATGATTGCTCTAGCAATCTCCTTATATTGTCAAACATCAAAACTCGAATCACAACTCAAACTTGACTCAACCCAAACTTAGTCAAACTGGTCAAACTTGACCAAGGGAAATTGCCCCCAACAAGTTTTTCTCGATTCCTGAGGTTAAGCAAAAAAAAATTCCAAAATTATCCTTGCAACCATCAAACCCGAGCATGGGGTAGTGGCAACAGGCGACGGCAACAGGCGATGGGTGGCGATCGGCGAGCAGCAACCAGCGTCGCCGGAGGTAGTAGATTACCGGTGGTCGACCGGCAATGAACTGTAGTTGGCGGGCAGCAGCAGGCGTCTCCAGAGGTGATAGCAGATCGCTGGATGGCGAGCAGTGGGCGACGACGGGTGATGGGCAACAGTCGACTGGCAACTAGCGGCGATCGATAGACAACAGTCAACAGAAGGAGAAAGGCGGGCAGTTGTCAACGGAGCGAGAGATTTGAGGAAGAAGTGTTTTTTTAACTTTAGTATTTTAATTAAAACTATAGTAAATTAAATTAATCAACTCCTAGTTATAGTTGAGATAAACTAAGGTAGCGTTTGGTCATTTCCTGGGAATCAGAATGAGAATGAGAATCATAATATTATGGAATGGATATGGATATTAGTATGAGTATCACACTTAAAAACAATGTTTGTTAGATGAATATTTTCTATCGAAATGAACCTAAATTTTCTTTTTTACCCTTGAAGAAAAATAAGAGAAAAAATAGATGTGAGAGAAAGTTGAATGAGAGAGAAAAATATGACGAGAGAGAATGATGAAAGAGAAAGTGTGATGAGAGAGAAAATATGATGAAAAAAAATGAAGAGAGAGTGTGTGATGAGAGAAAATGAGGAAAGAGAGTGTGATGGGAGAGAGCATGGTGAGAGAGGATGAGGAGAGAGAAAATATGATGGGATAGAATGAAGAGATGGAAAGTCTCATGAGAGAAAATGAGGAGAGGGAGGGTATAATGGGAGAAATTATGGAGAGAGAAAGTATGATGAGAGAAAAAGTACGATGAGAAAAAAGATGAAAGAGAGTATACTGAAAGAGAAAACATGATGAGAAAGGATGAGGAAAGAGAAAGTATGATGAGACGTGATGAAAAGAGAGAAAGGATGAGGAGAGAGTGTGTGATGAGAGAGATTTAGGAAATAGAACGTATGATGAGAAAGAAAGTATGATGAGAGATAAACTGTGATAAGAAAAAATGATTAAAGAGAGTGTAATGGGAGATAAAGAGTATGGTGAGAGGACTGAAGAGAGAGAAAGTATGCTGAGAGAATATGATGGAAGAGAATGAAGAGAGAAAAAATATTATGAGAGAAAATGAGGAGAGAGAATGTATAATGGGAGAAATTGAGGAGAGAGAAAGTATGATGAGAGAATGAGGAGAGAGAGTATGATAAAAGAAAATAAGAAGAGAAAAAGTGATATAAAAAATTGAACAAATATATTAAGTTTATTTTTATCTAAAACTTAATTCTCATTCTCATTCCCATCAAAACTCAAGAGAGAATGTGGGTTTCATCAAAATCTAAATTTTTTTGTTTCATTCTAAAATTTTAATTCCATACTCATTAACCAAACATAAGATTTAAGAATAAATTCATTCCATCTTTCCCAACCCTTAAACTAAACACCACCTAAATAGACTTAAGCTAGAGCCCAATAAAATTATCTAAACAAATTCTAAAATAAAAAAATAGTATTCGATTTTAATTATTTATATATATCATTATTAATAATAATATTATTATTATTATATATATATATTGAGATTTTAATTTTTAAAAAATTAAAATAATAAGATTTTATTACATTTTCCTACCGAGGATAATATGATAAAATGTTACACTAGATTATTCACTAATACCTCTAAATAAACAAGTTTTTATTATAATACCAAGGTTGAACTAAACAACATTAGGTTATATTTTATTATCTATAACGTTGGTTATATAATTACCTAGTAATAAGATAACCAAGATTATATATGATAACTTGAATCAAACACACCCTAAATATAATCTAAAAATTTATATCACAACATACACGACCCTTAGGTACCCACATGGGAATCAGCTAAGAACCCCTTTATATGTAATTGTAGGGATTGATGGCCCTCACCTGTAAAATAGGTGGGGACCATTAATTCCCACCAATGCAAATAAACGGACCATCTCCTGGTCTGCAAAATGTGAACCAGAAAATCCGACCTCCATAGAAATAGACGAATTCACTTCTTTCACTTTTTACTTTATCATACTAAGATTAATTGTAATATTAATTCTTTATTGATACTGCAAATTGAAATATAAAAAATATAATGCTAGTAACTTGGGTTGAGATTTTGGTTCAATCAAATAACAGTTAGCAAACCAAAATGTATTTAGACTTATGACCTTGGAAATAGAAGTTCCATCTAGAATCTTATAGTCTCTAAACCAATCGCTTATAGAAGTAAGAGTCCCATAAAGAAACAAATCATTAGTTGGTAAGGAGCAAAGAGAATGCCAAATTAGTTTCATAAAAATTAATCAGAATTGTAAAACAGGATTTATAGCTCCACTCTCATACATTCTTTTCAAACCATAAGTAGAATGTATATTTTAAACCATTTTGTATCATGTGCAATACATTAGTTCATTAAACATCTTCGAGAAATTTTGAAGAACCTATTTATCTCCTTCTATTTGTTGCAGATCTCATTAAAAAGAATACCAAAAACGGTAATGCCAGATGCAAACAAATGAAATAACAAAGTGCTATTTTAATGATACCAACTAGAGAAAAGGGCTAATTAGTGCTGATAATTAGTTAAACATGTAGTTAACTACTCTCAACAAAGTTATTGGTTGACATCTCCTCAAAACTGCAGGAAGAATAATTCAAATCATGAACCCAAAACAATAGCATATTTAGAGGAGAAATCCAAAATTTTGTTTACCCCATTTGTAAGAAGATATTTGAATTTCCTCATGGAGCTATGCATGAGAAATACAAAAAGTTCATGAGAAACTGAAGTTTTATGCCATACGACAAATCTTGCATACATGGCCTTGTGCATTTGATAATTTTGGTGTTAACTAAAAACTATCTTAATTTTACAAGGATCATGATTATGGAAGATTCACAAAATTAACCATTGCCAGGGCCTAGTTTTCATTTTACTTTATCATAACAATCAAATATTAACCATCTTAATCAAGTATTGAAGGATGATTTGAACCATGTCTCTAGCAAAGGTTGCAAGTAGACAATTTGAATTGGTTGCCCTTGAGCATTAAGATTGTACTCTTTGAACTCTAGATCCTTCCAGCCACCCCTTCAACCCTTCAACAGAAGAGAAGAAAAATAAGAAACAATAAAATATGAATATATTCCTTAATAAACAAAGGGAAAAATTAAAAGGTTTGAATATGACATTTACAATGATTAGAGCTATGGCAAATTTTATTTCCATATGCACAACAAATGTAAATTGTAAGATCATAATTGCCAGTTTATCACCCAATCAAGCAATCACAATTTTAATTGCCTATTCGTTTTTTTGGGAGAATAAACTTGACAGCGGCGAGAAAATATGATAGTCATGACTCAGTCCTCACTAATTAGCAAAAACAATACACAAAATTCATCCAAACTTAAGCACAAATAAAGCTGAATAAAGAATTTTTTGCATAACATATTGACACATTGAAAAGGATGTGGCAAATATCTAGATTGAGAACCAAAAATATAATGTAAAAGGAACTCCAGAGAGCACATCATCCCCTCTCTTTCCAAATATCCCTCTTCTATGGCTCTTAAAAAATCACATCATGTATAATTCTTGATAATTATAAACATCCACCCTTTTCATAGAGAACTGAAAAGAGGCTTCCAACTATTCTGAGGAAGTTAATGTTTCAATCAATATGCATCGAGTTGTCTTGGATCAAAACAATTTTCGAACAAAATAACCAGAACAAGTGATAAAAGTAGAAGTTTGCATTTAATTCCTAGTACATATTTATATGCCACTGTCACTAATTATATACATCTTGGCATCAAACATTGCTTTAGTCTCCAACATTCAAAATAATCGATTCAAATGAAATTCTACCAAGCAAGTAAATTATTAGCTTCTGAATCAAAGGTAAATGTGTGGTCAAAGATTGAGACAGAGTTTGAGGAGATCTTTTGTACGATCAGATCTCTGTATTCTTCTTCCTTGCTTGGAGGATGCATTCGCACAACCACCTGACGCAATCAATGGAAAATGAAATTTGTCTTTCAAATAAAAACATTGACCAACAGTTTCACGTGATCTCTAATGAGAGGACAACATCCAACCTGAACACTGGAATCTGACGGCACGGAAGGAGGCCCATTGCTCTCAGCGAGGATTCCTAAGGTCAGCTTCCGTTTGAGAGGGCTGCCACTATGCACCGCTGGGATCGGTGGTTTGGGAGGGAGTGGACTCCGGTTCCTGGCGGAGAGAGGCTCTCCGGAGGTGGATGGAGACCAGAAAGGAGATGATTTCGGCGTAGTGGAGTTGGGATCGACATTCTCTTTGGGGAACCGAGGCGGGGGCTGCTTCAGGGAAGACGGGGTGAGGGTTTCGCAAACTCCTACGCCGAGAGACGTTGGGGGCTCCGGTTCCTGGCGGAGAGAGACTTTCCGGAGGTGGATGGATACCAGAAAGGAGATGATTCAGGCGTAGTGGAGTTGGGATCGACATTTTGTTTGGGGAACCGAGGGCGGGGGCTGCTTCAGGGAAGACGGGGTGAGGGTTTCGCAAACCCTACGCCCGGAGACGTTGGGGGAAAGAGAAGAGAAGAGAAGCCCCGAAGTAGAGTATTATCATTATTTATGACATTGAGTACAACTTGTACATATAATGATATAAGTTTCGGGAAGTGGCTATCCACAACATCATGTTTACTAAACACGCCCTATTTTCTAAATATACTCATTAAAAAAGTATTTTATCACAATTCTTACTGAATACATCCTATAAAATTCTTATATTACCCTTTCTAAAAATCCTAGAAATCAGACAAAACCTTAACATCATCTTCCTACTTACAATTTTCACCGTCACTCCTACCTATGCTATTTTTGTTGTCGCCTTTGCCATTTTTACTGTCTCTATCTCTCATCTCTCCACTTGGGCAACTCGATTTCTAGCCGAATCAAACAATGCTAGTGCTCATTCAAATCATTATATTATTTTTGTTAGATTTTGTATTTAGATTTCAAGTATTCATGAAAATCTCTCGAATTTCAGTCGTGCGTCGTTCTTCCTTAGTTTGTCGCTTGTTCATCTACAATCTGCCGAACGCACCAGGATATGTTCAGCCATGGTCTACCGAATGCAACACAATGTGTTCGATCAATGAACGTTGAACGAAATACTAAAAAAAAAGGTAGATCCGCTACCTTAGCGGCCCCCTAGTGCCGGCCCCACGGATATGGAGGGAGGTTCATGCAGGTACACAGGTCATAGGCGCATAGCGGGGTAAATCCCAAGTCGTCAGTTCCTGAGAATCGACCCCTGGCCATTACGCCAGAAATACCGTGCGCCCACCGTCTGCGCTACGCCCTGGGGGCTCTATTAGTAGTCTTCCTAGCTCTTGTGTGTGATCCGTGTGTACGTGATCAAGGTTGCGGCGAGGTTTCTCCACCCATAAGGAGATCGTGCTAGCTGGAGGTTTTCTGAGGATTGATCCACCAACGGATTGAGGTTTCACCCCCTTTAGCCGTGCATCAAGGTTCCAAGATGATGTACTAAGCAGTAAACATGTTATATTAATGGATATTGGATTATTGGTGCTCCAGGTAAGCATATTTCAAACTCAGAAATAATTTAGCAGGAAAATTATGTGAAACCCATGTGAGCAACACCAATAAAATGTCTCCGTTGTATATTTAGCAATGTTCTAAATTTCGGCGTAGGCGGCCACCTAGCGCGTGACCAGCCACATCGGAAAGGTGGAAGGCGGCCAGCCTAGGCGGCCCTGTGCGGCGCTAGGCGGCCTTGGGCGCTGCTAAGCGTTGTTGTACGTTGCGAGGCAATGACGTTTTGGGCTTTTAAATCTAAAAGCATGATAAAAACAGGGTTTGTCCTACCAATTAAAGCCCTAAATCATCTTTTATCGGTCTGCCTCTGTCTTCTCACCTCCGCGGAAGGTCTGCTTCATAGATTCACCTCTTCGATCATTCTAGTAACTGGTATGTTTATTTTTTTATGTTAATTTTTTTAGGAAGTAGTTTTTTGACATCCCAGACGTCGCAAGACGTCTTCGACGACACCGGATGCGTCACGGGAGGCGTCCGCATCCGCCAGAAGCGCACAGGACGCAGCCGCCAAAAGCTTCACAGAATGCATCCGCAACCGCCAAAAGCATTGTAGGACGCGTCTAGCGTCATCTCGTGATGCTTCTGGCACCGTCGGGAGCTTCGCGGGACATCGTCGAACGCGTCCTGACGCTTTTGGCGCCACCGGACTCCTCTCACGACGTGCCCACAGCAACCGATGGTGGCACGTCGTTAGCCCCCCACGGTACCATGGATAAATTTTTTTATTTAATTAATTCAAACAACTCCCAACTTAAATAGTTCCAATAGGTTTTTATAAAACATAATTAAATTATTCCAATAAAATATATAAAATATATATTTAAAATTTAAAAAATAATTTATATAAATCAGATTTAAATATATAAAAAAATTATTTAAAATTTATTTTTTAAAAAAATATTATAATAAATTTTATTAATTAGATTAAGATATATAAAAACTATATTCTTAGACTTGTTAATGCTATTTTGTGCCATATAATTATATCTTAATATTTTATATATAATTATATCTTAATTATTTTATATATAATTTTTTTTCTTAGGCTAGTTAATGATTCAAAGTTCCTAAATTTATTCTTAAATCACATTTCAAGTTATCACAATGACAAACAATCCATTTTCGATATCATCTGTCACTCAACCTGAATCCAGAATTCTTAGCAAAAAATCAAATGGCATCGAAGGGAAGTTTGGGATGTTTTTTGATCCTAAGAATCTTGACAAAATTAAATGCAAGCTGTGTAAAAAAACGATATTGGGGGAGTGTATAGGATCAAAGAGCACATAAGAAATATACCTGAAAATGTATTTGATTGTCGAAAAACATTTCAAAAAGATAAAAATAAGTGCAAACAGGTTATTTTAGAAGGGAAGAATTGAAAGAAGAATAAAATAATGGAAGAACAAAGTTGCAAAGCAGAGATGACTATTACTCTAGATGAAGAAGAATGTCCTAAAATTGAAGGGATTGATGGAATTAAAAAATCTCTTCCAGTTAGCCCCATGGATAGATATGCATTGGTAATTGTTCAAGAAAATGTAGGTTCAAGTGGGAATAAAGTGCTTCGCCATAAAAATATAAATGAGGCTCTTTTCAAAGAGGGAACTCAACAAGTTCAACAATATGTTAGGAGATGAGTTTATGAAAATGAAATCTCATTCAATGTTGTTGATAATGATAGCTTCAAGCAACTAATAGAGGTAGTGGATCAATTTGGACTAGGATTCAAGCCTCCAACTCAATATCAACTTAGGGAGACACTGTTGACAGCCGAAGTTGAAAGAACAAAACAACATGAAAAAGAATGGCAAAAGAATGAGTGTTCGATCATGACAGATGCATGGAGTGATAGAAAAAAAGCATCTTAAATTTGTGTGTTAATGAGTGCTCCTTTGGTAAGAGTTCTTTAATTGGTAGATGAAAACAGAAAGTCATCAATGGGGTTTCTATATGGGGAGCTTCTTCAAGCTAAAGAAGATATCAAGGTGGCCCTGAATAATGTGGAATCAAATTATCAACCTATCATAGTGATTATTGAGTCAAAAATAAAGGATAAACTTGATACATCATTGCATACTACTGCCTTTATGTTGAATCCCTATTTTTACTATTAAGATAGTTCTATTGCTCTTTAAGCCGCGACGGGGATTTTTGAATGTATGGAAATTTTGAATGCCAATGAGTTAAATTTACAAGATACAATTATTAACAAAGAATTTACAAAATATAGAGACAAGACTGGCTTATTTGGAAAAATATTGGCAATAAAAACATGTGAAAAAAATAATGATATATTTGGTCCATGTGCATGGTGGAGTACATATGGTGCTCACACACCCAATTTGTTAAGAGTGACATTGAGGATACTTTCATTAACTACAAGTTCATCTGGGTGTGAGAGAAATTAGAGTGCATTTGAAAGAGTAAGTTTTAAACTTTAAGTCTTTAATTCAAGTAAAGTATTAATTTTTAAAGTTTATATTCATGTTACTAATTATAATATTTACTTTCTCTCTTTTTTTTAAGATTCATACAAAGAAAAGAAATAGGTTGGATGTCAACAGGTTGAACAATTTAGCATTTATCTAATTTGATGCTAGATTGTTGAACAAACAAAAAAGAGAAAAAAAAAGAATGTCGATATACTTGCAAAGGCTGCTTCAAATGCACAAAGTTGGATTGTGAATGGTGGGGAAGATGATGAAGTTGAACTAGATTCTGGGCTCACATGGCAAATGATTGTTGAGGCAAGTGAAGCTTATGAAAATCTACAGCCCAAAGAAGCTCTAGAGTGAGAGAACTTTACGAGAATGATTTTGCATCCAAAGAATAAAAGAAGGATCACAATAATGATATTGAGTTTGTGTCTGATGCAATTACGGAGAAGAAGTAGAATAAATATGTAATATTTTATTAGTTGTGTAATTTTGAACTCATTTTAAATTTAATATTATTGTGTTGGAATTATAGTATGTGAGTTATTATATAATTTATGTTGATACGATGAAATCCACCTAGCGGCGCCTAGTCCTTGCTTAGGTGGCCTAGGCGCTAGACGCTGGTCTAGCGCCTAACTAGCGCCTAATAAATTTTAGAACCTTGATATTCAGTGAAGTCATTGAAATAGGATATGAAAATAAGCCAATAAAAGTAATCATATATTGGGCCTCATAATGAAGTCAATCAAGTCACCTGAAAGTAAAGGAATTACAATTGAAAAAAAAAATTATAATGGCTGGTGAAAAAATTCAATATCAAGTCTTGCAACTTGCCTGTCGTTTCTCAAAGCAACCAAGCTTGAAACTACATCAGCTGAAAGCGCATATATTGGGCCATAAGCATGAAGGAAGTATATCTTACCAAACAGGTGTGACAGTGGCTCGTACCTACATCAATTGCAAATGCATACAAGTATTAACTATAATGTATTATATGTAATAGTGCCGAAGTTGAGCATTTGGCAGTTGAATGGAGATGTGTATTGCAAAGCACAACTTAAATAAGACATCAACAAACAAACATTAATGATGCACTAGACAATTAAAATCAACCTGAAAAGAGATAACTACACAGCATGAAGGTTACAAAGGAAATAAGGTAGCTAAAAGATTTATCCAGCGACACTTTCTCTCTGTTTCCATTGGCGGAAAAAGCTAAAGGGATGGAAAAGATAATTTTAACCTATATCTCTTCAGTTTGTTTTCAAATCCAAGCTTAAAAAATTGGGAGAAAAAATTCATTTCAAGTCATTTTAAATTTATATTCTTTTTTTTAGATTTTCGATAAATTATTTATATTCATTTCAAGACTTGCCCTGCCGTCTTGTTCAATTAACTTATTATTTTATTTATCTTAACTTTGCAAAGTATGTATGATATTTGATAGAATAGGAATGCTGTTTTTGCCTCTTAAAGTCAGGAATGGATTGAGTGGAATGAAACATCCCTTTAAATAGATCATTTCATCTTAAAATAAGGATGGAATCGTAGAGGAAATAAAGCATTCCATTTATGCATACAATGCATCCTAGGGGTTTTTATCTTAGAAACATAGTAAAATCTTTGTCCATACAGATAATATAATATGCAACTTAATACACATGATTCCCAAAAAACAGTAAAATAAATCCTCAAATTTCACAAATAAAGATGTAGATTACTTTCTTTGGTCATAATTTTTTTTCTCATCATCATGCAGCACATCTGTATGTTATCATTAAATTTACAGAAAATACTAACCATTTCATGTTAGGGTCAGTTACCACAGGACCGTTCTTCATGCATCCAAGGTACGTTCGAGTATGCGGTCGCTCTTTTGCCAAAAGAAAAGAAAGACGATCTGAACAATGCAATGAACAATATAATTAAACTAAAGCAGTTCTGAAGAAAGAAATGACAATTTCTCAAGGACATGTTACCTGGCCTCAAATATATGTCATCATCTGCTTTCACATAGAAATCAGAATCATAAAGTGCAAATGCAGTTTTGAAGAAAGCTAATCTACAACAAAAATTAGATGAGAGTCTGGACAAACCAACAGAAGAACACTCCAAAACACTTATGTAGTAGCACTTCATACGTTTTATGTGGAAGATTGCTGTACTCATCTTCAATATCTATAAGCATGAAATCATCGTACACATTCACCTCCTTTTGAAGGGCTGCCATTTTTGATTTATCTTCGGTCTTTCCTATAACAAATCTGAAAGCCAAGCCAGTCGCTTCTTCCAAACTGCAGCATGCATTACTCAGACTCAGACTCAGGACTAGGGCAACGATCCGGTTAATTACCAAATCCATCCAACTAGAGATCACAAGATACTATCAAAGCCGAAACTTAGTGGTACAAAAAGCACAGAACAGACAATGGCAACTCGGATCTCAACAGCACAGGGATAATAGACAATGGAGAAGAGAATGAGACAAACGAAGGGTAAGAAAGCGAACAAATCCAAGCCGATACAACGAGATTAAAGACGAACCGGAGAAGACCTTGACGATCGGAGGGCAACCACGTCTGCCTGATAGCTTTCCTCCGGCCGACGGATCCAAACCCCGTTTGGATCCCAACGAAAGCCATCACCTTGTGCCGCTTCGACGCTCCGACGTCGGTTAAACCTCCGCCACCGGGGCCGCTGCGATCCCACGCGACGGAGACCGACCTAGGCTTCACATCGGGGCACTCTCCGGAGGGTCTCGTGACGGAGAATACGCCGAAGAGGACTCCGGTGATGCCGAAGATTAGGCAAGCGAGGGAGAAGACGGAGGAGGAGAGGCGGCGGAAACGGGAGGTCGAGCGTGAGTGGAAGAACTTGGGCGACATCGGCATCGCTGAATCGGAGTCATAACCCTCGGCACAACTTCATCTGTTTTGTGGATCGAGGAGGAAGAGCGAAGCGTGCTCTGATGTTTCTGTAACATCATCCATCGAAAACGGTGTCGTCGGCGCTGGTTTGATAACGCAAAACTAGCCATGTTTCCATTCCTTTGTTTTCTTTCTGTTTTTTATGGAGAAATTGACATCGTCCAAACAACCCATTTGCCTTCCAAGTGGAAAAAAATAATTAATCGGGTAGGTCAGGTAATTTCGATTGGTTGGTTACAAATTGGGTTGGACCTCTTGGTTGCCTTCACAAATAGACTAATTTCCTACAACAAAAATGGTTCTTTTGTATATATTAACCTTTTTTTATCATATGTTTTTTTCCTTGAAAATTTTTAAATGTAATGAATTCTATAACTTTCATCATTTAAAAAAAATATTAGTTTATCTAATTACACCTTTTTAAGCTTATTAAATCTATTATACTGATATTTATAATTTTACATTGTATTGGATGATGTATATTTTGAATAATAGTCCATTAATATTATTAAAAAAAATTATCTTCATAATATATTAAGTCTTCTTCTTTGGACTTACTATTATTTTTTTTATTCATATTTGATCCGGTGATAAAGCTAGGGGG
>JBBMJZ010000137.1:25760034-25792309 GCA_037833815.1 Zingiber zerumbet
CGAACCTCAACATCTCTAGGAGCTCTTGAGGTGACCGAAACTTGCAAGGAGGAAGGAAGCTTAGGTGGATTCTCATCATGGTAGATCGTTGCCCACACGACGTTTGGGATAAGGAGAGGAATACGATAGAAGATCAAGAGGTCGTTGCTTACAAAAAAAGGTATAACTAGTAATTATTTTCCTCATCATACTAGTTTTTATTTGTATGAATTCCAAACACAAGAGGCTAGTGATTCTAGGTTTCAGATTTGCGATTTAAAGTTGTGTTTCTTTCCTTTTTCGATCTTGTGATTCGATTGTTCTTAGTGGTTAAACCTAGGGCTACTGTAGGGAGATTAAATATTGAATTTCTTTAAAAGGCTTTGTCTAGTCGGTAGTGGATGATCGCATACCCAAGAAGACCTAGTGTCTCGCCATGCAGTACTGGAAGCCAATTTTAGAAATAAATATTTAATCGACTTTGTAACCTAGGTTGATTTGGATCAAAAATGTTAAGTTCCGCAGGCGATCTAAGTCTAAACCTATAAGAACATATAAGTTAAACTTAGAATCAATAGTGTTAAACTTCGCTTGCGATTCAAGTTTAATTTAAAATGACACATGGTAGCTAGGAAAGGTTCAGATCTTGTACAAAAATTTTATATAGGGGAACCATTAGGTTTTCCGAGTAGCAACCAACAATCATACCATTTCTTAAACACATATATTGAAACATGTTTCCTCCAAAAATATCTCATTCTACAGGCAACTCTAGCTCAAGTTCCAGCTCGACAAGCGAAGACGAAGTCCATGTTGAAATCTATGAGCAAGCTTATGATTCGGGTGAAGAACTAATGTTATTGGTTCTTCAACAACTTCAATAACTTATGGAAGCATATCAGAGGAGGGACACACGCAGAAGAAGAAGGTTCGTCCAAAGAAATCGTGAAGCTAGGCATGAGAGGCTTGTCAATGATTATTTCTCTATAAACCTAGTGTATCACGATGAAATATTTTGAAGATGATCTTGAATACGAAGAGTGTTATTCCTCCGCATAGTGAATGCATTAGATAATCATTCAGTGTTTTTTCAACATAGGGACAAAAAGGGTTATCACCACTACAATAATGCACCGCTGCCATTCATCAACTGGCTTACAGAGTCCCCGCTGATCATCTTGACGAGTAACTATGTATGGGTGAATCAACTGCCATCAGGTGTCTTTTCAAATTTTGCGAATATGTGGTTGAAATATTTGGTGATATGTACTTGAGAAGACCAAGTGATGATGATGCTCAACGTCTTCTTCAAATGCATGATGAGAGACACGGCTTCCCTGGCATATTGGGTAGCCTTGATTGTATGCAGTGGAAATGAAAAAATTATCTAGTTGCTTGGAAAGGTCAATTTACAAGGAGACATGGGTTACCAACAATCGTACTTGAAGAGGTGGTGTCTCATGATTTGTGAACATAGCATGCATTCTATGGGGTCGCCGATTCACGTAACGATATTAACATGTTATATGAATCTCCCATATTCAACAATGTCTTGCAAGGAAATATCGGAGATTAATTTCACGGTGAATGGAATTACATATATGAATGGTTATTATCTAACAGATGGAATATATACCAAGTGAGCTACTTTCGTTAAGGCTTATCCTTGCCCGGAGGATCCCAAGAAGAAGTTGTTTAAGGAAAGACAGTAGTTTACAAGAAAAGATGTCAAACGGGCCTTTGGGGTGCTCCAATCTCAATGAGCGATTGTCAGAGGTCTAGCTCGTTATTGGTATAGGAAAAAGTTAAAACAAATCATGTTAGCATGCATTATTTTGCATAACATGATTGTTGAGGATGAGGGAGGTCACGTGACAAATTGATACAATAATGAAGGTGATGAACTCGCACAACCTATCCATGGCTCAAACTAAGGATATCAGTTATCTTCTAACAAATTCTGAGCTACGTGACACTCAAGTTCATCACCAACTTCGTGTCGACTTAGTTGAGCATATCTGGGGGCAATACAACAATAATCCGTGAATTAATATTTCATATATTATTTTTAATTTCATTATAGTGTGTTTTATTTAAGTTATTGTTGCATTTCAATTTCATAATTGCATAGTAATTTAAAATAAATTTTATTTTCCTAACTTTGTAATTTTAATCGTTCAGTTGTAATTTCATTTTTTTCTACTTTATAATTTTAGCCGCTCAATTGTAATTTCTCTTTCCCAACTTTGTAGTTTCATTTTCCTAATTTTGTAATTTTGTTTTCTCAGAAACATCTATTTTATTTAATAAATATATTTAAAAAATTAATATTATTTTTAAAAAATAGTAAAATTATTTTTTAAAAAGTAAGATTATTATTAAAAATAATGATAATTATTTAAATATTTTAAAATATATTTGAAATATATTTGTTTAATATGATATAATTTTAAGAAGATTGAGTGGATTGTGGGACCTATAAATAATGAATGTTAATGTTAAAAGGAATGTGGGTGAAAGAAGGATGTTGTTATAATGAGTATGTGACAATGGACCTCATACTTTTTAATGAGGTGGTGGGTCATATAATGATGATGCCTTGTGAATGCTCTAAGACCTCTCCATCCTCATTAAGGTTACTAGCCCCTAGCTATCCCTAGCATGATTTTGATAAGAATAACCTCTTCCCTCGTAGAGTGGGGACAGATGACCTATAATTGAGCACACCTTGTTAGAAGTCTTGGGTTCTTTGTAAAAATTAAACAAGAAAAACACACAATGGAAAAGTAACCCACCAAATATTCATGTGAATTCGAATTAATCGTTGGTGTAGAATGTCACCTCTAGATGCACAGAACCTTTGCGTATTTGGAGAGTTTGGTCGATCTAAGCATGATCAATACATTCATGCCTCTAACAGTATCCACACAAGCACAGTCATCATCCATCTCATGAGCATAATTAGAGTCACCGTAATATCTCTCTCACTCATACATAGTACTATCTATCATGCATATATATATAAGTTGAGATCAAATCCTAACTTTTAGGATTAATACAATCTTATCAGATAAGACGTTGTCTTACACAATCTTATCAAATAAGACATCATCTTACACAATCTCATCAGATAAGACGTGTTCTCACATGATCTTATAAGATAATACATGTTATAACCTACTTAACTCGAAGTCTAATCTAATAAGACGGTCTCCAAATTACAACCCACTAATAAAGCATGGACTTCATTTTATTTAGGCATGTTTGAAATAAACTCAAATGAATATTAGATTAACCATTAATTTAACAAGTTTAGATTAATCCAGTAATAAGATCTAATTAGATTAACCCATTAATCTAATAAGTTTAAGATCCAAAATAAATTTCAGACTTAAAACTTAGACCCACTTTATTTTAGTCATATTAAAATAAAACAAATTTCAAATTGACGTGCTCTTTGTGTGTGACCCAATAGGTTATCGTAACGTTATCATTGACTCTAAAATCACATTTTAAAAACACAAATAATGAGTTACATCTAGCAATACATCATGGTTATCCAAGTAACAAGAATGTTGTAGATTCAACCTAACCTGTCTATGACTATTTATTGTATAACTTAGTCCTTTTGTCCATGATATTTACATTGATTTACAAGGCATAGATCGAGTTATTCTCTCATTAATCTATATGTTTTTGATCTTTAAATAGACTTAACCAAATAGGCTCAATATCTCATACTGACTTATTTGATCATGACTATACATTTTAGTAGTCCTACTTAATCAAAGGATTCATAGAAATTACTTACATTATATGGAAGGGACAAATTTCATCTACATCAGTTACATCCCTCTGCATAACTCGTTGCATACTCAATGAACGATTTTGTAATTGACCTTATTTCAGGTGATGTTTATCGATACTAAAGTACACAACTTCTTATATAAGGAATCGTAGTGACTTCGGGTCAAAGGATTATTGATACTAATAGTCACTATAAAAATATTTATGACACTCATATAACAATCAATGAAGCATTCTTATGATGAGTCAATTCAGTACATATTCTCTAAGAGCATCTGCAATGCTCATTATTGCACATGTTAATAACACTGAAGCATGTTAATCAGCGTTGTGGAGGGGTGTTATAACACCCCTCCGCTTGAACGCATTCAATTCTTTGAACGCATTCAAGCAACGTGGGGTGGGCCAACCACCCACCCCATGTGTGTTTTTTTAAAAAATTTTATTTATTAAAAAATTAAAATTTTAAAACTAATAATTTATTAAAAAATTAAAATTTTAAAAATTAATATTTTTTTGAAAAATAGTAAAATTATTTTTTAAAAGTAAGATTATTATTTAAAAAATAATAATATTTTAAATATTTTAAAACATATTTAAAATGTATTTATTTAATATGGTATAATTTTAAGATAATTGAGTGGATGGTGGGACCCATAAATAATGAGTATTAACTTTAAAGGGAATGTGAGTGAAAGAGATAGGTTGTTATAACGAGTATGTGGCAGTGGACCCCATACTTTTTAATGAGATAATGGGTCTTATAACACTAATACATTGTGGATGCTCTAATAAATACTCATGTATTAACTTGATATCTTATATCTATGACTTGTGAGACTAAGTTATCAATTGACGTACATGTCAGTCTTGATGTACTAATATTGCCCTTGTCTATTAATACCTAGACTATGAATAATTAAGAGTAGTCTCTCATAATCAATTCAAATAATTGATATAATATAAAACATAACCTACCATTATAGGATATTATTATACTTATTCAAATTTATATTGATATAAAATAAATATAAAATATTATCTATTATTAAATATGATACAAAGATTTCATATCAATCATTTCATGATTGACTTTTAGAGCTGACACTAATAAATGTAGACCATAATTAGGTAAACACCTAAGGATATTTGCAACGGTGGATTTACAAAATCCAAGAAGTTGGATTTAGGGTTTAGGGTTGCACATGTGGTAAAAGTTGAGGATTCAAGAGCCCAACATCTAAAATTGGATGCGGGGTTCATAGTGGTTTTAAAAATAAAAAAAATTAGTGGACATGGGTCCCACATACACTTATCAGTCATATACTTATTTTTATTTTATTTTTATGTTTTAACAAAAAAAATTAATGAAGAATCAATTATTAAAAAAATTAAATAAAACTAATATATATTATTAATAAATTAATTAATATATGTATATTATAAATATATATTTATGATAATATATAAATAAATATTAAATAAAGATAGTAAATAGAAAATATAAATAATGATGTGGTAGGTCTAATATAAAGTTGTTTGTTAGGTTTGTGATTGTAGGAAGAGATTTATAAAAGTTGTAAATTTTTTAATTTTGATTTGATAGTGCTGTGATATATTAATGTGATATAGTAGGTCCCATAATAAAATTGTATTTATAAGTTTAGGGTTCCGGTTACCCTAATAGGGAGATCCACAACAGAGCATAATCTGTGCTAGCTAGACCATCACTAGGCTCACCTTTGCCGGCACACGTACAGTGAGGAACGACCATTTGTACGACCCAAAGGACCAACCATATAAAAGAGATAACATCAACAATGGTGCGAGGATCCGCCTCATTTTCTTTAGTTTTTTTTCTTTTAGTTTAGTTTAAGCACCGGAGGAACTTTATCAGACATCTCTGGTGCTCGCGCCCTCTAGACATATGTTAAATTTATGTAGATTCGTCCACATCAGCGTGCGTTCAGGGAGGAGATGGATTTTGAATGCATCACCCATTCTAGAGAGTTTGCATTGGGGTAGAGGGATAGTCAACTTGTCCTCCTTGGCAAATTTGAATGGTGCGTCTGTGCTTGGAAATAACGTCGAATTTACTCTTCTAAAGCTTAACACACTAATCGGACGCACGCAACTTTTATATTTGAATTAAATTTATATTCACTGCTAGCATTAGGCAGAAAATTCAAAATCATAAATATTAATGAGCGCACAATTGGAGTGGTCTGTCTCGTACACTTCAATCGAACTATTCTGTTGCCTCCTGACCTATAAATTACTCTGTTCCAGCAACCTTCTTCTTCAAAGCATCAATGTCATTTGCTAGTTCTTTTCTGCTTTCCTGTGAATAATAAATGCAGCCCATGATGAGACAGGAAAAGAAGAATACAGCTTGTATGTGTGCTAGCTGATTAGCTAGCTTGATATAAGAAACTTTCACGAAAGCTTTAGACAACGATTTACACACAATATGAGAATTGAGAAATCTCGCTACATTTTAAAGATTTTACCTTGAAAAGTAGGTAACGATATACAAACCAACCAGTGTATCCAAGCCCTACTAACTCCATGATCTTTGGAAGCTGCAGAACAAATTAAGAAGGGGAGGTTAGCACAGCAGTAGCACCGGCGTGAATCATTGTGAATAATAATACGGCAACTGAAATGCTGTCGCAAACAACTTAATAACAGGCCAAAAAGTGATTTTTAAGTACCAGGGGAACAGAGTTGACGGCGCCGACAAGGATGGAAGATAGCCAGAGCGCAACGAGCGCGCCTCCTCCGTATAAGAGCACGGTGGATTTGTTCTCCAGAGCATCCCACTGTTATCGCGTGTGACATGAGTTGTGCGGACCGACAACGAATGGCTTAGTAATCGGAAGGAATATGGAGGAGAACTCACTTTTTCCTTCAAATCGGCAAGAAGATCGTCCCCTACAACGCTGGATGAGTCTTCAGAAGAGGATGCTCTTACCCGCAGCGACGATAGAGGGCGAGCTTCTGCGAAATGAGGCGTGTGGATCAAGAAGTATGACCTCAAAATTGAAATGGAATGATAATTAAGGCGTGTGGATCAGACCTTGTGAATGGGAGGAGGGAAGATGGAGGGGTTGCGACGAGAAGCAACGGCGAGGCGGCGGCGGGAGGAGGAAGAGGGTGGCCCGTTGAGCGGCGGAAGGAGGACGAGGCCAGCTGAGAGCAATTGCTGGAGATGACGCTGCAAGGGCCGTCGCCGCCATAGAGCTTCTTCCGGTCGACTTGATCTGTGTCCTGTACCGGGTTAGCTCTTTCCTCACCGCCGTCGTTACTTTTCCAATTCATAGGTTCTCTGCAAATCGTTATCCCCCGTCCGCCACTAAGAAAGGGACAAGTGGAAGATAGCATTTCTTATTGATCGGTTGCAGTGTTGGTTGGCTGGTGATAAAGCGTTTGAGATAAGACAAGGAATGGAATTAACTAATAGCTGAAATATAGAGAAAATAGTTTTAAAAAATCAAGAATAATTATGAAGGGCCACATCACAAATTTTAATTTATCAAAAAAAAAACTTCAATTTAAAATTACTTTTTGTAGTTTTAAAAAATTTAACATTAGTCTAAATGTACACGTAATAATGCAATTAATAAGAAGGTATAAGAGTGGTTCAACCATGCATGCTCTTTTAAAACTTAAGGGGGTGTTTGGTTCTTTTTTAGGAATAGAAATCGGAATGAGAATCATTAAATTATGGAATGGGAATGAGTATGAGCATGGATATCACTCTTAAAAGCAATGTTTGGTTAGTTACATATTTTCTATGGGAATAAATCAAAATTTCCTTTTTTACCCTTAAACGAAAATAAGAGAAAAAATTAGATGTGAGAGAAAGATGAATGTGAGAGAAAAATATGATGAAAGAGAATGATGAGAAAGAAAGTATGAATAGAAAAAAATGAAGAGAGAGAAAGTGTGATGAGAGAAAATGAAAAAAAAAGTGTGATAGAGAGAGCATGATGAGAGAAGATGAGAGAGAAAATATGATGTGAGAGAAAGTACGATGGGAGAGGATGAGAGAAAATGTAATGAGAAAAAATGAGGAGAGAGATTGAGGAGAGAGAAAGTGTGATGAGAAAAAAGTGAACAGTGAGTGTGATGGGAGAGATTTAGGAGAGAGAAAGTACGATGAGAGAAAAAGTGTGTTGAGAAAAAAAAAGGAGAAAAAAAGAAGGAAGAGAGTGAGATTGAAGAGATTGAGGAGAGAGAAAGTATGATGAGAGAGAAAGTATAATGAAAAAAAATAGGAAAGAGAGTGTGATAGGAGAGATTAAGGAGAGAGAAAGTGTGTGATAAAAGATGAGAGAGAAAATATGATGAGAGAGAACAAGGAGAGAGAAGTGATATAAAAGAATAAATAAATAAATATATTTTGATATTTGATATTAAGGGAGAAAATTTTAGTTTTAGGTCAAGGGTATTTTAGGAATAAGGGAATATTTTGATTGATGAAAATAGGGTAATGACTCATTGAATGGGGGGTACATGAGAATGAGTCATTATCCAATTTCAAGGATTCATTCCTTTATTTGTATTCATATTCTCCAAACATCAACAATGGTAATCAATGATTCTCATTCCCATTCCCCACTCCTATTCCCCTAAACTAAACGCCCCCTTAGTCATTTTAAAATTATCCAACATCTTTTGGTAATTTTAAAACTTTAAACTTTACTTCGGTACAAAGCTGTATTCAATTTGATGGTTCAATGATCTACAGAAACGAGCAAAACAAAATTCAACAGAATACACAAACAGAAAAAGAACAATGATACAAAGACTCTTTCAACGATTATTATCTGACTGACAACTCACAAACTCTATCACTGAACAATATACAACACGTACATTGGCAAAATCAACACGTACAGAACACATTACCATCCTATCTTGTTTGAACAGATCGCTCTTCTGCAGCATTGGCATTGGCATTCACAAAATCTTTATCTGTGCTTTGGTTATTGTTTATCGGCGATCCAGGAATTACAAGGTGATCATCCACCAAAGCATCATCGTCTTCGACTCCCGATACCCGGAGACTGCTGGAATCCTTCCTACTAAGCATGCTCTTAAAACTCTTGCTCATGAGGTTCTTAGGAGTTTGAACACTGCTACTTTTTCCCGGGCTTTCTACCTCATCCATCTTGGAGCTGCCTCCTCCTAGCTCTAGACTCTTTTCATCGTATTTGTCCGACATCACAATCTTCACCGAAGTCCGCTTCTCCCCGGATGGGGGTATATTAACATGTGGAGTGGTAGGTGCGCAAGAAGCATCCTTTTGATCGTCTTTAGAACTTTGCTTTGGACTTCGGTGGAACATTGAGCCCAACTTGTGCAGGCCCTTCCTGATCCCTTTAAGACGAACCTTCTTTCCATCAGTGGCTGCATCGCTATCAGAGTCACTATCATGAGACCCAGAGGATGGTGATGAAGTTGGGCTTTTATTGCTTGTGATCTCTTGCCGAAGGACTTTGGTATCAGGTTGCCTCGCACGCCCTTTTCGTGGCTTCCATTTTTGGCAAACGTCGGTACCTGGACGGTGCACCCAAACCCCTGTCTTTTCTTGCCCCTGAACATCGATGGCCTCAAAGTCATCAGCCATTTTAGGATGTTCTCCGTCACCAATATTTTCAGCGTTCTCATCTGCTGCTTTGCTTGGCGCTTGTTCTGTATCTTTAGATATTTCATTGTCACTGAGATTTTTATTCTCCTGTAAAGTTTCAGATTCGAGCTAAGATTATCAGCTCCGTTATCCACAAGGATCATGAGCAGCAGAGAGAGCTTACCTTTTGTAAATCTTCTTCAATCACTGTTATTGCTAAGTGGATCCTACCCATTTTGATATTCTGCAGTGCCAACCACATATCATGCCTTTGTCCACCCCTCAACTCGTTGATGCTTACTGAACAATTTCTGCATAGCACATAAAAAGTAAATTATAGTAAATTGCAACACAACTGCATAGGCAAAACAAGCAAACGTATGAATTCAACTTCTTGATACATTTGTTTTTGCCATCTGAAAATCAGAAAACAATGATATGCAGCATGAAAAATAAGTGAAAGTCCTAAGCGACAGTATGTTTTTGTGGTCAGCTATTGCTTCATCTAACAATAACTGATATGGATCAGAGCTTCAAAAGTGTCTTTCCCAGCAAAAATAAGAGATCTGTCATATCACAAAAAAAAAAACACTATCAATAATATCTTAAATTCTTTACAAACCCAAGCATGTCGTCGAAAATGGTATCCTTGTCACGAACTTGAAGGCTAAGTAAATTTTGCGACTCCCATGAACTGATGGGGATCTTAAACTCTTCCTGCCACTTTGGGGACAATGTTTTCCTTTGAATTTTTGTTTGGAATTTGTAAGGACCAAGTTTTCCTTTGACATATGGATCAGAAAGTCCTGCACCAGTTTTGTAACAGGATGAGATAATTTCTAAAATGACGATAAATCATAAAACTAATTATATCAAGGAGCAAGGGTAGAAGCAACCCACCGTTCAGGTCAGCTGGTTTCATATCCGCACCCTCTAACATCTCCAATTTCACATATCCAATAGGATGCTTTTCTTTCACAGTAAACCATTCTTCTAAGATTTCCAAGAAAATATGGTTTAACATATTGCTTAATGTGAAACAAATTAAGATAACTGAAAAATATCTCCCTTCTAGACGGACAAGAACAACATGAAATCATTATTAACAAATTATTGAGAACACTTCAAATCAGAGATAGTTGTTACTTATGCATCTGTTAAGTTTAGTTAAACATGAATATGGATTTGGTCAAGTTTCAGTTAGTCATGATAAAATAAGTATGTGAAACCGAAAATATAACAGTAATAAGTAAGAAGCATGAAATAATCAAAAAGATGTTCACAGCCAAGATCAACTAGAATTAAAAATATGAAAAAAGGAAACTAGAACAAAGTGATATTACATTTTATTAAATCTTAGTTGGGAGATAGTATTGATTTGTATTATTGTTATTCACATCTTACATGCTTAGATGACTCCTCAACTCCTTATAAATTGGTTAGATATTAGTCATTCTGACAGTGGTGTGTCTATGAGAATAAAACATAACAGTAAATGCAATTTACAAGGTATTTTCAGCTGCTTTCTACTTAACACCCACAGATGGGACAAGAGAAAGTATGTAAGTAACACTCGAAAATAAAGTTCATGAAATTTTATTAATGACTATAAAAAGATAGCTCCATTTGTTCATCAGTTAGATGGATAATGGATTTGTATACACTTGCAATATGGAAAATCATGTAAATGCATTTCCACTGCCAAATTTTCTGATCCACTAAAATTCAGATTCCCTCTGTGCTCCTTGTTCTAAAGTCAACTCATCTGAAAATTTATAATATTTGACAGCAAAGTCTAACCAAATGTGGCAGCTTATTGCGAGCACTGATCATATCATCCATGAAAAAAAATAATAGGGATAAGCCTCACTCAGTATGTAAGCATGGGAAAATAAGTTCCTATGGACACAATCAAATTTCTTGTAAGCTCCAGCTCCCATAAATATACCAAACATTCTCTTTTCCCATTTCCAATTTGCATGCCTCTATTAACAGGAATAACCTAATATCGAACTATGATTTATCCCTCTAACTTGGACATAATAATCATAATCCAAAGAAAAAATATTCAACCATACAAGTCTAGCTGATTGGTAGTACACTGGTCTTATTTGACTTTGCTTTCAAATGATATCACCAACATCTGAATAAATTGCTGGAATTTCAAGGGTCCGCACTATCTCCCATTAAAGACCAGTCTAATTTCATAAATAGAGAACCAACTATATTATTTTTCACTATGCTAGCTACCATTAGTACGTATTAAAAAAGTAGCTGATAGGTTGACTTATCTTGGGGGAGAGTATACATAACATCACACAACTTCTCTGTTATGCAGACCACATCTAAAACATGATTACAAGTCACATCATAAACCTTTAAGAATATCGTAGAGTAAAATGACAAACTTTGCCTTTGGGAGATAGAAAGAATAGAAAACTAACCATCGATGTTATAACTAGCAAAACACAATGCAATAAACTAAAATGAGGGTTGATTTAACTTGATAAATAAAAGATGAATAGACACCCTTTACCTTCAGTGGCACAAACAAATTTCTCCACATCAACAACCAGCATGTTTGGCTGTGAAGCAATATTGACAATAATTATAAAGGCAAACAGAAATCAGTAGTTCATTAAAACTATCTTGGATAATTAAGGTCCCAGGACAAGCCAATTAAAGCTCTTATAATAACTTGTGTACTTGGTTGTATTCTCATTTCCAATTGCTTCTTGGTTATGAAGATCAGCAGAACAATAAACAATCATGAAACTAGAAATCACAAAATGAAGTGAATACAATTCTAAATTTTCTTCAGTGTCAAATTAACAAATAACCCAAAATAAATGTATCAAATTTTCACCCACTAATAAAATTTTGAAGTACCAACCAACTGACAATGGTGTCATTCACTACAAATAAACAAACTGTGATTCGTTTGTCTGTATTGTTATCAAAAATCCTGATAGGTAAACATGTCAGAACAACATAAAGCATCAAGGGTCTAATATAAATATTATTCACTCATTGATGATCTACTTTCTCAAGATCATGCGTTATCATTTAGCTAACATATCTATTTGAAATGAAAAATTAGTATATTACTGATTGAACAAACTATATATATATATATAGAGAGAGAGAGAGAGAGACGATGAACAAACTCACTAACCTCAACCAATGTCTGCCCAAATGCAACATCAAGCAGTTTGTCCTACAAATGCAACAAATGGAAGTATTAGTAGGGAGGAGTGCTTAGTGGACCTGAGACAACTTGAGAGTAAAGTTAACTACAATACTTACCAGCCACCCTGAAATCCCAGGCATTTCAGTGACATCTAGTCCATGCCCGAATATGGGTTTTACAGTCATCTGGAAGTATGGGGGCTCTGCAAAGCATATCCTAACTCGCCCAATAAATGGCCATTGCCGAAGAAATTTGACTCCTACAAGAATCTACAGAAAAAATTGAAATTTATGTCAAAAGATAATGGCTCAGATAAATTTTCTTTCCTATTTCCTCATAACCTATTTCTTTTATCTCTCTAAAAAATCAATAGTAAGAATTGTCATTATAGATGCATTTCTAAAACCAAAAACAAAAATATATGTTCATTTGAAATAATTGACTACCCTTTAACATGTTCAAGATAGATTCATTAGTTACAATGGGGAAAAAAGTGATGTTTAATATGAAGGAAAACATAATTGTTTTAAAACTGAGGGGATCCCAAATAGTTGAGACTCATGGCTTGTAGTTGTGATCTGAAATGGAAAAGGAAGTTCTATTTTTCCTTTCAGGCAAATACAAAAATGTAATATTTTCTTCTATTAAGAAAATATACTGAAAGCCCATGATGAGAAATTGTTGAATTTCTTGTTAAGTGGTTTTTAATTAATTTGCTTTTTCTTCCAAGAAGAAAAATCCATATTTTTGGTAGTGATTTGGACAGATCAGTAAATACTAAATAATAAATTTTCAGTCCAAGACAACACCTAATATTACTTAGCTCTGGTAGTGCTCTTTTTTTTTTCCTTCTATTTGCTATTAGATGAAATCTGCTTTTCCAGTTCACTGTACCACTTTGTATATCAGTATCAAGCGAGTTCAATAAGTTGTTCAAACCAATATCCCATGAAATTTGAGCTTCAAGTAAAACAGACTAAATAAACTTACTAAGGAAATGTGTAAACAATTCCCATGAAATATCATAACAATCCCAATGACCAGATATCCGGATTGGCATAGCCAGCAAAGCTACCTTTACTAGGAAGAAATGAAGATTGATCTGTGTACCTTTCCCTCTACATGCATGCCTGTTATATGCATCATTGCTGTTATGCCAAATCCCAGCCTTTTCCTTAGTTGTACTGCAAGTTTTGCACTCATGTCATCTGATGAAAGAAAGTTCATCCCTAACTCCAGAACCTGTATTAATGGCCACAACTAAGACCTCAATAAAATAACCGCAGCATCATATTATATCTGTCAAAATAATGAAAAAGTAAGAACAGTAATGTGCACCAAGTGATCATCATCTACTGATTCTCGAAGAACTCTAATATCCGTGAACATAGGCGGGGCCCTACCCAAGTAAAGATGCTGCATAACTGCCTTCTTCTGCCAACCAAAGACAGAACAATAATTATGTAGATTACAGAAGGATATACCCTAAAGTTACCAAAAGTGCAACAAATACAAATTTACTGAATTGTTTGGTAAATAAAAAATTTGATTTATTTGTAAATATTAGCCACATGACTCTCATGGAAAATATCACATCCTCATCATGCTGCTAAAGCTCACAATATAGCCAGAATATGTCAGAGGGACAAGTGTTACTTGGTAAATAACAGAGTTCACAATCATAGAAAAATACAGATTGAAGTCCATACAGCTGCAAAGGGCTTGAACTTGTCTAGAAACCAGGGTATGATAGGCAAGAGGAATTGCTGGGATGCAATTTGTTCCATGCAGATTGGCCATATCTTCTCGACAGCATAATTCAACCACCTAACTGATTCTGTATCAGAGAGAAGCTGACACACCAACAAATGGAAAAAGAAAATCAATACATTAATGGTATTTTTTTTAAAAAAAAGTACCAGCAGGAATGATCGACGAGACAAAAGAGAAAATATGCTTTTAGCATTTTTTTAGGGGAAAAGCATCAATAGTTCTAACAGAATGGAGAGGAAAAAAAAGAAAAAGAAATATATCATCATGCATACTCTTCGCTGATTGGCATATTTTCTTTCTTCGAATTGTAAACGTTTCTGCAGTCTCAAGGTATAGCGAGCATTGACCTGCAATAGTAGGAAGAAGTGTCAAAATGATGGAGACGTTAGGAGATTTTCAAAATATTCAAAAAAATAATATTTTGAAGAAGCAAAAGAAAAGGATGACAGCGCATAATTCAAGAACCCAAAATACTAAAATGAAAAAATAATGAATTATACTCCACTTTTTTTGACTTTCAATCAGCGATCTTGGCGTACCAAGTCAATTAAACACAGATGTTTGATGCAACACGGTATCCATAAAATATAATACAGCATGAATCTTCCAATTTCAAATTTTCAGTAGCTAAACAAACAACTTGGTTATTTTGAAAGCTCGCGATTCCTCAAATCCCAAGTCAAAGTTCAGATAAATAGACATAGATTCAGATGTATAATTTTACTTCAAAGCGCATCGACCATTCATCTTCAAATTGCAAAAATGAACACTTTGGGGATTAATTCACTGAAATTACCCAGTTTAGGCTTCCACCCTAAACTCGAACAATTTCGGAAACAAATTTCAGAAAATTTTCCTTTTAAAAGTACCAAGAGCGCAACCAAATTAAATAGTTCACCAAAAATGAATTCCATTTAATTTCACAAAATAAACCACTTTCATAAACTAGAAATCGCCGATCAATAACTTGAATTTCACGAACAGAAACTAAAAGGAAATACAAAAGAAAGAAGATGACCGGGAAAGAAGAACCATCCCAACCACTGATCAATTCCTAGTTTCCTTACCGCGCAGAGGTAGAAGAACGACACGAGGAAGACGACCGGGTGAGCCCAACCCAACCGCACGAGACCGCAGAGCAGCAACAGAATCAACGCGATGTGATGCAAGATCGAGACCTCCGTTATGTCCATCCTCCCGCCTCTATCGCCCGATCGACGCTCTCTCCGGCCTACATCAATCCTCCACGATTCCCCTACCCCCCCTCCGCCAAGGCAGAACCCTCGAGATCCCAGCGACCGATCGAATTCGACGAAGTCAGCAGCCACGAGCGCACTACAGCAGGAAGACGAAGTCGTAACCGCAGGAACAATTGAAGAGTAGTGGAGAAGGAGAAGACGCAGGCGGCGGTGGGAATTAACGGAAATCGATCCTTCGAGCCACGACTTAAGACGCGTTTCCGACGCAGCGGGCACCCAAAGAGGTCGTGACTCGGCTCGTAACTTTTTGCAATCGACGAACGACGTGTGGGGGAAAGATTGACGGAGATAATTATCCACATTCGGCTCTGCACAGGGCCCTCTGAACGTGGCACATCTTTCGATGTCGGCAGGAGAGAGGAGTTTATTGTCGCCGTCGGATTTGAGATCGGATGGACGAGAATGGGCGGCCGACGAATAGTCCCGAGTAGTGGCCACTGGGGAGGGAGGATCGTGTTTGATTAAATCCAATCCTTTATTTATTTAACGTTTTTTTTTTAATTTGGGTTAGACAATTGATATTTTGGTTGATGTCTATTTCATTGTTAATTAATTAAAAAAAAAAAATATCCACACGGAAGGCGAGGGATCACGTGAGGGACAATTGAGTCAAAACGTCCTCATATTTCTGGAAAAAAAAAATCAAATAGAAATGAGTTGATGATGATAATGTGATGTGCATTTATTTTTATCATATTATCTATCGCATTAAAAGATATAAATTCACTAAGGACATCTTTAATGATAAAACTTCTAGCCTTGCAATAAATATGTATTTTGGTAGATAGATATTAATAGGGTCCCCAAAAATTGATAAAAATCTGATTCTTAATTTTGTAATTAAATTTTTTATTTAAACTAAAAAAATCTAAGTCACCTAATAATAATAATAGATTCAAAAACAGTGTATCTTTAAGTGTTTGGCTTTTAGTAAAATCTAAGTTTATTATCTTAAGTTCTGGCATGATCATGAGCATCATCATCATAATGATCTTTCATTAGATCTGACAATTACTTCCTTAAATTGAAACTTACTAGTTCTAATATTAATTGATACTGAATAGAATAACTATTATCTTGTAGGAGGATGAGGAATAGAAATTGAATAGAAGATAAGAAGAGTCCTCTAAATTTTTCAAAAAATAAAGTTTATTTAATATTTAAGAATTAAATTCTCTTACCACTAAATAAATATTTATATAAACTATAGATCTTAAGACGTGCAGAAAAGGAAAAAATTCCTAACTAGTAGAGAAAGGAAAGGAACTTACAATTCCATTAAACAGATAAAAAATTAAAAAAATATATAAATTATCTTAAATACCTAAAATAAAAAATATTTTAAATAAAACAAATTATTAAAAATAATTATAAAAATCTTAGATCCTCCTTGATAGTAATTACTTCCGAATTAGATTTTCTAAAAATACGACTTGAATGTTGGTGGGAGAGATAAAAGAATGTCCCTTTGGTCAAGAGCTAGCACATGCCCAATGTGAGCAGCTACTTTAATCCTTTGTGATAACACCACCATCCACATTGTCACTGTTGTATCTTTGAAAGCATGAAATAAAAATGAAATCAAACTGTAATCACTTACCGTGATCTCTTAAAGAAATCGTAAAAGAAGACACTGGTTGACCAAGAGACTGTCGTTGTCGGAAGCACGATCACAGGTAACCAGAAAGTACTTCAAAATTCACGAGCCAAATCCCATGATATTCTGCTTTGCCTCTCTGATCACCTCCAATCCTTCAGCTCGTTTTATTTTTCTTATGGCTTGGGCGCCATTTATAAGAAGATTAAGGAAGACAAAAAGGAAAAGACGTCTCTTCATCTCCTTGACGTTGTGCAGCAAGGAGGGAGATGACGGGAAAACGATGCCCTTTCATCTCCTCAACGTCTAACAGTCACTCCCGTTTATAATCCAACACCTCAATTCCAGTCATAAGAACTCCTCCAACTAGCTAATCTCGCTTCTTTCTCAAAGCTTCAAGGGAAGCGTACGCGTATGTGGTTCTACTAGTCCGCCATCTCCAATTCATCCCCAACCTGACACCTATTCATCCGGTCGTTCCTCGAGCTTCGATGTGGTCTTGTGCTAGTCCGTCTCTTCAGATTTACCTAGCCGTAAGAACGTGTCGGAGGAGAAAAGGGAAACAAGAAGAAAAGGAGTTGAGGTCCTCTGTCCCGCAAATGGTATATCCCCATGTCCCCTCATCTATCGGACGATTTAAATCATATCTCAAGGATGCAGTGCACATCACGAGGTTATTATGACCGTCCGATCGGTGAGGAAACATGGGGACACATCATTTTGGGGACAGAGGATCTTAACTGGAAGAAAAGGGAAAGGTTTAATAGAGAAAGTTGTAATGGTTAGATTTTAAATAAGAAAAATACGTTTACAACCATAACACACTATACAATCAATTAAAAAAAATGAATAAATAAGATTTAATTGTAAACAAATAATTAAAAGGTAATTATTATAAATCAAATGCACATATACATATAATTAATTATATAGATTGAACTATTTATATATTGATTGATTAAAATTCTTAATCAATTTAATAAGTTAATGGATGATAAAGTTAGGTTGGAAAATATACTAGCTTAATGAAACTTCAAAATTAAGTCTACATCATTTTTGAATTTTTTGAATTCTTATTTCTAAGTTATCAAGCGAAGTTATTTTAGATTTGAAAAGGAAGAGGTTTTAGTAGCAAGCAAATCATCGAAATAAAAGCCGGAATTAAAGGTGGATACTCTATTGTTTAGTTTTTTAAAATACTTTTCATGTATTAATAAACAATTAAAAGAATTATATAAAATTTAAAATAGGTGCTTTATATTCAATTGCTCGGTAATGGAAGTAACAAATTTATTTTACTATATGCTTGTTATAATGGAAAAAGGATCCATAAAAACCAACCTCGTTCGTCGCCAGGACTGTGATACTTTAATCATCTAGGCACTTTAAGCACTCGTCTTCCCCTTCTATCTCCGGCTTCCCTGCGTGGTTCTGGCCGTCAAGGAGGGCACCGACTCCTCCGTCGCCCTCACCGACCGCGGCTAGACCTGCTGGAGCCGCGCTTCCCGGCGTGTCTCGGACCGTCAAGGAGGCCACCGACTCCTCCGTCGGATCTCACTGACCGCGGCTAGACCTGCTTGAACCGCACTATTCTCCTTGGCGTCGCCCGCGCTGCAAGCTCCTCCTCAAGGCCCACCACGAGCGCCAACAACTGAAGAAGCCGGCACCACCCGCTGCGGCGGCGCTCGGGGGGAGGGAGGCAAGCGATCGCTTGCTGTTGCTTGGCCTGCTGGTGGCTGGGTGCCGCAAGCTGACGGCTCCCAGACTGCTCGAGGAGGCGGGTCGACTAAATTGGGGTGTATAACGTCCCTGGGATGAGATTTGAGTCCGTCCCACCTCGCACAAACTCCCCAAATATAATGAGATTTGAATCCATCACATCTCTTACCACCGCACCTCTTCTGTTCTATATTGAACAGTCCTTTGTATCTATCTATACATGGATGGATTCTAAGAATATGATAGAAAAAGATTTTTTTTTTTTTTATTTTCAAACTTAATGATTACAAAGATCATCTGATTCACATGATGCAAAAATTACTATTTATTATGAGACAACTATATCCTGCCTACAGTATGGGTGTATCTATTTTGTCATAAAATCAGCAACTTTGTGCTGAAGAACTGGAATAGTACCTACAAGTCCGGCTGGTTAATGCCGGCCGCATTGTGACGACGGCTGAATCATTAGCTCCAGCCCTTAGAGCCGCCCATCCGGCTTCTAGGAACCTTGCGACTGCATCGCCAGTGTACTGGTTTGCCTGGGCCATAGTCATGCCTTTACCGATGGCTGGGTAAGTGTTGAGGGCATGGTCTCCGTTGAGCTGAGATGCGAGTTGGATTAGCTCAAGCTGGAATTTTGAGAGGACTTTGTCTTCTATCCGTCCCGATGGCCGCAAGGGATTCACTTTAGGGAGTTTTTCTGAATTTGAGAGATAAACATTAGCTGCGAAGTGAGACGAGTTCAGCTGTGACATTAAATGGATGACCAACTTCAACTATACTGAACTCAAAACGGAACATTAAATGGGGAAAATAAAGCAAGACAAATAAAATGAATACCTGGACAGTCCGTTCGGGGTGTCTTCCTCAGGTAGAAGTAGCTCTCGAATGACCCAGCCCAAGCATCTCTCTTTGTAAGATAATTTGATTTCAGGTTGAATAATTTCTTTACCGTGGCTGGAACAGAAGAATGCTCAAACTGTGAATCTTGCTTTGGTCCTTTAGGTTCATGGATTACTGCACGGGAACATGAATCACATTCAACATTTCAGATTGAGAAAAGTGTGAGCTTTGGAAGAAGATGAGTAGGATGTACAAGTTTCTGAAAAAAAAACACTGCTAATAAAATGCTTCACACAAGCTCAAACAATGTTGCATTCTGTTCCAACAAATATCAATTCGATAAAGGGAGCAAAGAACTCATCTTGAACTTATACTATTACAGATACTCCACTTTTCAATGCACTTTGCATAACAAGCCTAACCAAAAATTCCATTGCTTAGGGGATGAGAACTAATAAGCAGCTTGAGGAGCGATGTTGGCTCGCTGAACATTGAAAAGATCCTCAACCTTTTTATTGGCCATAACATCTGCTTGATTAAGCTCTGTAACTAGCCAAATTTTGTGGGTAGACTATAGATTTTGTATACCAGAAGAATTAAAATCACTGAACCTTCAAGAATATTTGTTATTTCATACAATATGTTGTACTTGCCGGCAAAATAATGTAGTCTAGTAGGGCCACATAAATGTCACTATGCTTATAAGACCTTGATTAAGTCCCACATTAGATTCAGTCAGTGTTTATATGTATCAACTAATAAGAACTAGATAATTGTACCACCATTAACATAGACTTCACATTTTGGACATATTTCTTCATAGGACCTACCAAGCTTGGCAAAATCATCCAACCACAAAGAGGCTGTGTTGGTTGAACAACCACAGGCCTCAACTATTAATGACTAGGAATGTTATTGAGATGAATTAGAATGGGACCTTTATATGAAGATGATAAACCCTACCCACGGTTTTGACAGAGGTAAGCAAGGACACTGGAGTTTTATTTCCTCTCATCCCTCAATGAAAATAGACTAGAGTGAAGAAATCATTATGCCACAATTCAGTTCCATATTGGAGATTGCTGATTGGTTCTGAGATACTACATGTTCATGTAGCCTAGATAAATCTACTACCTTAGCTTAAGCATTTTGGACTAGAGATATAGACCAATCAAGTGTCAATCAATCCAAAATGCTTGATTGGTTGGTTTTGACAATCTACTACCGCTGCATGAACATGTTTAAACCAAACAGCAGCGGAAGCATTCATCTTATTTTATCTCCCTTCAGTTGTCAAAACTTCACATCATATCAGGTTGCAGAAAATGTTTACTCAAAACCGTGCCAATTCATCTGATTGAATAGGAAGTTTATAAGTAAGACCAAATTACAGCTATAGAATATCATTTCTTCACTTTATAGTATTAGTGATCTCTAAATCACCTGAAGAATTACAAAAATAAAATAAAAAATAAGCATAATGTTTTGACAATCTAGCAAGGAAGTAATCGCGAGATAACTGATGAACTTGCCACATGCATGGGCTTTATGCTTGATCAATATCATTTAAATTATGCATAACCGATGCCCTAATATGAGCTACTTGTTACATAGTATTGTAACTCAAGAAAATCAAAGTTGAATGGCACCAAAGTGGTTAATTAGAAAGAATTACAAGAAACAAAAGGTTCTTCAGACATCAAATAGTAGTCATATATTCATGTTTTGTGATTACACACTTGTCTATATAGAAAAATTGAGTTTCCTAAGCAAACATGTGAATAGTAACAAGGTCTAGATGGATAGCAGGTAGTATCTAGACTTTTTTAACCCCTAAGCACATGTTGGAAATAGGAAAATGCTAATGCTTGAATGTGAGTATGCTTAGAGCTATCATTTTCATTGGTCTTCATGGGATAATTTAATGCTTTTCTTGGTGGCTATTGGGTCAAATGTGTTTGAAGTATGCTAAGTCTGTAGGTTGCAACTTGAGATCTTTTAGCAACTCGTTTAGACATCCAAAAATACATAGCATTCATCTCGCTTCCCTTGTCGCCTCTCAGAAATTTTATTTACTTTTATTCTGATGTTTGGTGCTCAAATGCTGCGGAAAGAAAAGTCTTCCTCTAAGAGTTCATCAGACACACGAACAATGTTCACAATTGTGTTTGGGGCAAATGAGACAATGCTCAATCAGCACTACAGCAAGGATCCATCTCGGTACATCTAGAGCGATTTCAGGTTCTTGTTTTCTCATCTATCTCAAGTTTCAAAACTACATCGTTTCATCAGTCTTTTTTTTTTATCTTAAAATCATATCCACAAATTATTCATTTTGTATTTGGAAATCATGAAACGAGATATGGTCAGTATAGATATCAGGATCAAGTAATAAAAAAATCTTGAAGGCCACCTTACCTGTTCGTTTGTTGATCCACGGTGAGACGAGGATGGTAGGAACTCTGACTCCCAACCTGCCAAATTTAAAGTAGAACGGGTCAGGGCCAATGATGCCGTCCGGGTTAGGCACTCCCGTGGCAGGGGTAGACACATGGTCGTAGAATCCACCATGCTTATCGTAGGTGATGAGCAGGGCCGTCTCATTCCACTGCGGGCTCGCCCGGAGAACCTCGTAGACCTCTTTCACGAGCCGTTGCCCTCTGACTACGTCATGGGAAGGGTGGTCGTCAATGGCTGGTGACAGCTTGGCATCGAAATAGTGCTGCTCGATAACGACGTAGTTGGGCAGCCGGCCGAACATCGCGTGCTCCTTGAAGGCGGGCTTGAATCTGTGAAACTTGACGAGATGCTTGAGCTTTCGCAGGCTCTTGAAGAAGAACACAGATGGGATGCTCTGGTAGTAGACGCCGAAGCTGAGGCCCTCATCGTCGAGGGAATCGAAGATGGTCTTCTGAGGGAATCCCTGGACGAGGTCGCGGCGGACGTTACTGAAGGCGCCGTGCGAGGTGGCAGAGTGGACGAAGAAGCGGTTGGGCTGGGAAGAGGCCGGCACGGAGGCAAACCACCGGTCGAACACCGCGAACTCCTCGGAGAGGGCGGCGTAGACGGGGACGTCCTCGGGGGTAAACCCGCGCATGAGGGTGGAGGCCATGCCATCGTCCATGCTTTGGGCTGGCTGGGCGAATCCGACCATGGGGGCGGGCACAGAGGAAGTGTCCTCGGAGCCGAACATCTGCTCGCCGATGGTCTGGAAGGAGTGTCCAGGATGGGAGTCAACGTGAGAGGGGCCGAAGACCTCGGAGGCGTTGAGGCGATTGGACTCGCGGCCGCCGTTGGCACGGATCCAGCCGAGCATGTGATCGAATGACCGGCCCTCCATCACGAGGATCACTAGGGTTTTGATTGGTCCCTTGATCTCGTGCTTCTTCTTCTTCTTCTTGATCGTTCGTCCGGCGTCCAGACAATGGGCGGAGGCCACCAGGGAGAGCAAGAAGAGAGCGGCGATGAGGCGGCGACGCCGCCCAATGCGTCGATCCTCCGGATCCATGTCGATGCCGGACAGAGGAGGAGGACGGCGCTGCTCCTCCTCCTGGCCTGGCCTGGCCTGAAAGGGGCGAGGTTGGTGGGTACGGGGTTTTGGTTAAAGGAGCCTAAATATTTAAGTGGGAAGGTGGAGTTTGACACGGAAGCAAAGCGAGAAGGCAAAGGGTCGTTTTCATATAATTAAATACTTAAGAATAATAAAAGTCAATGACAAACTATCTAGGGAGGTGAACCGAGAACAACTTACCTATGCGAACAGCCCCAAAAAATATAAAATAATACAATTGCTTTACGATCTAATTATTTTATAAGGACTAAAATATAATTAATAATTAGATCTTTTGTTAATATATTATTTTCGTTACTACATAAAAATAACTATGTGTAGCATATAATAAATATTACTATATATAGTGTATACTTACCTACTGTATATATTATATTATGTTCGAACAAGAATTCATTGGACATTCCAAAATTGATGGGCTGATTGGAGTGTTAACTACTTCGATTAATAAAAAGGATGATTTTTTTTTCTCTCTTAGTGAAAAAGACCTGCTGATTTGACCCCACACCAAATCAGGCCTACCTACCAAAATATCGACATTGCTATTGGACTATAGACATAGCCTGCTTGCTTTCTAAACGCCAATAGCAATGTTTAGAAAGCAAGCAGTTTAACTACTGTAAGATATAACTAATTATAATAAAAAATAATTACACGTCCCTCATAATCCATCTTTAAATTGAGTGAAGAAAAGTAAATCAAAAAGTCAACTACTAAACTTATAGAGAGTGAAAGAGATTTTTTTTCCTGAAAATCTGTAAAAATTAATCCCTAATCCTATTGTAATAAAACTGACAACTTGTAATCAACTGGGAATCGTGGAGATGAAGGAAGGATATAAAAACTTAGATACCTGCGCTTTTTTTTAAAAAAAGCATCTCAACATCATGTTACTTTACAGAAAGATCATCAAAGTAACATTAAAGAAGTAATGAAACACTTTTCACTTTAGCATCTTAATTTTTTTCTATCCATAAAGAAGATATTAGTTAAAGAGCACCGACAAGCTTAGACAATTGACTTATATGTCAATGCGTTAAAAAAAAAATAGAATAATGCATTTAAACGATCAATCAAATCCTTTTTTTTTTTTTTCAAAAAATTGACTTCCCTTGGAGTTCCACAATGCATGACATATCGGCTTACAAAAAGTCGTACGTATTAACACAACCAGAAGCAGATGTGGGACCCAACTCTTACTTTACAAGAAACAATAACGGTGAGATTTAAAAAATGGGGGACAGAAAACCAAAGATACACTGATTTACAACTCCATTACTAGATGAATGAATATTTCTCGATACAAAAAAAAAAAAAAAATAGATGTTTGACAGAACACCCCATTGATATCAACCATGTGGCCGAGAGCCTGTGTCAAGAAATGAATTTGTTGTGCAAAAATGTACCTCATGTCCATTTCAAATTGAAAAAATGAGATTGCCTCTCAAGACCAGTAAATGTTTGTCTATCATTTGTTCTTAGGTGCTTATCCGTGAGTACTTGAGCTCGGGTTATATAAGTTGTGCCTATAAATGTTTGCATCATATTTGTTGGGATAGGGATGGCATCTTTCACTTCAAAATCCGAGCTCAAAATTAGTCTTCATCTTCTGAATCTGCAATTAGAATTAGATGGATATCAGTATTTTGCTCGAGAATGTAAAAAAGTGCAAAATTTTACAAACATGCTGGCATATAATATGTTAGATGGAATGTGTCACACACACATAATTTTGTCCATGGGAGAGGTGAACACCACAGACAACAGGAAAGGGATGAAGCAGTTGAAGGCACACATGAGGCTAATGGCCTCTAAGAGGAATACAGCATTGGTGGAGAGACTGATAGCCATGATATGTGGACAAAGAGGTGGGCATAGGATTCAAAGATGGGGATGGTGGTTATTGACTTATTAAGCTAGACGGACATGGGGAGGCTGATGACAGCGTGGCCGAGGCTAGTGAAAATGAATATGGTGCTTAGGTTGAGGTGGTTGACAGAGCTAATTCCACCCACAGGGAAGCCCTCCCACTATCACTCACTTAATCCTCTCTTTTACTAAATTCTATAGAATATGCAAAATTTTACCAATGGCAAATACTTACCAGAGCGAATGTCCTCTCCAACTTTTCCTCTATTGCCAAGCTGTTTTAATATCATTACAAATATAAGTTTCCACCAGTAGATGTGAAAGACAATCAGAGTAAGAAGCATCATGTTCAATATGTAATATAGCATTGTCGGGAAATTGGCCATCCATGACAAGGCTTCGATACTATCGTAGCTGAAAATGCAACTGCTAATTCATTAGCACAATGACAAAGTAGGTCTTTTAATCACTCAAAAAAAAGAAAAAAATTTGATGGCGAGATGGACCTGGAGGACTTGATGATCCAGAAGGGCAAGAATTATTTGAACAACTAGCTGCCAACTCCTTTTCTGAATATTTGAACAACTTGGCTGCTTCTAAAAAAACATCACTAGCATCATGAAGGGCAAGAATTATAGTCCCAATACGGAAAAACCTGCATGATCAAATATGACATCAAGACAGAAAATAATGATTGAAATGTGAATTATCAAATTTCTAAGAAACAACTCACAGCGATGTGATTGTATTGGCATAGTTCTTTTTTTTTGTTGTGATTAGTGATAATCATGACCATATCAAATTTCTAAGACACAGGATTACATGAAATTATGAATTGCCATACTCATCTGTTATGATTATGCCATGATCATGACCAAAAGGAAATATGCAACCGTAGCAATTCAAAATCTCCTAGTCATGAAGCAAGGAGATAGCACAAAGGTAAGAGCAACAAAGTAGAGTCTTCATGTGTCGATGAAAATTAAAAAAAAAAAACTAATTTGGTATTTTGCATTCTCTCCTCTCAGAGTCATTCCAAACTGTCATTAAGTTTAATGCTTATTCCATTTTAAAATATATATATGTTAGTCATACAATGAGAATACATTAAGATATCTAATCAATATTAATTAACAATATAAATTAGATCATATACACAAGTTACATATACTATCACTTGCAAACAAGAAAAAAAAATTCAGTTAACATTTACATGCTATACACATCAAAAACTTAGTATTTTATATCAATTTGGTTTAGTCTAACCTGATTCAAATGAACCACACATGGCATATGCAGGTCCAGTAGGCACCCTACCGCCTAAAGGGGAACACATATCCAAAATATGCTGACAGTCCCCTTCCAAATCTACTTAAACAGCAGCATAGACTGCTTTTAAACCTTGCTTACAAATCATGCTTCCGGATTGAAAAAAAAAAACTGTTTCTGAGTCATGCTTTTTCTAATGGTTGGTTGGTTGCCAAAATATTTGATCACTAGAGAAGATTCCTTGCTCATCTCTATTATCTTTCCTTCTTGTGAAATTTGCAAGTTAATATATGTCTACCAAAGATTGACTCCTTTTAATCTCTTTATACTAGGAATTAAATATACTCAAGTATAAACACAGAATAGCAAATTCAGAAACTACTAAATCAACACCTACAGAGAATTTAAAACAGTATTGAATATCAAAGGAATAACAAACTCAGTTAATCTTATAAATGATACCTGGTAATATATGAAAATCCAATCAAAATTGAAGTTACTATGTGATGAGACATCATTATTGAGAAATCTTTTCTGCGAGTTTCCCATGCAATGAGAGCAACAATGCTGTAAATGTAAAATCCACATTGACACATGTAGAATAGCATCACAGAAGACCTAATAAAAGGAAGAAAGTCAGAAAAGCAGAAAATTTGAGAATTATGAATGACAAACTATCAGATTAACTTATATTCTAAGTACAAGTAATCAAGGACTAGTAGAACTAAAGACACTACTACAGCAGCTCCATTGCTCCTCAAGAGGATGTTTGTGAGACAAAATAGAGGTCAGACTAGGCATCTCTCAGGAAAAGCTTTTCCTATTAGTTTGTTACTGATTAACCATTTGAAGTATCCGAAGGAGTAGCAAGTTCAGGTGAATAAAAGGAAAGTTATGCATCCCATAAAGAAATGTACTGTGATGGATGCCAAGTTTTTGAATAAACCCCATGTGAAAACTTGCTTTCAAGTGGATATGATATATCTAATGGGCACATTGAAGAGTAATAATATGAGACAAGTTGAAATAGAAAAAGAACCATGCCTCTTTTTTCTCATTTCCCATTCCATCATTACATATAAAGAGGTGAGTGGGTTCAGTTACTTTTGGAGACCACTTGAAACATACAATGAATAGTATCAATGTGAAACCAGTTGAAATTCAGGAAACCTTCCTTTTTTCCATTTCAAATTACATGGTTAGATCATTTTGTCACTTATATAAACCCAGGCAGGTTAAGTTTTTGGGAGAGAACACAGATATATTCATTTTCATGGATGAACAATGATGATAGAGGATGAATTCTGTGTCATTTGCATCTTTTCTAGATGTTGGAAGGAGCCTATTGCTGAGATGCTATAGCTGTAAAGGTCATTAGTGTTAATAGCAACAACTTCTTAGATGCACATTTGCACATATTGCAGTTTGCAAATGGCTAAAACATAAACTGTGTAGGCAACTGAGTCCTATGAGATTGATAATTTCATAATTAAGTTGGGATCTAATTATTCTATTCATTGGTAGTTGGTGAGACTTTCTAAACTAGTGCTTTGACAACTAGCTAGAGATAAACTGCTATCTCAAGATTGTCACATATCTAGAGGAACTTTCACCGAGTTTAAAAAAAAACTTATGTCAAGATGCAGCAGAAGGTCACTTGCGGTTGTAAAGAGGTACATCTAACCATCATTAGTAACAAAATTCAAGGGTAGCACACAAAATCAGCTTAAATTAACGAAGCAAAGGAAAGTCAGATTCCTTTTACTCACTTCAGTTCTTGTTTCGGCCACCCTTCGAAGTATTGCTTGGTGTCCAATGACCAAGGTTCATGCTTGATGATAGAAAGGACCCATATTTCAACAGAAGCATAGTAGGTCAGCTTCCACATCGACTCAGTACACTTTGAAATTTTTGACCATTTAGCAGCACCAGTCATCATAAGAGCAGTTTTATAACCTAACAATCTCAGGGCGCAAGGCTGAAAAGCAAAGCATGACAATTGTTATCATGACAGCAATTCAAATTATACAAAAAGAAAAAAAACTTGTTATTTTCAGAAATGTCAGGAAAATTGTGGTAAGTGATGACTAATGATTAACCAAACTAATGTCTACCTATGGAAGAGAAGCATATATATTTTGGTCTACCAAAGACAATAATGTCCAATTAAGTATGTTACTCTTTAAAACCAAAGATTGCAGAAATTTTCTATTTTGTTTAATAAACTGCAAATTCATGATTTATCATTCAAGAAGTGAATTATCCTCAGTGTACCTCACTAACTAATCATAGTGTCACAGAAACATAACATGTCTAGACCAAGATCATATCAGAAAATGGAAATGTAAGCCTTTTCAATGGATTAGAAGTTTGCAGTAAAGGAACAAGGTGCATCCAAAACTAATAGAATGCACAGCAGCTGAATAAGGAACTGTTCAATAGAAATAGGAAAAAAAAAGATAGATTCCTATGTCATATTGATGAAGTTTCCCATGTGACAGAAGTTTTGGAGGTCGATTGAAGTAATATCATCGTTTTATTGGGCAAATGAATGTGGGAGCCTATGGAAACAACAAAACATAAACCAGTGTATTCATTAATTCTATGTGCTTCCTACTATGAGGATTAATTACAAAAAAGATACAAAGATTTCGTGAAAAACGCAAAGATGAAAACAGACAAGGAAGTGAAAGATGTAAATCAACTACTTCAAGAAGAATATGTCTCACATACCTAGAATGTGACTCAGTGTATCATGAAAAACTAGCTTGTTCTGTGTCTTGAATTGGTATTGACTCTACACCTGACCCTATCAACCTCTCTACTGGTCTTATCAGAAGTTTTGCAATCCAACCTGACCATTGATTCATCTGACTTGGTTTACTATTCTACCAATCCGACCTCACATGATTTACAACTCTGCTGACCAGTTCCTACATCATTTGCAGCTCTGCCAACTTGACCTGATCTAAACATTCCAACAAGCGAGTTTGTCTTTGGTCTCAGCTAGTCCAAAGTTTAGTTCAATCATCTCATCAGTTAAATAGTTCAAACATACCACAGCAAGATCATCCATCAGTAGAAGATATACCATAATACCGAATGTTTTTCATGGTCAGCTATTGATCATCTTCTATATAAAGAAAACTAACAGAAATCTACTACGGACAGAGAAAACAAAAAACAAGAGCTTCAAGAGTTTTTAGGCTCTGATAAAAAGAAAAATTAAAGGAAAAGATTGGCTAATGTTCCACGGAATCATTATCGAGCTCTAAAGCGAGAAGATACTTTATATACATAAGGACTGTGTCTGTGCTTCTGGTCTTTCTCTCTTGTGTTCAAACAAGAACAGGTGGTAAAATGCGGTAAACACAATCTTTATCATGCTCATTATTCAATATGGATCTCACTTTTTGAGGCAGGTAACGAAGGAATCCTATTCAACAAACAAGGAAAGAGAGATCAGAACCTTGTAAACGAAGCGGTCAAGCAAGAAACGGGCAAAGAAGGACCCCAAGGCGAAAAATAACGCGAGAATGAAATTTCCCGGGTGCGGGTAGCCTTCTCCGGCGCCCCAGATCAGCCCCATTTACGCCGGATGAGTCCCCCACAGCGGTCGCTACTCAGGGAGGTAATCAGCAACAAATCCGGCGAAGCAGCCGAACCACGAGATACTGTAGGATTTCTAGGCCGCTGCCACCCGTCGGCGCCGGACACGGAAGTCGGAAGGCGGTGATCAAGAAGCAGAGTGATTGGGCAGGGAGGAGAATGAGTGATCTACGAACTCAGGAATGTCTCAAGATTTGCCCTATTTATTATTGTTAATGCTATTAATTCAAATTTTTTGCTCCCGATAGAAATATTTCACATCGCTCCATTATTTAATCCCATTTTTCAAAACACACCCTAGATTTGCTCCCAACTAAGTGGGTCGGGCCACGGAATATTTCACTTACCTTCTAAACGGGCCGTTATAAATTCTACGAGACGCCATCTGATCCACTCCACGGCTTCCCCTTTCACTAGCTACCTGTCGATGGCGTCGCTCTCCCTTGGAATGGCGATGGGAGCCGCTCCCACCCCCGCGGCCGCCTCCCGCCTCTCCATCTCTCAAACTGAGACTCTCGCTGGTATCTCATCCTGCCTCTCAGTCTCTCCCCACACGGTCTCTGCGACCCTCTCCACAGCGCTCCCTGTTCCTCCTCCCCTCTACAGTTGAGATCGACCAATCTGCTTGCTTTTCTATTTTGTTTGATTACCTTATCCATATTGAAGCGATCGCTGTCTTGTTTAGTATACTGTGGCAGAGGAGACAAGAAGACTGCGAAGGGGAAGCGGTTCAAGCACTCCTTCGGAAACGTAACCAATTTCTCACTTCTTGTCTCCTCCTATTCCTCTTTCCCGCCGCAAGTATTCATCTCTTGGTTGTGTTTGTTGATCAGGTGCGTCCTCGGGACAAAAACAAGGGCAAAGGCCCCCCTCGGGCTCCGCTGCCGCCTTCGCCTCCCAAGAAGGACAAGTTCGACGACGGGGAGATTGTCAGAATTGAAATCGATGAGTCCCTCTTCTCCTAAGATATATCCTTTTGTTGTGAAACCCGATTTCTGTGCTTGCTTAGGCGAAACCATGATTGTTAATTAAAAGTTCGGATTTTGATGCGAGCAACAGTGCGATTCCTTTTGCATCTTTGATAACATTCGGTCCTGATGAAAGCAAGCTTAGGATTATGATTGTGCAGAGCAATTGCATGAACTATTTTCTGAGTTCATTCTATTTGTGTGACCTCCTATTCTTTAAGCATTTTTTTTTCTCTCGAAACGAATCAACAATTTGCTCTAGGAGACAATGTCGAATACCAAACTTTTGCAGGATATGCTGCTAGTTGACCCTGTGATCTTTTACTTGCTTCATTAGCTGCTTTCGTTGTTCCTCATGTTGTAGCACATAATAGTGTGTGTTTACGCTGATTGAACTGGAAAGATAATGTCAGGGAAATGAGTAGTGTCCTTGGAAGCTCTATCATTTATCATTATCAATGTCACATATATTCATATAAGAGAATGATCCATTGGCATATTAAGTTGAACCTACTAGCCCAAATGTTTAAGCGGCTATGTGCAACTGGATAGTAGTTTAATAATCTAGGCTTATATATTCCTTTGTAATTTGTAAACTCTCCATGTGAGACTAAATAACACTGTCGCAGCCTTTTCCAAACTAAAGTTTGATGTTCCCACCCTAGACCCACTCTCTTAACTTTTAGCATCACTGTTAATTAGTGCTATGTGAGATCCAATGATGGTTTCATTACGCAAAGAACCTCTTTGCAAAACACTTATAGTGTCTTGGATTAGATCGTCTTGGCTACCAAAATCCCAAATTCTGTCAGTTAATGCCCAAATAAAATAACTCATTAACTTATTTCATTCAAGCATTTGCCTGTACTACTTAATCTCAAGTTAGTAGTTGTATTTGCAATCAATGTACTACTTAATCTCAAGTTAGTACTTGTAACTGCTTAATCTCAAGTTATTTGGTTCAAACATTTGCCTGATAAATGGACCCATAGGATTTCCTTACCAGCAGCATGACAAGGGCACCGATTGAGGGTATTCAACTTTCTTTGCTCAAGGAAGCTTCTAGTCATTTGGTGATTCGAAAGAAGCCACCAGTGGAGAATTGATGGTTGTATACACCAACCAAGTAGTCTTCTATAACTTAATTTTGATTTGCTGAGTAAAGATATATAAGGGAAGGGGTT